>VRYO01002734.1:258807-281185 GCA_009812075.1 Sialia sialis | reverse complement strand
GGAGAGCCGCGACGGGGACCCCGCCGGTACGGGGGGACATGGGAAATTGGAGAACCCCGCTGGTACGGGGGGACACGGAGGGACTGGGGGGAACCAGGGAACCCCCCCGGTATGGGGGGACACAGGGAATTGGGGAACCCCCCGGTACCGCGGGGGACAGGAGGAGGTTCTGCCACCGGGAGAAGATGGGGAGGGGTTGAGACTGGGGATGAGAAAGAGAAAGGGGAAAGAGAAGAAATTGGGGCGGGGGAAAGGAATGGGAAGGGACTGAGGAAGAGGAAGGAAAAGAGGAAGGGCCTGGGAAGGACAGGACAGAACTGAGCGCCACAATCCCCCTCATCCAGGCGGGTCCAGCCCCGGGCCCCGCTGGGTGCTGCAGCCCCGGCTGCCCCCCTGCACCCTGGCCCAGGCTCTCACCTTCTACCTGGACGTGGCGACCCCCCCGACCCCCCAGTTCCTGCAGCTGCTGGGTTCGCTGGCGCAGGACCCTACAGAGCGGGAGCGGCTGCAGCGCCTGGCGCAGGTCAGGGGTGCGGGGTGCCGGGTGCGGGGTGCGGAGTGGGGGGGTTCAGGGATGAGCCCCCGAGAGGGGCTGGGACACTGGGGTGCTGCCTCCCCCTCTCCGGCCGGGATTCCGGGCTGCTGGGTGCCGTTACCGCGCAGTCTGGACACTGGGATGCCGCCCCCCTACCCCGGGGGTGTGCCCGGCTCTGGGGGTCCCCGGGGCCCGGTGTGGGCTCCCCGGTGTCCCAGCCCTGTGGCCGCAGGACGCGCGGCTGTACGAGGAGTGGAAGTGGTTCCGGTGCCCGACGCTGCCGGAGGTGCTGGCCGAGTTCCCGTCCGTGGCTCTGCCGGCCGCGCTGCTGCTCTCCCAGCTCCCGCTGCTCCAGCCCCGCTACTACTCCATCAGCTCCGCCCCCGGCGCCCACCCGGGCGAGATCCACCTCACCGTAGCCGTCGTCACCTACCACAGCGAGAGTGAGCGGCACGGGCATGGGCACGGGGCTGGGTGCGATGGGGCACGGCAGGGCATCTTCGGGGGCTCCGGAGCATCTCCAGGGCACCTGCAGGGCATCTTCGGGGGCTCCGGAGCATCTCCAGGGCATCTTCGGGGGCTCTGGGGCATCTCTTGGGCACCTCCAGGGTTTCCCGAAAATCTCCAGTGTGCCCAGGGCATCTTCAGGTGTCCCCACCCGCCAGCCGTGCCCGGGCACAGAGCAGTCCCCAGCCCGTGCGGGGGGCTCTGTGAGGGGCTGCCCTCGGGGGCGCCCCCGCCGCAGCCCCACCAGCCCCTCTGGTCCCCACAGACGGGCAGGGTCCCCTCCACTACGGCGTCTGCTCCACGTGGCTGGCGCGGCTGCAGCCGGGGGACACAGTGCCAGCCTTCATCCGCGGGTGAGGGATCGCTGTCCCCCTGCTGTGTGTGTCCCTGTCCCCCTGCTGCCATCCCTGTCCCACCACCCCTGCCAGTCCTGCATGTCCCCTGCCGACTTCCGCCCCATTTCCCGACATCCCCATCCGGGGCTGGGCTCAAGGCCCCCCAGTGACCCCGGACTGCTGCAGGGCCCCCTCGTTCCGGCTGCCGCCCGCCCCCGACACCCCCTGCATCCTCGTGGGCCCTGGCACCGGAGTTGCGCCCTTCCGCAGCTTCTGGCAGCACCGGCTGCAGCTGCTGCGCGCCGGAGGTGGGACAGGGGACAGGGACACGGGGCTGGGGACAGGCGGCTGGGGACAGGGGACATGAGGACACGGGGTTGGGGACAGGGCTCCAGGGGCCATGGAGGGCCAGGGAGAAGGGGACGGAGAAATAGTGATATGGGGACAGAGGGTTGGGAGGACCCGGGGACGGGAGGGATGCAGGGGCGTGGGGGACATTGGGGACACGGGGACATGGGGATGGGGAGATGCGGGGACATGGGCAGAGGGACACGAACATGGTGGCACTGGGAAGCAGGACAAGAGACGTGGTGGCAGTGAGCAAGGGGCTGGGGATGTGGGGTGAGGGGGCCGCAGGGACATGGGGGTGGGGACACCAGGACACTGTGCCCTGCAGGTGGCCCCCTGGGCCCCATGGTGCTGGTGTTCGGGTGCCGCTCCTCCGCCCTGGACCACATTTATCGCGAGGAGATGGAGCAGGCGCGGGAGCAGGGCGCCCTCAGCCAGGTGCTCACCGCCTTCTCCCGCGAGCCCGGGACCCCCAAGGTGAGAGGGGACACGGTGGCGTGGGGTGGGGATGGCGTGGAGCTGGAGAGGGACAAGGATACGGTGAGGATAGAAATGGAGGGGACAGGGATCGGGGGGACACTGAGCCAGAGATGGGTGAGGGGCTGTGGGACACGGACAAGGACAGGGACACAAAGGGCCAGGCGGGGATGGTCGGGGACAGGTTGGGGGTGCGGGATGCCAAGGTCCCCGCGTGTCCCCAGACGTACGTGCAGGACGTGCTGCGGGCACAGCTGGCCGCCGAGGTGCACCAGGTGCTGTGCCAGCACGGGGGCCACATGTACGTGTGCGGGGACGTCACCATGGCCACCGAGGTGCTGCAGACCGTGCAGCACATCCTGGCCCAGGAAGGCGACATGACACTGGGACAGGCGGGGGACGTCATCGGCGAGCTGAGGGTAAGGGCCGGGCACGGGGACACCGCGGGCGACACGCGCGGGGACAGCCGGCCCTGACAGCTGTCCCGCAGGACAAGAACCGCTACCACGAGGACATCTTCGGGCTGACGTTCCGCACGCAGGAGGTGGCCCTGCGCATCCGCAGCCAGTCCTTCTCCCTGCAGGAGCGGCGCCCGCCGGGCCCGCCCTGAGCGCTGCGACGCGGCGACACCGGGGTCCCTGCGGCTGTGCCCCCGGCCCGCCACCCCCAGTAAAGTTTAGTTTTGATACCCCGGCCTGACACTTGGGCTCCCGCGGTGGCGCTGGGGCGTGGGGGGTGGCACAGGGACAGAAGGGCTTTGTGGCACCTCCGGGGTCACCTGGCCACACTCCAGACACGAGGGGTGGGAAACGGGGGGGCAAAAGGACACAGCCAGGGCGCTGTGGCTCTGCGGGGTGGAAATGGTGGCAGGGGTGGTGGCTCCCACCTGCCAGCCCCACCGGTGCCACCTGCCCACAGCCCGCAGTGTCACCCCGAACCGCCACGGCCCCACCCGCCCCCCAGGCCCCCAGGTGACCCCAGCGCAGCCAGCGGGCACAGCCCCTCTGTAAACCTTTATTTCAGCTGGTGCTCAGGGCACCACGGGGGCACCAGCCCTGTGCTTCCCCAAAAACAGCACCTGGGGGGCCCCTGGCAGCACCCTGGCTCTGCACTGCAATGGGGGCACCAGGGATGCCCCGGGCAGGGGGCTCCCACAGACAGGGCCCCCCTGGCAGCATTGTGGGCACGGCGAGCCCCCCCTGTGCCCCTGGGGGCTCCCCCAGCATCTCCGAGGGGTCTCGGCACAACCAGGACCCTGTGAGAGAACAGGGGGTCAGCGGGGACCCCGAAGTGGAGACCTCGGAGTGGGGGGTCCAGAGTGGGGCCCCGGCACTTGGGGACCCCAACACTGGGGACACCAGCACTGGGGACACCAGCACGGGTGGCAGCCAGAGCCCACTGACCCCCAGCCCCGGGGGTCTCTGTGCCCAGCCCCGCAGTGCCCGTGTCCCAGCCCCGGGGGTCCCCGCTCCCTGTGTCCCCACCCACCGGAGCCGGGTCCAGCTACGTCATCGTCTCCTCTTCCTCCTCCTCTTCCTCCTCGGCCCACCCGCCCAGCGGCATCTCCCGCAGCTGCGAGGCCCGGGCAGCCGAGCCTGGGGGGCACAGGAGGGTCAGGACCCCCAGAACCGCCCCTGCCCTGCGGCGGGGGGGGGGGGGGGGGGTGTCAGCAGTGTCCCCCAGCCCCCGGGACACCTCGGGTGTGCTCACCTGTGGTCACCAAGGGGTGTTTGGGTGTCCCCGCGGGCTGGGGCCCGGAGCCCTGCGGCTGCTGCTGCTGCTGGTGGAGCTGGGGGGAGAAGGGGCAGGAAGAGCCGAGAGCCAGATCAGTGCTCAGATCACCCCAGAGGCACTCAGAGACCCCCCATTGCTGCTAGAGCCCCCCACCACAGCAGAGCCCCCGTACCGGCACTCGGAGCCCCCCGCGGGCAGCAGGGCAGGGGTCCCTCAGCCCGGGACACTCCCCGGCCACAAAGGGGTGGCAGAAGGGGTGACAGCAGCTGCGGTGCCTCAACCCCAGCTGGCAGTGGCCAAGGACGGTGGGTGGCTGTCACCCAGCGGGGCAGGGAGGGTGGGGACAGCCGGGAATGGTGCTGGGGGCAGGGACAGGGGACAAGGGACCAGGGCCAGGCAGGACTCCCAGGGGGTGAGGCAGAGCACCCACACGGTGACACTCTGGGGACACCAGGGAACCCCAAGGGACCTGTCCCGCGGTGCTGCGGGCAGGGGGACCCGGGAGCCGCAGGTGACACACCTGGTGCAGGTAGATGGCGTGAAGGCTCATCTCGGCCGAAGCCACCTCGGCCAGCAGCGCCGAGCGGCTCAGGCTGCGCAGCCGCGATTCACTCAGCGCCGGCCTGGGGGCACGGGGGACACGCGGTGACACCCCCGCCGCAACATCCCTGCTCGCTGTGACACCCCTTCCCTGCGACATCCCTCCCTGCCACCGCTCCCTCCGTGACACCCCTTCCCTTTGCGACACCCCCTCCCCACCACAGCGCTGTTCTGCACCGTGAGAGCCCCCAGTGCCCCCTTCACTGCCCTGACACCCGGCCCTGCCTCCCCCCGCCCCCCGCCGCCCATCCTCACGGCCCCTGTCCTTGTCCCCACCTGTCCTCGGGGCCCGGCTGCTCTCCGGGGCTGTCCGGGGCTGCGGAGGGCGCGGTGCCCAGGGGGTTCCGCAGGGACGCCAGCAGGCTGGCGGTGGCGCTGGCCGTGCTGCAGGGCTGCCCAAAGCGCGGGTCGCGGGCCACCAGCCCGCTGGCTGCCAGGACACTGGCCACGAGCCCCTCGGGCTGCGGGGACATGGGTCAGGGGGACACCCGAAACATCCCGTAGCCGCCCCGAGGCGCCCCCACTCACCGCCAGGGCCGAGTCCTCGGACAGAAGGGACGCGGCCAGCGGCCCCTCGGCCAGCAGGTGCCGCGGGGGGGGCGCGGTGGCCGCGTCGCGGGTCACCTGCGCCTGGAGGTGGCCGAGGAAGCGGCGGGCGGGCGGCGGTGGCCGCCAGCGCGGGTTGCTCAGGGCGAAGCGCATCAGCGACAGCTCCGTCTTGCCGTGCTCCGCCTGGCGCTCCGGGGGTGCCTCCGTGTGCCCCTCCGACAGCCACTGCGGGGACAGGGACATGGCACACTCCGCAGGGCACACACATGGCAGCCCCCCAGTGCCTCCCTGGAGTCCCCGGCCCACCTGGGGGTTGCCGTGGTGCCGCACGTCCAGCTGCGCAAAGGAGCAGATGTCGCCCACCCCCGCCACCTCCACCGTGAAGTTGCGGAAGAAGTCCACGATGTCGAGGGCGCGGGGGGGAAAGGCGAAGATGAGGATGAGGGGGGTCACGAGGGGGCTCAGCAGCTCCTCCAGGATGAACACCTGCGGGGGGGCAGCGGGATCTGGGTGTGCCCCGCGGCAGAGGTCCCAGATCCAGAGCTCCTGGGGTGGGTGGGATGTCTGGGGTAGGGGGATCAGGGCAGTGGGTCCTGAGGAGGGCACGGGGATCTCAGGGTAGGGGGTTCCAAAGCAGGAGCTCCTGGGATGGCCTCAGGAGTGGGAATCTTAGTGCAGGAGGGTCCCAGCGTGCTGGATGCCAGGGTGTGGGATCCTGGCACAGGAAGCTCCCTGTCCGTGGGGTCCTGGGCATGGGGGTTTGGGATTGGGACAAAGCGATGGGTTCTCGGAGCAGGGGGTCCCAGTGTTGAGGGGTCCAGGCTGAGGATCCTGATGTGTGGAGTCCCAGGATGGGGGGCTCCCAGTCTGTGGGAAGTGGGCAGAGGATGGTCCCGGGGCGCGGGTCCTGGGGAGGAGGGTCTCGGGGAGCGGGGGGCTGCACCCACCGCCTTGTACTGGAAGAGCTGCGCCATCTCTGCCCGCGTCTCAGCGCGGCCGGCGCGGCCCTGCCAGTGCTCGGGCAGGTAGTGAACGTGCGCCAGGACACGCTGCAGCAGCTGCTCCGGGCACCACACCGCGTGCTCGTCCGGGATGAAGGACCTGAGGGGCACAGGCAGGGTCCCACCTCAGCCCCCTGCTGCCCCCTGGCCCAGCACGGCACAGCACAGCACAGCACAGCACAGAGCCCGGCCCCGCCAGCCAGCCGCTGTGACCACCAACGCAGCACCCACCTGGCCATGGTGACCACCAGCCCCAGCAGCGTGATGGCTGTCAGGATGTGCTGCACCGTCAGCACGTCCTCGTCGTACACGGTGAGCACGATGAGCACGGCCAGCACAGAGCCGGCGAAGAAGCCCACGTGGCGAGCCAGCACAGCCAGCAGCGGGCTGCTGAACGAGTCCATGTACTTGGTGGCCGGCGCGTGGCCACGGCCCAGCCGCGCCTGCAGCTCGTGGCCCAGCTCGTTGAAGTGGCGCAGGTAGTGGCGGGCGTAGAGCGACCAGCGGCGTGCGCCCAGGCTGCCCGGCGCCCGCTTCAGCCCCTCGGCGTAGCTGAAGAAGGCCAGGAGCAGGCGCCAGCCCAGCACGCAGGGGCACAGCACCAGGTTGGCCACCCCCAGCAGCACGGCCGCCCGCGCCAGCCCCCGGGCCAGCGCCCGCCGCGAGCCCGCCCGCTTCACCTGCGGCCGCAGGCTCCAGGTGTTCTGGAAGAGCGCGGCCGGGCCGCGGAACAGCAGCAGCTCCAGGTTGAACTGCAGGCCCCGTGTGAGGAACACCACGGGACCGAGCAGCGGCAGGCGGAAGCGCACGGGCAGCAGAGATTTGTTGACCATGGCCACGGTGTAGTTGCGGAAGCGCAGGATGCGGTGGTGGATGTCGAGCTCCGTCAGCTCGCGGCGCGGCACGCACAGGGGCTGGCGCCGCTGCAGCGCCAGCAGCCGGGCCTGCACCGACTGCCAGCTGTGGTTACACAGCTCCTCCTGCGACAGCGGCACAGGCGTTGGTGCTGGGCACGCCGCGGCACAGCTCAGTGCCCTGTGGCACAGCTCGGTGTCATGGCACAGCTCAGTGCTGTGTGGCACTGCTGTGACTTGCCATGGCCCAGCACCACGCGTCCCCCTGTGGCCCAGCTGGCCCCAGCAGCCCTCGGCCCTGCCCAGCCCCAGCCCCTCACCGCGGGGATGCCGAGCGCGCGGATGTAGAAGCTGCGGATCTCCCAGTAGCCCACGAGGCGCCGGAGCGCCGTGACCAGGCGGCACAGCCACACCACGCCCGCCAGCACCAGCAGGAACAGAAGCCACCCACTGCCACGGAGCCTGCGGGGACACGGGTGTCACCAGCACCACCAACCCCCTCCCTGTGGCCACCTGCCAGGTGCTGCCAAGAAGACATAGGTGTCACAGTGTCACTGGGACCCCCCCACAGCCACAGCAGCGCCAGCAGAACCAGAAGCCACCTGCTGACACGAAGCTTGTGGGGACACAAGTGTCAGCAGTGCCAACAAACTCTTCACAGAGGTAACAGCAGCCACCCACCGCCCCGAAGCCCGCAGAAACACAGGTGTCACCAGTGCCACCAGCTGCCTCATGGCCATCTGCTGTCTCAGAGACTGCTGGGGACACACATCACCCACAGCACCAGCACCAGTGGCACCTTGACCCCCACACAGCCACCCTAGTGGCACTGGGACCTCTGCGTGGCCACGCAGGTGGCAGCTGGAGCAGTGACCACCCACAGCCACTGACCCCTTGGGGACATGCGTGTCACTCGGAGCACCAACGGCCCTGCACACTCCCCCAGTATCCCCCAGTGTCCCCCAGTGTCTCCCAGTGTCCCCCACCTGCAGGCGCACTGCGGGGTGGGCAGCACGGCGTTGGGCAGCGTCACCTTGGTGCGCTCGGGGACGTGGCTGTGGTTGAGGGGGCGCGTGGCGAACAGGACGTCGTAGTCCACGCAGCACAGCAGGAACGTGCTGAAGGTGACAACGAACAGGAACTGCCTGGGGGCACGGGGGGGTCAGCGGGACCCCCGTGTCACAGGTGCATGGCACTGCACGGTGACAACGTGGGGTCACTTACACCAGCTCAAGGACATCTGAGAGCAGAACGCAGGCAAAGCCATTCCTCTGGTGGAACTGGTAGATGTGGGGGGCGTTAAGGAGACTGAGAAGGGGTGATGAACCCCCATGTTCCCCCCCAGATCACCCCACGCTCCCCCATATCCCCCCCAGTGCCATCGTGGGCTGTGACAGGATATCTTGGTGAAGAAACTGTCCAGGTCCTTGATGTGGTGCCATGAGTCTGGGGAGAAAAACCCAGGGGGGTCAGGAGGGTGACCCCTCCACCCGGCACCCCCGCGCCCCACAAGGACCCAGAAACACCCACCTGGGGTCCCCAGAGAGCCCACGGGAGCCCAGACGGGACGCCAGTACCTGTGGGTCCCTCAGTGACGTGCAGCAGCAGCTGCTCCTCCTCCTCCTCGCCGGGGGGCGAGTCCTCCTCACACTCCTCCAGCCGCCGGTACTCCCCGCACTCGCGGGGCTCCGCTCCCCGCTCCATCACCTGCCGGGGAACGTGAGCTCCTGCGGCCGCCGTGGGGCAGCTGTGGGGCGGAGGGGCCGGGGGGCAGCTGCCGGGCCCCGGAAATGCCACTGGGGTGCTGCAGTGCCGCCCGCGTGCCCCGAATTCGGGTGGCCTGAGCTGGCTCCAGCCGCGGGCAGGTGACACCGCAGATGCCACTGGCCCGTCCTGTCCCACCGGCCAGGCCAGTGCCAGAGCCTGCCGTGACTCTGCAGGGATTCCCGGGCTCCCAGGGAGGGACCCCAACAACTCCCCAGCTGTCCCCCGGGCCACGCTGTCCGAGTGGGGGACGCCCCTGTGTCCACAGCCCCCCACACCCTTCCTCCCCACAGGGCCCCCTCCCCAGGGACTCCTGTGCTCACAGACACCCCACAGACCCCCCCTCCCCACAGACACCTCCCACAGCTGGAGCAGCAGCCCAGAGCGGGGCCAGCTCAGGACCAGTGCTGAGCCCTGGGGGTCTCAGTGCCTTGTGGACCCCCAGCCCGGGGAAGGACTCGACCCCCATCCCTCTGGGGCAGGGCAGGACCCCGGGCCTTGGAGCAGGGGGACAACCCCCACAGGGGAGGACGGGACACAAAACTCTTGAAAGGGACCACAAGCCCTTGGACGGGACCATCAGCCCCGGGGGAAGGATGGGACCCTCACCCCTGGAGCAGGACGAGACCCCCCGTCCACCCCTCCAGGGTCCCCTTACTGCAGCGCCGCGCGTCACCAGCGTCCCCCGCGGTGGCCACAGCCGGTGTCCGGCCAGGCCGGTGACCGCAGGTGACACCGTCCGGCCCCACCTGCCCGGGGCTGACTCACGGCGCGGGGTTGGTGCAGCAGGAGGGACCCGACCCCGTCTTGGGCAACACCCCCTTGGGGACAGCGGCGGCCCCGGGATCGGGTGTCCCGGCGGGTGACACGGCACGGCCCGTCCCCAGCTCCGCATCGGGAACCCAAAAATATCCGCGGAGCCCGAAAATAGCCCGAGAGTGTAAACGGCGCGGGGGCCTGGGGATCCCCGGGCCGGGGCCGGGCAGCCGGGACACCCCCGGGGCAGGGACAGAGTCCGGGGGACGCGGCACCCGGGGAACACGGCGATGGCCCCGCTGACCCTGCCGGGACACGCGTGTGTTTCCTCAGCGTCACCTGTGCCACTCCGCACGGGGACACGGACACCTGCCCGCGGGGACACGGCAGGGTGACTGCCCCGTGGTGACGGGAGCCCAGCGGTGACACATGGCTGCGCCGTAAGGACACGGACGGCGCTCGTCAGTGACCCCGAGAGTGGCCTGGGACCACGCGTGGCGACACGGGCACCCCACGGTGCGGGGACAATCCGCGCCTGACCCCGCACTGCCCGCCCGGGGGTCCCGGGTTGAGGGACTCCGCAAAGCAGCGGCGTGACCCGCACGGGGACAGCGGGGCCGTGCCAGCCCGGGACCCGCTCCCCGTCCCCGCTCACCTGGCCGCTCGGTACTGGCTGCTCGCCGCTGTCCCCGCTGTCCCAGACGCTCACGGGGCCCCACGCTCGCCCCGGGTCCCGCCGCCGGCCATGGCCGCACCGACGGCAGCCCCGGGGGTCGCGGGTGCCGCTACGCGGGGCGAGCTCCGCTGCAGGTTCGGGGGGTCCGGAGGCACGGAGGAGGGGAGCGGCTCTGCCGGGACCGGGTCAGACACGAAGCCCGAGAAGGGCCAGAGGCGCAGGAGCGGGGCCGGCGCGGGTCGGGGCCGGCGCAGGGCCCGGCCGCGGTGCTGGGCTCCGCCCGCCCGGGACCGCCCCTGCCCGCCCTCGGCCCGCCCCGGGGCCGCCGCGGCCCTCCCGGTGCCGCCATGCCGCTGCCGGTGCTCTTGCTGCGGGCCGCGGGCGCCTGGGCCCGGCTGCGGCCGCCCTCCGTCCTGGGGCGCAGGTACCGGGGCAGTGCGGGACATCCCGGGACATCCCGGGAGCAGCCCCGGCGCTGGGGTCCCTTGGTGCGCGGGAAGCCCGGATCGCGCTGGGAGGAGCCCAGACTCGGAGGTCGCGGGGATCCCGGGGGTGCGAGTGGGGCTGCAGGGCAGTCGGGGGTCCCGGGAACTCGCGGGGGCTCCCTGGATCCCTGCGGGGGGACCGCGGCGAGGTCGGGGCGCCCAGGAGGTGAAAGGGGAGCGGGGCATTCCGGAGAGGCGGGACGGGGACAGCGGGGGCACCACTGGGACGTACCGGGGAGCCCCGGGACATCCCGTCTCTGGTGCGCTGCGGTGTGGAGAGCTCGGACTCGGCAGTCCTGGGGTGTCCGGGAGGTTCCCAGAGCCCCTTGGGTGTGGGGGCACCCAGCTGTTGGTGCGGGGAGCCAGGACTCTGGGATTCCAAGGGATCCCGAGGGGTCCGGGACTCCTGTGTCCTCGGAGGCAGGAACACAATTCTTGGTGAGGGGACATGTGATCCTGAGGTCCCTGGGTGACCCGTGGTGACCCCGTCACCAACCCGTCTCCCCAGTTTCAGGTATGGGGTGCGCCTGGGGCTGGCCGGGCCCCCCCGGCTGCCCCCAGCCCTCCCGGCCCCGCGCCGCCTGCTGCTGGCCGGCTCGGCCACCGGCTGTGTGCTGCTGGGGCTGCTGCGCACGGCTGCACGCTGCCAGGAGGCCACTGTCCCCGCGGTCCCCAAGCTCCCCGAGCCTCCTGAGCCCCCCGCGGAGCCCCCCTTCGACTGGCCACTCTTCTGGACCTTCCTGCACCCGCAGCTCCTGGCACTCTCGGCTGCTGTTGTGGTGAGCAGGGGCGAGCGGGTGGCCATGGTCACCCCTGTCCCCACTGTCCCTGTGTCACACCTATGCTGTGGAGTGACACACTGTCTGGTGCCACGGTCCCTGTGCAGGGGTGTGACACCCCCTGTCCCAGTGCTGTGCCAGGCCACCTGCCGTCCTGGTGCAGTGGTGTGACACTCTCCGTGGTGCTGTCCTGGTGCAGTGACACCGCTGTCCCTGTTGCATCCCCGCAGCTGGCGCTGGGCGCAGCCCTGCTCAACGTGCGCATCCCGGTGCTGCTGGGCCAGCTGGTGAACGTGGTGGCCCGATGTGCCCTTGGCCACGTCCCCACCTACCTGCGGGAGGTGCGGCGCCCGGCCCTGCGCCTCCTCGCTGTCTACTGCCTGCAGGTGAGTGCTGACCCCCGAGAGAGTGGCTGGGGGGTCCCGGGGGTGCCCCTGCCCCGCTGACACCCCGTCCCGCAGGGCCTGCTGACCTTCGGGTACATCGCGCTGCTGGCCCGCATCGGGGAGCGGGTGGCCGGCAACATGCGCAAGGCGCTCTTCAGCACCCTGCTCAGGTAACCCCACAGGGAGGGGGGCCGGGGGAGATGGGGCACAGGGACCACCGCCCACCTCTCCTTGGCAGGCAGGAGGTGGCCTTCTTCGATGCCACGCGCATGGGACAGCTGGTGGCACGGCTGACGGCAGACATCCAGGACTTCAAGTCTTCCTTCAAGCTGGCCATCTCCCAGGTGAGCCCGGCCATCTCCCAGCTGAGCCCGCCCATCTTCTGGGCAATCCTGGTGGTCCCTCATGCCCCTGCCCCCCCAGCCACTGTGCCCCGTCCCGCAGGGCCTGCGCAGTGGCACCCAGACGGTGGGCTGCTTCGTGTCGCTGTACCTGCTGTCGCCCAGGCTCACCGGGCTCCTGCTCATGGCGCTGCCACTGCTGGTGGGCGTCGGCGCCTTCATCGGCGCCTTCCTCCGCAGCCTCTCCCGCCAGGCACAGGAGCAGGTAACCCTCACCTGCCACCCCCTGTCCTGCCGCCCCCGAGGCCACACTGTGGGCTGTCCCAACTGTCCCCCCTGTCCCTGCAGGTGGCCAAGGCCACTGTGGTGGCCGACGAGGCGCTGGGCAACGTGCGGACGGTGCGCGCCTTTGCCATGGAGGAGCAGCAGGCACGGTAAGGGGACGGGGAGGGCTGGGGGGCTGGGGGGCTGTGGCAGTGGGGACCCCAGCCCATGGCTGCCCCAGGCTGTTCTGTGCCGAGGTGGACCGTGCCGGACATCTGAGCGAGCAGCTGGGACTGGGCATTGCCGCCTTCCAGGGGCTCTCCAACCTGGCGCTCAATGGTCAGTGGGGTCACCAAGTGGGATCTGGGGGGCTGTGGGGTGGGATTCCCTCCTCCATGTCTGCATGTCCCCTTCTGCATGTCCCTTCAAACCCTAGCTCTGCCCCCACCCCACAGGCATCATTTTGGGAACCATCTTTGTCGGTGGCTCCCTCATGGCTGGAGACCAGCTCTCACCAGGTGACCTCATGTCCTTCCTGGTCGCCTCGCAGATGGTGCAAAGGTCAGGGCAGGGCCCAATGGTACCCCCAGTACCCCTGGCACCCCCTGTGCCCTGCAGCCTGCCTAGGCACAGCCCTGAGCTCAATCTCTGCCCTTGTGCATGCCAGGTCCTTGGCCAACATCTCCATCCTGATGGGCCAGGTAGGTGGTGAGGGGTCCTGCCACCCCCTGAGGCTGGGGATTCAGGTTTGGGGCTCTGGGGGTGCATTTGCCACCCTCCCTGCAGGTGGTGGGGGTCTGAGTGTTGGTGAGGTGGGGTCTGGGGGACCACGGGGTGCTCCTTCTGTCCCCCCACAGGTGGTGCGGGGTCTGAGCGCTGGCGCCCGCGTCTTCGAGCTGCTGAGACTGGAGCCGCCCGTGCCACTGGAGGGGGGAGCCTCCATCCCTGCCCACTCGCTGCGCGGACGCATCTGCTTCAACCACATCTCCTTCAGGTGAGTGCCACCGGCCCCTGCCCGGCGCCCCATGGCTCCCTGAGCCACCCCATGGACGGGGGCATTGGCACCATGTCCCCACAGCCCTGCAGCCCCTGCTCCTCTCCCTGCAGCTATCCCACCCGGCCTGGCTACCCTGTCCTGCAGGACTTCAACCTCACCCTGCCCCCCTGCCAGACCGTGGCCATCGTGGGTCCCTCTGGAGGAGGTAACAGTCCCCCCATCCTCTCCTGGATGCATCCTCCTGCACCCCAGTCCTCTGCCCAGTGCCCAGTGCATGCCCGGGACTGGGAACCCCCAGTGCTGCTGGAGCCAGGGCTCTGGAGCAGGGGTCTCAGGGTCCCTTCCCCAGGGAAGTCAACGGTGGCAGCGCTGCTGGAGCGGTTCTACGAGCCCACGGCAGGAGCCATCACCCTGGACGGGCAAGACATCGCCGGCCTGGACCCCTCCTGGCTGCGGGGCCAGGTCATTGGCTTCATCAGCCAGGTGGGGACAGCAGTGGTGCTGGCCGGGACCCGGGCTGTCCTGGGGAAGCAGGGGACATGCTCCTGGCCGGGCTCAGTGCTGAGGGCCGGGGTTTCACTGCAGGAGCCGGTGCTGTTCGGCACAACCATCATGGAGAACATCCGCTTTGGGAAGCCCGGAGCTACTGATGCCGAGGTGTACGAGGCCGCCCGGCTCGCCAACGCTGACGGCTTCATCCGCAGCTTCCCTGAGGGCTACAACACCATCGTGGGTACGGCCGGGGCGGGAGGGGGTCAGGAGAGCGCGGGACCGCACCGAGGTGATGCCGGCCCTGCAGGGACACACACGGCTGCTGCTCACTGCTGATGTTCAGCTGTGCCGCGCTGGGCTCTGAGCGGGAGGGAGGGATGGGCTCGCGTGTGAGAGGTCCCTGGCTGTGGCTTGGCCGTCCCCTGGCATGGTGTCCCCGCGGTGTCCTGCAGGCGAGCGTGGCACGGCGCTGTCCGGGGGGCAGAAGCAGCGCATCGCCATCGCCCGAGCGCTGCTCAAGGACCCGGCCGTGCTCATCCTGGACGAGGCCACGAGCGCGCTGGACGCGCAGGCGGAGCGGGCGGTGCAGGAGGCGCTGGACCGGGCGAGCACCGGCCGCACCGTCCTGCTCATCGCTCACCGCCTCAGCACCATCCGCGGCGCGCACCGCATCGCCGTGCTGGTCCAGGGCCGCGTGGCCGAGGTGAGACGCGGGACAGGGCGGGGTCGGGCGGGCGCGGGCACCGGGAGGGAGGTGACACCAGCCGGGTGTCCCCGCTGTCTCCACAGGAAGGGACCCACGAGGAGCTGCTGCGGCGGGGGGGTCTCTACGCCGAGCTCATTCGACAGCAGACCAAGGAGGGGTCCTGAGGGGTCCCCCCGCTGCTCCCAAATAAAGCAGGGCTGGAAGGCGGACCCGGGGGGCTCCACGTTGTGCTGGGACGTTGCGAAGGGTCCTCCGGGCCGCTCGGGGGCGCCCGTGGCCCGAAGAAGGGGCGGGGAGATGGGCGGGGCAGAGGATGAGTGACGTGTGTTTGTGGGCGGGGCTGTCTGTATGGTCCCGCCCCCTCCGCTGGCCGCGCTGCCCCGCGGGGCGGGGTGTCCCCCGTGTCCCCAGTGTCACCCCTGCCTGGTGTGAGCCCCCCGAGGTGCGGGACCCCTGTGCGGCCCTGCTGAGGGGAGCGTTCCCTGAATGACCCCCGAGGCACGGTGTCCGTGTGTCACCCGGGGAGAGTGGCACCCCTGTCACTCCCGAGTGAGGAACTGCTGCAGTATCCCCCGCGAGACTGGGGGGTAAGCCCCTCTGTGACCTCGGGATGGGGAACCCCTGCATTCCCCCCGCCGCGGAGGAGCCTTTGCGTGATTTCTGTGATGGGGGACCTCGGTATTACCCCCGGAGCAGGTGGCTCATGTGTCACTGCTGGGTGACCTCTGGGATGGGGAGACCCCCGTGTGAGCCCCCGCTGGAGTGAGGGAGGTCGCCTGTGCCGCCCTCCAGGGTGGCGGCCCCTCCATCACCCCCGGAGTGGAGGGACCCTGTGTCACCTTTCCGAGGTGAGGACACTCTGCGTGACCCCGGGATGGAGGACCCTTGGAATGGGGGTTCTCTCTTCCTAACTCCTCGGGATGGACTGTCCCCTGCGCTGCCCCTCAGGGCAGGGGACCCTTGTGTCACCCGCCACCCCCCAGGCAAGGGCACCCCCTGTGTGACCCCCGGGGTGGGACTAGCCCTGCGTGATTCTCCCGGGGTGGGGGGTCCCAAGGGTCAGCCTTTGCATGGAGACTCCTGTGTCACCCCCGGAATGAGGGGACCCTGTGGCATCTTTCCGGGGTGAAGGCTCCAGTGCAGCACTTCGCGGGGTGCAGGGACCCCCGTGTGACCCCGGGATGGGGAGACCGCCGTGTGACCCCCGAGGTGGGTTCCCCACGGTTCTCGATGGAGGGGCGCTGTCTGCTGCCCCCCTTTCCGAGGGTCTCGGGCCCCCCGTACCCCAAGGCTGCGGCCGCCGGCGGGGGCGGCGGGTGGAGCCGAGCGGGAGGGGCGGGGGCGGCGGCGGCGGGGGGCGGCGGGGACCGGCGGCGGCTGCGCCGGGAGGGAGCGGAGCCGGGAGCCGGGAGCCGGGAGCCGAGAGCGGGACCGGGGCTGGGGTTGGAACTGGAGCTGGAACTGGGATCGGGGCTGTGACTAGATCCGGGACCGGGATCAGTAGGGGGACCGAGGCTGGAATCGGGACCGGATCCGGTACCAGGGCTCGAACCGGGATCGGGATCGGAACCGGGGCTGAGGCTAGCACTGGAACAGGGACGGGGGCTGCGCTGCGCTGCCCGCGGCTCCGCGGCACCGGCCGGCCAGCATCGGCACCGGCAGCGCGAAGGAGCTGGGCGAGCGGGGCGGCCGGTCCTGCCTGCCCATCTCCTGCCTCCCTCTCCCCTGCCCCCTTCCCTCCCTCCCCTCCCCTCCCCGCCAGCTGCGCCCTGAGCCCGGCGCGGCGATGGGCTGAGGCTGCGGGGCACCGCGGGGCCCCGGCCGCAGCAGGATGAGGAGGGGCTCGGAGGGCAGCGGGGAGGGCGAGGGGCTCTCCAGCCTGCGGGCCTTCGCCCACAGCTCCTCGCTGCACGGCATCAGCCACGTCTTCGCCTACGGGGCCGTGTCCCTGCGCCGCGTGCTCTGGGGCGGCTTTTTCCTGGGCTCGCTGGGGCTGCTGCTGCTCGTGTGCGCCGAGCGCGTCGCCTACTTCCTCACCTACCCCCACGTCACCAAGCTGGACGAGGTGGCTGCCCGCAACCTCACCTTCCCGGCCATCACCATCTGCAACCTCAATGAGTTCCGCTTCTCCAAAATCACCCGCAACGACATGTACCACGTGGGCGAGCTGCTGGCGCTGCTCAACGAGCGCTACGAGATCAGCAACCCGCAGCTGGCCGAGCCCCACGTCCTGGCCGCGCTGCGCGACAAGGCCAACTTCAAGAACTTCAAGGCGAAGCCCTTCAGCATGGCCGAGTTCTACAACCGCACGGGCCACGACCTGGCTGACATGCTGCTGCAGTGCTCCTTCCGTGGCACCGGCTGCACTGCCCGCAACTTCACCGTGGTGAGTGCCGGCAGGGTGGGGAGGGGACCCGCCGGGGCTGCGGAGGGACTCGGGAGTCCTGCCGAGGTCAGGCACCCGCAGGCGGTGCCCCTCTCTCATCCCGCCGCCCACACTGCCGGACGGGGATGCCCCGGCCCTGGCTGCTGCAGGGCTGCCAGCGGTGCCCTGCATGGAGGGGCTGTGCTGGCGACAGGGGGCTGTGCTGGCTTGCAGCACGGGGCAGGGGCGGTGCTGGGCACAGGATGCTCACGGGTACAGGATGCTCAGGACTGTGGGGCGCTCACAGGTACAGGATGCTCGCAGGTGTAGGGTGCTCTCGTGTACGGGGTGTCACTTGTACAGGGTGCTCAGAGGTGCAGCCCCCATCACTTGTGCCAGCCTCAGGTGCCACTGGGCACCGCCAGCAGCGGCCCTGACTGTTGGCACAGAGGTTCTATGCCTGGGATGGGTGAGGGCCCCTGTGCCAGCCCTGCTGTGATCCCCAATCCCCCCCACTGCAGCCCCCAGAACAGGGCAGGGACAGTGGCACAGGCAGGAATGATGACACTTGTGTGACAGGCAGGGACATGGAGATGGGCAGGGATGGTGGCACAGACAGGATGGGAAGGGACAGTGTCACAGGCACAGGGCAGTGGCATGGGCAGGACAGGCAGGGACGGTGTCACAGGCACAGTGGACAGGGCGGTGGCATGGGCAGGACAAGCAGGGACATTGGCACATTGGTGATGGCGGCATGGGCAGCACAAACTCTTCCCTCCTGCCACAGCAGCACCAGGCAGCAGTGTGGGCGCAGAGCACCTCACACCTGCCATGCCAGCTCTGCCCAGTCCACGTCATTGTCCCCAGCAATTATTGTCACCTTAATGCTCTTAGAGCACTATTAATTCTCCACGCAGCGGAGGGACAAGCTGCCCTTTGAGAGGTCTGTGCCCCACCATGCTCCCTGTGCCCCCTGTACTCCCTCTGTTCCCCCTGTGCCCCGTGGGCAGAGCTGCCCTGCCAGTGTCCCCATAGCATGGCCAGGCAGTGGTGGTGGCCCCTGAGTGCCAGGACATGTGGCACGAGGGCTGAGGGTCCTCAGGGCACAACTTGGGGTGGATGGCATGTGCCTGGTTAAGCAGCAGGGTCCTGGCTCCACCCCCCAAAATCCCCAGGCTCGGCTAGTCTTAGTCCTGGCTTAAGATCCTGTGCCATGGTGCTGAGCTCTGGGCCTGTCCCTGCACCTCATCCCAGCCCGGGCTGCAGTGTCTCTGAGCTTCCTGGGCACGTGGTGAGGCCCACTGCAGTGAGCTGGCCCCCAAGGCCAGTTGGATGGGGCAGGGTGTGGGTGTGGGGACAGGAGACCTGCAGGGAGCAGGTCAGGGGTCCCCAGGGTGTGGGGCTGTGGGTCCCTGTGTGACCCCGAGAGTGGAGTGCAGGGCTGGCAGTGCTGGGGCCGTGTCCCCATCGCTGTCCCCACCCATGCCCCCCCAGCATCCCCAAGCCGGGCAGCCGTTGCCATGACACCCGCCCCCCCCTTTCCTCCTTGGGCACCACATTGCCATGGCAACGGGTCCCCACTTTGGGAGCAGCTGGTTGCCACAGCAACGCCCCCTCCCTCCCCCCGTGGGACATAACCCCGGGTGGGGGCACCCACAGCAGAGATGGCCATGACGTCACGGCCTGCACGGCAGGAGCTGGGGTGCCACAGGAGCAGTCTGGGGGCTCAGGGTCACCCCGGGCTCCCCGCTGTGGGTACCGATCCCTGGGAACTCAAGGTCACCCCAGGGTTCCTGGCTGGGGGTGCAGGTCCCAGAGTGGCTGGCCCAGGACAGGCTCTCAGGTCCTGGGGGGGACATGGTGGCCTCTGCCACTGTGACAAAGGAGTCCTGGTTCCCATCCTCGTTCTGGCTCACGCCCTCCCATCTCAAGTGTCCCCACATGTTCCCTGGAACTGTGATGAAACCCAATATCTCTGCAGAGCCGCGGCAGCACAGGCACGGGCACCATCAGCGTCCTCGCCGTCTGCTGGGGGCACTGGAACCCTGCTCCGTCCTGGCTCCTGCAGGGCATGGAGAGACCCTCCTGGGGCACTGGGATGCTGTCCTGGCTCACGTGGGGCACTGGAATCCCCTCTGCCATGTCCCCACGTGTGTGCCTATGTCTCCACGGGGTCCCCACGGCGGCACCGAATGTCCCATCCCCATGTCCCCATGTGTCCCTGCAGTGGCAGTGAGAGCTCTCGCTGTGAGAGCCCCGTCCCATGTGTCCCTGCAGATCTTCACACGCCTGGGCAAGTGCTACACCTTCAACCCCGGGGGTCCGGGGCGCGAGGTGCTGACCACGCTGCAGGGCGGCTCTGGAAACGGCCTCGAGCTGATGCTCAACGTGCAGCAGGAGGAGTACCTGCCTGTCTGGGGGGACACAGGTGAGACCCTGCCCGTGGGGGGACACAGGTGAGACCCTGCCCTGCAGCTGACCCCGCTCCCCTGCTCTGCAGATGAGACCTCGTTTGAGGTGGGGGTGAAGGTGCAGATCCACAGCCAGGACGAGCCGCCCTTCATTGACCAGTTGGGCTTCGGTGTTGCCCCTGGCTTCCAGACCTTCGTGTCCTGCCAGCAGCAGCGGGTATCCGGGCACGGCGCCCGGGGCTGGGCACGCACCCCTAGGGATCGGGATGGACCCCCAGGGGGCTCGGGATGGTGACCCCAAGGGATCAGAACGGACTCCAAAGGGCTGGGGTGGGCTGGTGGTGCCACAGCCATCCCCACGGGTACCACAGCCACGTCCATGGGGACACGCCATGCCCAGCCGTGCCACGGGTACCACAGCCACGTCCATGGGGACACGCCATGCCGTGGGTACTGCTGCAGGAGCAGTACAGGGAGTGGGGCAGCCCCACAGCGGTGCAGGCAGCTCCTGCGCAGGCAGAGCTCCGGCAGCGACCCCCGGCTCCTGCAGAACAGCCGCCGGGGGGGGCGGCTCCCGGCCCCCGCAGCCAGACACCTAAATTTAGGTGCCTCGGGTGGGTGTCACCACGTGTGCCGGCACATGGGCGGCAGGAGCACAGCGGCAGCAGGAATGTGGCCCTGGCACCCACGGGTGGGGGTGCTGGGTCTGCACTAGGCACCGGGGGGAGGGTGGGGGTCCGTGCTGACCCCCCCGCCGGGCAGGTCCTGTTCCTGCATGCTCCCACACCGTGCCAGTCCTTGCCGTGGCACCCAGTACAGGTGACAACTGCTGCAGCAGCCATCCCCACGCCCCGAAAGGAGGGGACCGGGTGGGACGGGGGCTTTAGGGGAGCAGCATTGGCCGTGAGGGGTGAGCTCTGCCCAAGGGACGGCACTGCCAGGAGCTGGGCGGGTGGCCGGGTGACACCGGGACATTGGGATCGCCTGGGGCCCCAGGACGCCGTGTTTTCCTTAGCGGGTGCCCGGCAGCTGGTGTACCTGCCCCCACCGTGGGGGGACTGCAAGGCCACCCCCATCGAGTCCGACTTCTTCACCAACTACAGCCTGACGGCGTGCCGCCTGGACTGCGAGACGCGCTACCTGGCCGAGAACTGCAACTGCCGCATGGTGCACATGCCGGGTGAGCGGGGGGCCGGCCGGGGGGCTGCGGGACTGCGGGGCCATCCCCGCCCTGCGACCGCCGCCTCCCCGCAGGCAATGCCAACGTCTGCACCCCCGAGCAGTACAAGGAGTGCGCCGACCCCGCGCTGGGTACGTACCCCGTGCCCCCCCGACTGTCCCTGGAGCCCCTCAGCCTCCCCCGTCCCCATTTCCAGCACTGTGAGCGTGGCTCTGGTGTCCCTGTGCCCATTTCTGTGAGCGTGGCTCCGGTGTCCCTGTGCCCTCGCTGGGGTGGGGGTCACTGCTGTCCCAGTGCGCAGGGCCGGGCTCCCTCCCTGTGGCATGCTCGTCCCAGGTGGCACCCAGCTCTGTCCTCGGGGCATCCTGCCACCCCCCGTGGTCAGGGATCCTGGGGGTCCCGGTCCCACCCGCGCCCCCCCAGACTTCCTGGTGACGAAGGACAGCGAGTACTGCGCATGCCGCACGCCCTGCGCCATGGTGCGCTACGGCAAAGAGCTCTCCATGGTCAAGATCCCCAGCAAGGCCTCGGCCAAGTACCTGGCCAAGAAGTTCAACAAGACGGAGCAGTACATTGCGTGAGTGACACTGCCGGCACTGCTGCCACGCTGCGGTGTCACCCGCTGCCTCACCAGCGCACAGCCCAGCATGGCATCACACGGCACGGTGTGACAGTGCGACATGGCACAGCACGGCCCCACAACACCAACCAGCAGCGTGTGACACGGCATCGCCAGCACCTGTGAACTGGCACAGCCCAGAGTGACCATGTGACACGGCACACCCACACAGCACGCCCCAGCAGACGTGACCCAGGACAGCATGGCAGCATGACACAGCCACACGGGGCATCCCCACCACACAGCAACCGACACAGCCCAGAATGTGTGACATGGCATGGCACAGCATGGCACGGCCTCCCGTGTGTCCCAGCAACGGGAAACCCACATGGCACAGCATGGCATGGCTCAGCTTGGCATGGCACAGCACGGCCTGGCACTGGGCACCCCTCTGCACTGCCCCACGGCACCCATGGCACAGCCCAGCCCCCACAGCCTGGCACGGCACAGCCTGGCACGGCACAGCCTGACACTGCCCCCTCGTCCCCTGTGTCCCCAGGGACAATGTGCTGGTCCTGGACATCTTCTTCGAGGCACTGAACTACGAGATGATCGAGCAGAAGAAGGCGTACGAGGTGGCGGGGCTGCTGGGTGAGGGACGGGGCTCTGGGGGTGCTGGGGGTGCCAGGGCTCTGCCCTCGCTGACACACCTGTCACCTCCCGCGCAGGTGACATCGGGGGGCAGATGGGGCTCTTCATCGGTGCCAGCCTCCTCACCATCCTGGAGATCTTTGATTACCTGTACGAGGTGAGCCCACCCTGGCCTCCCCGTGCCCGGGGCTCTCAGGGCTGGGGACTCTGACCCGCCCCACCCCAGGTGTTCCGGGACAAACTGCTCAGCCTGTACAAGGAGAAGAAGCGGAGCCCCCGGAGCGATGGCGGCACCCTGGTAACCCCCCCGCGCCCCCCAGTCCCCAGCCCCCAGCCCAGGGCTCGCCCCTCCTCATCCCCCCGCTCACCGCTCTCTCACCGCCCGTCCAGGAGCACCCGGCGGTCCCGGGCAGCCCCACGGCCCCGCGCCCACCCAGGTACATGTGGGGGGGCAACCGGAGCCTCCCCGGGGGAAGGTGGGGGTCCGCGGGGGGCTCCCCAGGGCCATTCCCTGCAGATGTCCTGCATTCCCTGCGAACCCCGGCATTCTCTGCAGAGCTCTCATTCCCTGGTGACTCCCCCCATTCCCTGCAGACATCCCCATCCTCATCATCCCCGCAGCACCC
>VRYO01002734.1:0-247101 GCA_009812075.1 Sialia sialis | reverse complement strand
CAATGATCTCCCACCCTCAGCCCCCAGATCACACCTGGCAGCCCTCTCCCCCGCCAGCCCCGGGGCTTACCTGTGCAGTACCCGGGGGGCAGCACCTCGTCCTGCCGGTAGCACTCCTCCCCCACCAGCTGCCGCAGCGCCTCCGCCACCAGCCCCTTGTAGCTGCAACGAGGGGACAATCATGGGGGCACTGCAGGGGCTGGCATGTCCCCCCAGCCCTGCTGGTGCCGAGTACATCAACAGAGAGATGGGAACCCCCAGGACTGAGAGGCACAGGGCTGGAGCTTTGGGCTCTGCTGTTTGAGTCAAGAAGGGATTGCCCCAGATCCTTTTGCAGAAAAGCTCCTTGCAGAGTTGGGACACCAAATGTCCCCCAAAAGGGCTGCTCAGCTTTGGCACTACTGCCCAGGGCAACAGGGAGTCCCCATCCCTGAGGGAATTTAACAGCAATGTGGATGTGGCACTTGGGGACACGGGCAGTGGTGACCCTAGCAGCGCTGGGGGACAGGTGGACTCAGGAGCTAGGTCACCCAGCATTGTTATGATATCTTCATCCAGATGTGCAGTCCCTTCATGCATGCACCCTGCCTCCTCCTCTGCCCAGGACCTGCTGGGGAAATGGGATGTGCAGGATGCATTTTCATCATCTAACTTTGCTCTCCTCATCGTCAATCTGAAAGCCTTCACCCGTACACCAGTCTTCTGACCTCCTGTACGTCCTGCTTCCAGCAGGTAGTATCCCCTGAAATGCTCGGGGTGTGGTGAGGCAGAGAGAGTGCACTGGCTGTGAGAATGCCGTGGCAAGGCAGCTCCTGCTCCAAGCTCTGCCCCTCGCTGCTGGTAACTCTGGCTGGTCTTGGAGGTGTTTCCAAACCAGTTCCCCCTGTATGAACATCACCTCTTCTCCACTGAGGTCTCTGAGGCTTTCCCAACCCAAACAATTCTGCAATTCTAAATGATTCTGTGATTCTAAAGCGGTACCCTGCAGGTTCTGGAGCTGCCATGGGGGCCTTCATCCCGGCACCACATGGGATCCTGCCGGAGTAGGGCACAGACCTCGTCCCCTGCTGCAGAGACAGCAGGGGCTGCTCCCGCCCCCTCACCTGTACTTCCTGTTGGCCTCGTCAGCGGTCAGGGCGTGCTCAAACATGAGGACGCGGTAGCGCGGGTCGAGGCGGGGCCCGCTGTACTCGCGGAACTCAAGCTCCACGGCCGCGTCCAGCAGCGACAGGTACCGGCGCACGATCAGCGCGTAGGGGCTGCCTGCGGGGCAGTGCACATGGAGCTGCTGGGACAGACAGCCCTCACCCAGCCACTGCTGGGACCAGCCCTGCCCCGGCTGGGAGCGCCCTGGCCACAGCCCAACCTACTCATGACATTGCTGATGAAGCCTGGCGAGAAGACCTGGTGCAGGACAGTCTGAGGGAAGTGGCTGAGCTGGAACATGGACATGAGGATGTTGACGGTGGCCAGCGGTGAGCTGCCAGCCTTCTGCTCCAAGATGGCCTCCAGCTTGGGGAAGAGCTCGCCGTGGTTGGAGGGGCGGTAGTTCATCCGGCTGAAGGGAAACACCAACTTCTGGATCACCTGTGGCAAGAGAGGAACGTGGGGCCGGGGTGGGAAAAAGGACAGGTCGGGGCCACCTATCCAGTGCCATGAAGGGACAGGAGCTCAGAACCCGCCAGGGCTGGGGCATGGCCCCTGGAATGCCCCATCAGGATGGAAAAGGACGACGGCTCCTCTGCCCAGGTGTGCCACAGACAGAGGTGACCCACAGGTGAGGCGAGCGCTCACCTTGCTGTCGAGCTGCTCCCCGCGCTTCAGCAGGAAGTTGGCGATGGTGTCGAGCAGCCGCGGCTCGCGCAGCCGGTGCCGCGCCACGTACTTGGCAATGAGGGCCATGGTGTAGGGGGTGAGGTTCTCTGCCTTCCGGGGCAGCCACTCTGCCGAGCCAACACAGCAGGGACACCGTCACAGAGGCCAGCTCCGTCCCCACCCCACATCCTCTACAGCCACCACAGCCCAGGCAGGTGGGAGGACAGGACCGGACAGTAACGCCAATCCCAAAAACCACAAATGCCAGGCAGCTCCTAAAAACCCTCAGGTGTGGGTCAGGTGAGAGGCTGAGGCAGATTCCATGCATACCCAGAAGGCACAGATGGAGCACTGCTGGAATGTGCACAGGTGGGACCTTCTGCAAAAATCCCACCAAACATCTACTGTGCCCAGCCTGGAGGCACTGTGGGAAAACAGTCCCTGAAGGAATGGGGGGCTCCTGGTCACTGCCAGTCCCTAGTGTAATGGGGTGCTGTCAGCCTGTCAAAGAGCTGGGCTGTCAATGACGGGGTGGCCGTGACACGGGGCTCCTTCTGCTCCAGTTCTGGGGCTCAGCAGGTGCCCAGCCGAGGCTGCCACCACCCAAACATCCCCAAGGCCAGGGAAGGCATCTGCAGGGCTGCCCCCCACCTGGCCAGAGGCCCCCATGTCCTCTGCCTGACCAGAGCCCTGCACCCCCAGTGTGGGAGGCAATGCTGGACCCCACTGGGCACCCCTCACCTGCCATGCTGCGAATGAAGCGCTCCTGCCGGTTCTCATAGAAGAGCTGGGAGCTGAAGATGGCCTCCAGGGCCTTGTTGTTGGCCTCCTGGGCACACAGGGCCAGCATCTCGTCCAGCAGTGCCAGCTCGTGCTCTCTCATGGCGCTGACCTGGCCCAGCGTGTGCCGCACCAGGCGTAGGATCTTGCGGTTGTTGATGAGCTGCTGGTCGGAGGCCGCGTGGCCCTGCAGCGCCTGCGCCCGCAGCCGGTAGTAGGAGAGCAGCAGGAAGAGGGTCTGGGGGTGCCGCTCCTTCTCCAGGTGCCGCTCCAGGCTGCTGAGGCAGGACTCCACCAGCGGGTGGGGGCTGGAGGGGTGCAGCCGCATCACGCTGCTGAACACCATCGACACGTCCTTCTGGTTGAAGCGGCCCAGGCGGCTGCGGGACTCATCCTCCAGCACCCGCACGAGCGGCGACTCCCCGGGCAGCCCTGCGGGGAACGGGCACAGGCACGGCTCGGATCCTGGCCACGGCTCAGCCCCACGGGCACCCCTCAGCCCCACGGCACGGCCACTGCTGGAGCTCAGGCAGGAGGCCACCGCCGTGACTGGATGGATGTGCTGGCTCAGTGACCAAACCCAGAAGGGGAAGGGAGGGGAAGGCAAAGCACCAGCAGAACATCAGAGCATCCGCACCATGGAAAGCACTGCGTGGAGCTGTGGGGGCGTTCCCATCCATCCCACTGCAGCTCACCCGCAGTAGCAAGGTTCATTTCCTAGGTCTCAAACATCCCAAAGACAAGTAATTCACAGAATCCCAGAATCTCAGACTGTTTTGAGTTGGAAGGAACCTTAAACCCCATCTCATTCCAGCACTCTGCCATGGGCAGGAGTATTTTCACTAGACTAGGTTGCTGCTCCAAGCGCTATCCAACCTGGCCTGGAACACATCCAGGAGCTCTGGGCACTCAAAAAACTCATCTCAAAAAGTTAATAAAAAATAAGTTGTGGTTGGAAAACAACTATGACATCCCACGTGAGCAAACTAAACCCTGTTTGTTCCAGCAGGGACTAGTCCTTTGGCTTTTTTGACCTTCTCCTGTTTCTCAGCTCAGCTTCTGCAACCTGGCTCCCAGGGAAACACTTTCCTGCACCTCAGGGACGTGTTACCCAGGCCTGGGCACAGGCTCAGCGCCTCGGCTGTCAGGAGGGATCTCCTCAGCAAAGGCAAAGAGCACTGGGGGGCCCAGAGCTCCCCATCATCCCAGGATTTGGGCAGGCACAGGCCGCAGGGCAGCGCAGGGCGAGTCACTGCGGGTTACTGCTAATCAGAACTCAGGAGGGGAACGTGCAGAACTGCTCTGAGCAGCCACTTTGTTCTGCAAAAAGGCCTCAAAAGAAAGCTGGAGTTTGTGCTAATGAGGGACAAGGGGACAAAACCAAGTGGGGGGCACAGCAGCGCTGTGGGGGGCCCAGCATGGGGAGCCTGGCGAGGGCAGCAGCACGGCAGCTCCGGCTCAGTGTCAACAAACACCCGGCGCCGGGCAGAGCCGGCCCCCCTCCCCGGCAGGGGCTCGAGTTACTGCGTCAACCACGGCCGGGCGGCTCCGCCGAGCCCTGGCCCGGGAGGGCTGCAGGAATCGGGAACAGGATAGGGGAGCCATGGGCAGAAGGGCAGGCACCCACCAGATCGTGGAATCCTGCAATTGTTTGGGTTGGAAAGGACCTTAAAGATCATCCAGTCCCATCCCCTGCCATGCCAGGGACACCTTCCACCAGGCCAGGTTACTCCAAGCCCCATCCAACCCAGTCTTGAACTCTTCTAGGGATAGGGCAGCCACATCTCATCTGGGCACCCTGTGCCAGGGCCTCCCCACACACTCAGGGAAGAATTCTCTCCCAGTATCCCATATAACCATGCCCTCTGTCAGTGGGAAACCATTCTCCCTTGTCCTGTCCCTCTAGGCCCTTGTTCAAAGTCCCTCTCCAGCTCCTGGAGCATCTCCTCTAGGCTCACTCCAAGTCTTTCTGCTGTTGGGCTTCAGAGCTGGAAGCAGCACTGCAGGTAAGGCCTCACTGAGTGGGGCAGAGGGGAAGATTCCCCCTATCGCCCTGTTATCCTCCTTGGATGTGGACCCCACCCCTTCCTCGCAGCAGAACTTGCAAGGTCACCCAAGCCCACAGAAAGAGGAGCCTCCAGGATGCAGCCTGCCCTGGGACACAGCCCCTCAGCATGCAGCCTCCCCAGCTCAGCATGCCAAGGAAGCTGCACAGGAACCCAAATACCCCAAACCCTCTCTCCCATGCAGCAGGAGACAAACACCTGTGACAAAGGGCTTGTGCCCTCCAAGAGCTCAGCCAAACCCATGGTCTCCCCCATCAGTGCTCAGGTGTTTCTGGGTTTTCAAGGCTTGAAACTCAAGCTGGAACTAGACACGCCCCTGCCAAGCAGGGCTGCCCAGCATCGATCTGCTCAGCTAGGGACACTAAGCCCTCCTGCCCTGGAGGAGCAGAGCATCCCTGCTGAGCTGAGCGCCTCAAGCTGAGCCCCCAATGGTCACAGCTCTGTCTGCCACAAATCCAGCACTACATAACCGCCCCCAGGACCAGGCCCTGGCTGCTGTTGCAGTGCTGTGCTCCCCACCCTGCCTGAGACCCCCGAGGTGGCTCACCCAGCGCAGCTGCTGCATACAGGCAGTTGACGATGCTGAAGTTGTCGAACTTGGCGCAGCCGCTGACGATGGCCTGGCAGAGCAGGTGGAACTCGGGCTGCTCCAGCACCTGCCCCGCAGGCCCACGGCTGTCCCCAGTCCCCAAGGGCGGCCCTGGTTGCTGCTGCAGGAGCTGGCCCAGCTTGTGAAGCGCTATGGGGTAGTGACTAGCCGACACCTTGCCCGGGTTCTGCGTGACCCAGCGAAGCACCTCACCCACGCTGCGCGAGCGCTCGATCAGCCGCTTCATGGTGAAGAAGGTGTCGTAGCTCATCTTCTCGTGGATGAAGTTCCAGCTCTTCCTCTTGCCATGGGCCCGGCCCCGGCCGCCGTCCGGGTGCACGGTGGGCAGCAGCCCATGGCCGTAGGGGTCCAGGGGCAGCAGCAGCCGCGGCCTGGCCTTGCCGGCGCAGCAGCAGGCGGGGAACATCGCGGCACCGCGGCGCTCACGGGCAGCCGGGCCCCGCGGGCCCGCCCGGGTCAGAGCGCGGAGCCATGGGCACAGCAGCGGGCACAGCATGGCGGGGGCGGCACGGCGCGGGGGGCTCCGCGGCTCCGGAGGACCCTGCAGGACAGACGGGGGGGCGGGACCGGTGGGACGACGGAGCCGGCGGGGGGCACGGGCGGCCGCGGACACTCCCCGACCTGGCGGGCACTCCCCCCACCCACCGGGATCCGCGCCCAAGAGCCCGCACAACTCGCCAGCAGCTGGCCCGCCGCCCTGCCCGCGCCCACGTCCCGCCCAGCTCCATGGTGCCGGGACGTCCGGCCTGCCCGGTGTCCCCCGCCCCACAGCGCCCGCCCCTCTCCCGAGTATGCCCCGACCTCCACCGGGCACCAGGCCCCCCGCGGAATTCCCTGCCCCCCCCATCCGGCCCGGCCCGGCCCAGCCGTACATGGCGCTGGCGGCCGCTGGGTCCCGCCGCCACCGCCGCCACTCAGCGCCGCCGGGACACGGACACGGCCCGGGAACGCAGCCCCACCGCCATCTTCCTGCGGCCCCGCCCCACGCGCGGCACTTCCGGGGCGGGCCCGGCGCGCAAATGAGCGCTGCGCCTCCACCAATGAGCGACAGCTTCCTACAGAGCGGGGCGGTGCCGCCAGCGCAGGCGCACTGCGGCCCTGCGGAGCGCGTGGCGGGATGCGCCAGGCCCCGCCCCCTCCGGAGCCCCGCCCCCCAGCCCGGCCGGTGTCCCCGGTCACCCACCGCCACCTTCCCCGACCCACGGCGCAGCACAGCCGGGACGCCACGGCCAGTCACAGTCCTTCCGCTTTAATCGGAACGGCGGTGGGGGGGTGGGACCCCCCAACACAGCATCGGAACCCCCGGGACAGTGGGGAGTGCAGCCACCCCTCGGCACCCCCGGGCTCGTGTCCTTCCCCACGCACCAGGAGCGGCCAAACTGTATTCCCAGGAGGAGAAGCTCCGCGGGCACGGACATCACCCGGAGCAGGACCGCACCCGAGGAGCTTCTGCACGCAGAGTGGCTGGGGGAATGCTCTATGCAGGGATGGGGGCACTGGGACCCCCCCGAGGTAGCTGAGCCACCACTCCTGCAACAGCCCCTGTGTGCAGACAGGGTGTGGGTGGGCGCTGCTCGGCCCTCCTGGGCCTGTGGGGGACACAGCCCAGGGCCCAGCCCGCCCGTGTCCCCGATATGTTGAGCGGGCTGAATGCAGAGTCAGTCCTCTGTGTCCCAGGGTGGCTCTAGGGCCCCGTGTCCCAGGCGCTGCTCCAGGCCGCGCTATCTGCGGTACATGGCGAAGGCCACGAAAGTGACGAGCAAGGTGAGGCCAGCCAGACAGGTGGTGGCGGTGGCAGTGAAGACGTGCCGGTGCTGCAGCTGCAGGTACCAGAGCAGGGCTAGCAACAGCACGAAGAGTGGCAGCGCCAGGCTGCCCACGCCCAGTGCAGCGGGCGCGGGGCTGCGGGGACCGGGGGTGCCAGGGGCTGTGGGGGCCACGCTGGGCGGGGACAGATGGCAGTGCAGGACGCTCAGGTGGCCCAGGTGCAGCCCTGCCAGACTCTGGGAATCGTCACGCAGCAGCTGCCCCTGGTAGATCAACCGCACCTGCTGCTCCTGCCCGGGGAAGTAGGTCCTGGAGGAGACAGGGACAGGGGTCACACCGCTGCCAGGACAGGACAGCCCCTCTGACCCACGTCCTGTGACCGTGCCCACCCGTGCAGCTGAGCCTGCGTGTCCCCATCAGCCACCCCAAGCGTCACTTGCCAGGTCAGCTGCTTCACCCACATCCCATCAATGTGCCCACCCTGAGCCCCCACCCTGCCCTGCACACCGGATCCCACATACTTGTGCCGAGCCCAACTGTCACCTGCCAGGACAGTCCCCTCTGTTCATGCCCTGCCAACGCACCCATCACCACCCTCCCGCCCTGCCCTCTGTGCTGTGCCCATCCGCAATCCCAGGTGTCACCTGCCAGCCTGGGCTGTCCCACGGCCCACGAGGGCTAGGCACAGCTCCCCAGGCAGAGGCCACCTGCCCAGGACACCGCTGTCCCCTGCCAGGTGCTGCGGGGAGGGGAGGGACGCCCCTGCCGGGACGAGTCGCCCCTGCCCGCACCCCCTCACCTCTTGAGCGCACCCACGGTGTCCCCGGGGCGCACCCGCGCCAGGCGCTCCGTGTCGTTCAGGAACTTGAGCCGCAGCACCAGCGTGGGCTCGGCGGGGCCCTCGGCGGTGGCCGCGGGAGGGCTCCGGTGCCGCAGCCCCACCGCCTCATCAGAGGCCTCCGCTCCCTCGGCCGGGGCCGGGGCCGCGGTCGGAGCCTTGCGCTCGGCAGGGGCCGTGCTCGGGGCTGCCTCAGTCGGTGGCGCCGCGGGCTCGGGGGCGCGCGTGGAGGCCCAGGCGAGCCCCAGCACGGCGGCCGCCAGCAGCAGCGCGAACAGCACCGTCACCTCATCGCCGACGCCCTCGATAAGCGCCATGGCGGCGGCAGCACCGGGGAGCGCACTGGGAGAGGGTACCGGGCGGGCGCGGCCTCAGCCTGCGGGGCCGGGGGGAACCGGGGCCGGGACCACAGCCACACCGGACCGGGCTCGGGCCGCCATCGCGCCGCTTCCGGCCGGGCGCGGGGGGCGATGGGACACGTAGTCCTGGCTGTAAGAGCCGTGGCGGGGGTGTGGTCGCCGCGCGGAGCACACCGGGAGCTGTAGTCCCGGCCCGGCGCCAGGCACTCCCAGTGTAATCCCGGTTACTTCCACTCACGGCTTGTGCGATCCCAGCCCCTCCTGGACACTCCCGATACCACTCCGGTAACTGGCATTATGTTCCCAGGCAGTTCCAGTGTGGTCACAGTATCACCCCAGCATGGGCCCAGTTGCTCCCAGTAAGATCCCAGCTACGGCCCGTATGGTTTCAGTTGCTCCTAGTGTAATCCCCAGTATGAACCCAGTTAACCCCAGTATGACGCCATTTGTCCCCAGTGTAGTTCCAGTTGCTACCAGTCACCCCCAGCATGGCTCCAGTCACTCCCAGATACTCTAGATACTCCCAGGTTCTAATTCCTGTGGATGTGTCACTTGGGGACACGGACAGTGGTGGCCATGGCCATGCTGAGGGTGGGTGGGCTTGGGCATCTCTGAGAGTTTTTTACCCTAAGTGATTCTGGAGCTGTGAATTCTCAGGAGTTCCCAAAGCCACCTGCAGGCTCTGATTAAAATCCTTTATATTAGGTTGAAAAGTCTCAATTTTAGGTGAAAAGTCTTAATTTTAGGCTAGAAATTGTTATTTTTGCAAAAAAAAAAATCATCTTAATTTTAAGCGAAAAGTTCTAGTTTTATGTAAAAAAATCTTACATTTGTGTGAAGGGGTCCTACCACAGCAAGTTGGATGGGGGAGATGGGAACAAACTGACTCTCCCATAAAAATTTTGGGTGGGAGGGAAATTCTGGGCAACAATGTCCCCTGTCCCCAAGGCATCCTCTCCGTGGGTCCCTCTCTGGTGTGGCACTGACATTTCCTGGGATAAAATCAGGAGGATTTTATTCTCCATATTATTTTTCCTGGGAAAAAGTCAGGATGAAGCCAGGAGGCATCAGTGTGCCGGGCAGCCCCTCCCTGCTGAGGATATCTCAGGTTTGGGGGTTGAGGGCCCCCAGGAAGGAATTAATGATTTCTGTTCTGGGATTCCGTGTGGGATCTGCCCCTGGGTGGGATGGAAGGGCTGCAGGTGAGGGATCCCCGCTCCAAGTGAGGCAAAACCCATCTCCAGCCTGGAGCTGTCGAGTTGCCTGGCAGATCCCGGGGCTGTCAGAGCAAGGCATGTGACAGCAGCAGCAGATTGAAACCATGACTGATCCCTGCAGGCAGAGAAGCAGGATTTATCCCTTCCCGATGTTGGGATGAGCCCGAATCCACTGCTGGAGGGGTTGTGTCTGCTCAGATTTGAGGTTTATCCAGCAGTTCATCCCCTCCCTGATAAATCCGGTGTCTGGTTGTCACTGTGGATTTGTCTGGCTTCGGCTTCCAGAGAGCGAGACTTTTCCATCCTCCCTGCCTCGATTAAGAAGCTGCTTAATATTCCCCTGAAAGTACCTTCCCAGTGTCATCCAGTCACCTTCAGTTTCCCAGGAAAGCTGAGCAGATTGTGCTCCTTAAATCTGCTGCGTTCGTGCTGCCCTGCCCAGGGCTGCTCTGAATCCCTCGGATTTCTCCATGTTCTCCTGAAAGACTGGTGATCTTTGAGTGATGGCCAGCTCCAGGAGGGAACCCCTGCCCTGCCTGGGCTCTGCAAGCAGCAGTGAGGGGTCCCAGGGTCAGCAGGATGGTGACAGTGACAGTGACACCCAAAGGTGTCCCAGTCCAGCTGGGGCTGGAGCGTGTCCAGGGCAGGGAATGGAGCTGGGGAAGGAGAGGCTGAGAGAGCTGGGAAAGGGGCTCAGCCTGGAGAAAAGGAGGCTCAGGAAGAACTTGTGGCTCTGCACAGCTCCCTGACAGGAGAGGTGGGAGTTGAGCTCTGCTCTCAGGGAACAAGGGACAGGACAAGTGGAAACAGCCTCAAGCTGTGCCAAAGGAGGTTTAGGTTGGATTTTGGGGCAAACATTTTAATGAGAAGGGCTGCCCCACTGTGTTACTGCCAGGGTTCATGGTCCTCTCCTTCTGTTTCCTCTTTACTCACCATTTCACCCTTCCTGTGGTCTCTCCCCATGACTGGGCTGGGCCCCCTCTTGTCCCACAGGCCTTGCTGGAATTGTTGACCCTGAGCTCTGCTCAGGACCTTCACAGTGCCCAGGGGGGTTGAACCCACCTTGTTCCATTTTCAGCCTCATTTCCCAAAGCCCACATATTCAGAGAATCCAGCTCGTCTGGGCTTGTGATGAGAGAGGGGTCACAGAGGTTTTCTGCCCCAGTGGGGCACTGGGGACACTGGGACACCGTCCCAGACATGGATGTCCACCCAGTGGTGTCCCTGGTTCGTGCAGAGGCAGCACTGATGGGACTCCCCCAGCCCAGAAGAGGATCCCGGGACCCCTCAATGTGCAGGTGGACACCTGGGGTGGAACATGTCCCAGCTGTCACCAAAACGCACGGGGTGGTGTGAGGTGGCCGATGGTCACAACAAGGCATGGCCAGCCATGGTCCTGTGACCTGTGCTCGCCCTATGAGGCCAGCAGCCACCTTGTGTCCTTGGTACAGCCAGGGGACGTGACCTCTGGACACTGCCCCACACCCAGAGCTGCCCAGAGCCTGTGGCAGGGACACGGAGGGGTGCTCCAGCTGCTGAGCAGTGGATTTTGGGCTTGCCATTTGACAGCCACATGGGCAGATCTGGATGGGATTAATGCCGGTACCTCCATGCTCCAGAGTGAGATTAAAGAGCTGCAGCTATTCCGGGGAAAGCTGCTGGCTGATCCCCAGCCCAGAGAGAACAGTCCCTGTCACTGGAGGGTGACATCGGACACTTCCCTCCCCCTGAAGCCATGGTACCATGCAGCAAAGTGCCCCCGCTGCATTTGGGAACAGGAGCCACAGCTAACGGATGTGCAGGAGGACGGGCAGCCTGAGCCCCCAAGGACAGACGGAACTTCCTGTTCCCCCGAGTGTGGGAAAGAGCAGCAGTGTCCCCAGCAGTGTCCCCAGCTGTGCCCTCAGCTCTCCCCACAGAAAGCAAGCCCCAGTGTTTATTGCAAGAGCAACCAAAGCCCTCAGAGTATCCCAGTTCAATGAGAAGCCATAAAGCCCCCGAGAGCCCCCGGGACCCCCTCTCTGCCCATTTTGCTCGGACACCGACTGAAGCTCAACTCTGGGCTGTGGCCTCCCCTCAGCTCTGCTCTGGGGGTGCTGCTCCCCAGCCCTCTATCCTGGGCGGACATTGTGAGTCTGCCGTGGGGACCCTCCTGTTGCCCCACATGGGCTCTGGCACTGCCTGGTGTCAGGGAATGGTTTGCGTGGGAATGGATCCTCACAGCCATCCAGCTCCACCCTAATGCCATGGGCACCACAGCTACCCGGGTGGCTGGAGCAGTGGCAAGAAATGGAGGAGGAGGAAGAGGAGGAGGTGGCAGCAGCACTGGTTTGAGGCACTCAAGAACTGCAGCGTCAGATGGAAGTGCTGCAGATGGAGCAGAGAAAGTTGACAATCTGAGGGTGAAAAAATCCATCCTGAAAAGCAGTTTACATCTTCAAGTGGCCTGTGTCTGCAAAGGGCAGCTGGTTGGCCAGCCCTGAGGGAATGTTTGCTCCCAAAAGCCTCGGCTTGTCCCCACCCGCTCCTGCCTTTTCAGCATATTGAACTTCTCTCCTGGGTTTTCCCATCCCTTTGCTAAGCCCCAGCTCCATCTGTTTGCTCTGCTCCCTCTGCACCTCTGCAGCGCTCCAGGTTGCAGTTCTGCAGTGCTGACCGGGGCTGGCAGAGCCAGGGTCCCATCTGCGCAGGCCTGTGCTGGGTGATGCTCCATCCCAATGTCCGCCCTTGTCTCATCCCATCCTCGTGCTCTCCGTCCTGCTGGGTGCTGGGCGGTGCTGGGGACCCGTGGGATCCCCGCTGGAGGATCCTGCTAGCCCAGGGGGACCTGAGCTGTCAGCTCAGGGCGGTCTGTGAATACCCTCGTGGGGGACGAGCAGCATGGTGCAGGGGGGTGGAACAAGGAGAAAAAGAAGAGGAGGAGGGGGCAGGGGATGTGGGGGTCAGGGCCAGGGCCAGCTGTCAAGAGAAAGCCACCTCCACTCTTCTGTGCTGCTGTCTCAGCCAGGTGAGGGTGAGGGAGGGATGAGGGATTATGTCCCAGCCCTCACCAGGGATAAATCCTGGAATCCCTGATGGAGAGGGTGACGTGGCCGAGGTAGCTGCACGTGAGCTGTCTGGACATTCAAAGGCGCTGAAATGGAGACACTTTATAAATGTCTATGTGATAACTGACTAAGGGCAGGGTTTAATGGGGTACTGGGAGAAACTCTTCCCTGTGAGGGTGATGAGGCCTTGGCACAGGTTGCCCAGAGAAGCTGTGGCTGCCCTTTTCCTAGAAGTGCTCAAGGTTGGATTGGAGGGGCTGTGGGGCAACCTGGTCTGGTAGAAGGTGTCCCTGCCTGCAGCAGGGGATGGAACTGGATGGGCTTTAATGTCCCTTGCAACCCAAACCATTCTGGGATGATGATGATGATGGTGATGGCAGAAGCTGGAGAAAAAGGCCATGAGCAAGGACCAAGAGACACAAACAAAAATAGGCTAGAGAAAGGCCATTGCACAGCCAGGCACTGTTGTGTTGGGCTGGTGGGATGGCCCTGCATAGCCCCTGTGGATGTAATCCCCTCAGACACTCAGGGAAGTTCCAAGCTCCTGCTGAGCAGAACTGCCACTCACAGATGTTTCAAAGACCTCTGGAAGCCTTGGGGTGCATGCAGGTGGCTGTTTAGGTGAGGGGACCATGCAGGCTGAAGGGAGCCTGGTGCTGTAGCAGATATGGATTTTCTAAACACTTTCAAAAAACCCTCTCACAAGTTTATTGTTTCCTAATAAACCCTTTCTCGTGGCAGAGGCGGCTGGGATGCACTCAAGGAATCCCGGAAGGGCACAAGAGGGAGGGGAGAGGGCAGGGAGGTGCTTCTCCCACCCACACACCCCAGCACCCACTGCCGAGTCACAGAGGATTCCAGAGCCAGGAGGCATTTAGAAACTTTCCAGAGATCTCGCCTCCTCCTTCTCCTCCTTGCTGTCCTCTTCCTCCTTGTCTTCCTCCTCCTCCACCCTTCCCACCATCATGCAGAGAAGGGTAGAGGGTGGGAACCAGCCCTGAGACCCCTGGCACTGCTGCCCACCATGGCTGGTCCCAGAGGCACTGAGGGAGAAATCCATTGCAATCTTGGTTCTCTCAGCTGCTCACCTTTCTGTTCCTTCTCCTCTCCCAAATTCCACTTTCTCATTTAATCTGCCAGGGCCCAAGATCCTGTTTTTTAATGTTTCTCAGCCATTTGGAAGATTACAGCTAATTCCCAGTGATGCCCCAGCGAGCTCCACTGGCTCCCATGGTGCTGCCAGTCCTGTGTCCAGGTAGAGCCTTCCTGTGCCCCAGGTCACCCCATGCCAGCTGTTTTAGGGACGGCCACAACGGGAGGCATGTCATCAGTCCCTGCCCAACAGGGATGATTGGACTGTCACCATGGTGGTCCCTGGGCAGTTCCATCATCGTGCCAGCCCTCACCAGAGCGGCCTGGAGCAGCCTGTGCCCAGCATAGAGCACGGTGACAGCAGCCGGCCTGTGGGCAGGGGGCGGCCAGGAGACCCTACCACAGATGGGCAGCAGCTGGCGGGCACCCAGAAACTTCTTGGGACCGGTCATATTCCACAGCTTCCTTAATGACCTTGAGGTGATTAACGAGGAAATTACCTCCGAAGCGCATCCGGAGGTAGCGCCGGCACAGGGGTCCCCAGCCCGGGCAGGGGGGCGAGTGCCCATCACCGTGGTGCCGGGCGGGCAGTGGCCGCGGCGGAGCGGGGCAGGACCGGGCACCGGCAGTCCTCCGCTGCCCCTCCCGGTCCCGTCTCCCGCCGCTCTCGGTGCCGGCCCCCCGCTCCCCCTCCGGACGCCAGTGCCCCCGGTCCCCCTCCCCAGCGCCGGTTCCGCTCCCCGTTGTGCCCACCTCGCTGCCCGCGCTCCCCGCCCGCCGCGGGGCCGGTCCCGCTGACGCGGGCAGGGCGGGGCGGAGCGGGCGGGAGGCGGTCGGGGGCGGCGGCGGAGCCCGGGGGACCCGCGGACGGACGCGGCTGCGGCCATGCAGCGGCTGCCCGGAGCCCCGCGCCGCTGACCGGCCCTGCCGCCGCCGCGATGAACTTCCCGGGCGGCGCCGGGCAGAGCCCCGGGCAGCAGCAGAGCCTGGCGGCGCCGGGCGGGCCGGTGCCGGTGCCCGTGCCCGGGCCCTCGGGGCCGCAGCCCGGCGGGCCGCCCCCGCCGCAGTTCGGGCTCTCCAACTCGGCCGCGATCCGCGCCGAAATCGGACGCTTCGAGTCCGTGCACCCCAATATCTACGCGATCTACGACCTCATCGAGCGCGTGGAGGACCTGGCGCTGCAGAGCCAGATCCGCGAGCACGTCATCTCCATCGAGGGTGAGCACCGGCAACCGGGCACCGAGCGGGGCACCGGCAGCGGGGTACCGAGCCGGCCCGGCCGCGCCGCCGCCTTTGTCCCCGCCGCCGCTGCACCTGCGCTCGCTGCCGCCCGCGGGGCCCGGCCCGGCCCTGCCCGCGGGACCGGGATCGCGGCGGGGCCGGGGGCGCGGGGGAGCGGGCGCGGCCTGCGCGGGGCCGGGGAGGACAGGAGTTGCGCCCCCGCCGCCGGCAGCGAGGCCGGGCGCGGCGGGGCTGCGGGGGCCGGGCGGGCCGGCAGGGAGGGAGCGAAGGGGACGCGCTCGTCAGCCGCCCCCGGCCCGGCCCGGCCCCGCAGCGATGGTGGTCGCGGCCGGGCCTGCGCGCGGCCGGGGACTCCGCCCGCGGCCTCTGCCGGGAGCGGCGGGCGGGGGCGGGCGCTGGTCCGGCATCGGGGCGGGGGGGTTTGTACTCGGCGTCGACGGGGAACGGGATCCGCCGGAACCCGTTAGCATTAGAAATGTAGAAAACTGCAGCCCGCGTCCCGGGAACCGGCAGCGAGGGGAGGGATGGACCGAGGAACTGCAGTGGAGCTGAGGAAATGCAATGGAGCCGAGGGGCTGCGATGGAGCCGGGGGGCTGAGATGGGATTGGGGGACAGGGATGGAGCTGGGGCACCGCCGTGGGTGAGGGCCCGCGGTGCAGCTTCTGGGCCGAGATGAAGGGGGACTGCTCTGGAGCTGGAGGCCGGCTTGGCCAGTGGCTGCGGTGGAGCCGGCAGGCTGCGGTGCGGCTGAGCGCAGGGGAAGGCTGATTGTGCGGTGCTGAGGCCCGCTGTGGGCTGGCAGTGCCCCAGCCTAAGCACTCCTCTGCCCTCGGTGAGCACAAAGCTCCACGTTCCTGCAGCTGGCCCACAGCAGGGAAGGCGGCGGGGTCGCGGGTGCCCTTGGTCTGTGTCGGCAGCCCCGGTGCAGCGCGGTGCCTGCCAGGCACTGCCGCTTCCCTGCCCTGGGTTTTGTTGTCCCCAGCTTGGTGTCAGTGTGCTCAGCTCCTTTCCTGCTGCCTCATGCAAGGAATGTCACCGCAGGGGCACACGAGGTGGTTTCCGGGAGTGCTGGTCCTGCTGTAGGGGTGCTGGCCACCATGGTGATGCTGCATGGGAGCAGCAGCCTGGGTGCTTTACCGGAGGCCTGCATCCCACTTTGATCCTTCTGGGTTTCTGTGGAAAGGAGGATGGACTAAAAGGTTGCAAGGGCTGGGGGAACGTAAATCACGGAATTTGTTTTATTGACCTCATGGTGCAAGGACAAAGGACACTTAGTGGAGTGGGGTTAAGACAGGGAGGATGTAAAACCCTGGGCTGGTGCTGGAGGGGCCTTTTTGCATCTGTGGAGGTCTTCAGCCACAGAAAGCCATTGGGTTGGTGGAACTCGAGGAGAAAAGGAATGGGACTCAGGCTGGATAGAGATGGGTGAGAGCACAAGGCTGGCACTGGCATGGCAGTGGCTCAACTGGGATGCCACTAGTCCAGCTGGGCAGTCACAGTGGGCTGGTGGGTGAGGACGGCGCTATGCCCATTGCCATAGGGCTCCTGCAGTTCTCCCTTCTCCTTGTTTGTGCCTCTGATGACAGCAGTGGTGGGAGCCCCGAGGTCCCTGGTGACACAATCTGATCTGGTGTGTGGTTCCTGCGCTGTGGGACAGAGGAGCTGCCAGCCAAGGCATGGCGGGGCCGTGCCTGAGGTGCTCCCAGGGCCAGCTCTGTGGACAGAGCCATGCTGTGTCCCTGCCCGTGTCCCTCGGCAGGGCTCTGAGCCGCTTGGGGTGCCGGGTGTGCACCCCCAGCCCCGGCGGTGGGTGCTGGGCACGGTGGTGGGAGGCACGCGTCTCTTAGCAACTCCTCTGCTGCGTGGTTCCTCCTGTTGCTCGGGAAGGTGTGAACACACACACCAGCCTCAGTGTGCTGCTCGGGTGCTCGGGGCTCCCCGCAGCACCCACCCCGTGTCACCCAGCGAGGGCTCAGCGGTGCCCGGCCCCTGGCTGGCCGTGGCATGACTCCCCTGTGGCCACAGGGCTGTGGGATGCTGCCAGAGGCTGCAGCTCCTCGGGGCTTTGCCTGCTCAAGCCGTAGCCCCATCCTGTCTCCTCTGAGCCCTCCCTGTGGGTTTGTAGCAGGAATCCCTCAGATTTCCTTGTCTGGGCTGCATTCCCTTAATACCTGCCAGGCACCAGGACGAATCCGGATCCTGATCCTGAAGAAATGTGCGCTGTGATTACACAGTTACCTGTGATCTGTTACCAGGTGTGTGTGAGTGAATTAACAGGGGTTAATTAACGGCTGGAAGAGCCTTGCTGGAGATGTTATCATTCAGTGGAGTGCCTTGGTCTGGAAGGGAACATCCTTTTAAACTGCACGTTTGGGGCTTGATACAGAAATGTCTGGAAGAGGATTTTGTTTATTGATGTTCCTGGTCGGAAAGTCAGAGTTGGTGACTGGAATGATGGTTCATGGTCTGAAAATCCATGATGGAAGTTGCCTGTGAAACCCCAAATTCAATTTCCTAAAACTTGAGCACTGGGTGTTGCAAGACTTGCTCACATCCTCCTGCCAGATTCCTTTCCTGTAGCAATTCCTTCATGTTGAAGGGGAAAGTCAAAGGCAGTCCTGTGCTGCAGCAGGGGCAGGGGCTCCAAGTGCCACCCTCTGCCGGGGCCAGGGCTGCCAGTGTCCCTGCAGCGGTGTCACCACAAGGGTGTCACTGCTGCAGCTGTGCCCGTGGTGGAGTCGGGGGTGTTGGCAGAGCTGTACAGAACCGGGGGTGGGAGTGTCTGTGAGAGTGTGGCTCTGCCAGGGAGGGGAGGGGAGTGGAGGGGATGTTGGGGGGCTGCTGCAGCCAGAGCCCTGCCAGCCGCCCGGCTTGGGGAACAAGCCTTTCCTGAGAAGTTTGGAGCCCACGATGGGGTGAGAGCCAGCTGGTGGGTCGGCATCGGTGGTGCCACTGTTGGAAGAAAGGGAAATCTGCTCTGTTTTGGTCTCCTCCTTGAGCTGGAGCTTTATTTGGAGGTGATGGGGGCAGAGGGGCTGAGGGGCACTGGGGCTGGGGGAGAGGATAGGCTGGGCTGGTCGCCAGCATCAGCTGCATCACAGGCAGGACCTGGAGTTTTTTGGTAGATTTTAACCACCAAATTTGGACAGATTTTCAGGGGGCTTGCAAAAAGCGATTCCCTCATCCCAGGCTGCTTTCCTTGCCAAGTTGAGGAGACTGCTGCAAGCTGCTGAGTTCTATAAAAGATTTCATATCTGCATAAAGCAAAATGATACCAACCTGGGGCTGGTGCAGCCCTGCTCACAGTAAATGTGACCTCCATCGTCATGAGTCTGGGACGGGCTACAGGCAGAACCATGTTAATGGAGTTTGTAATTAGAGCAGCAATTGCACAGTGTTTAATTTCTTTCCTAGAAATGAGCTTTGAGCAGTGGCCAGAATGCAGGTTTGAGGAGGTGTCTCTGGTGCAGGGGGTTACAGTGTGGGATGGGCTGTGAGCAGCATGGGGCCACAGGAACCTGCACGGATCCATGGACAGGTGGGACAGATGGAATATGGATCATGATGTGGGACTGAAGGGATGGTTATGCAGAGGGTTTCTGTGTATGTAAAGTGGTGAAGGAGGGAGAGGTAGAAGGGAAATAAGAAGTAGGTGAGATTTCCTCAACAGAGCTAGGGAATTTTCTTCTAATGTTTGTGGTTGTGCACATGCCTTGCAGCCCACCCAAAGCTCAGCTCTCTGGGAAAGCTTGGAGAGGATCTGAGCCGTGGTGAGGCCTTGGTGTCCAGGGAGCAGGACCAGGAATCTCTCTGTAGTCAGCTTTACCTGGGGCACAATGTTTTTCCCTTCATTGTCCTTCCTCACCTCTCCCACCTGCCTCTAAACCCGTGTGGGTTCCTCTCTGCAGTTTAAGAAGCAGGGTTAGTTCGGGAAAGCTTTCCTCTACAGTTTCCAGCTGTTACTAATCTGGCAGAGGCTTGGGATGAGGGGAGCCCTGCAGAATGTCTGTGGTGGCTGGGAGCAGCTGGATGTCCGTGACCTCTTTCGGGCAGGGGCTGCCCCGCTGCGGGCTCTGCATCGCTCCAGGGCCTGGCTGTTGGCTGGGTGTGAGACCAGCATGGACCATTGGGTCACCTCGTGTAAATAGTCTGTCCCAGGATTTTAGCCTTAAAAAACAAGGTCAAGCCCTGCTGGAGGTACTACCCTGGGCCTCGGCCTCAGGAGTTTACTCCATCATAAACTGTCTTGCTGTCAATAATTGCTGTGACTTTTCCAGCTGGCATCTCCAACATCCTGTGTATTTTCTGCATTTCTCTCTTAGGAGGACTGCTTTGATACTGGGCATTTTCATGTTTAAAGCTACTTGTTCCGGTTACTGAGGCCACTTTGCTGTCTTTCTTTCTGATGAGCTGAATTGGCTGAACTTCATCATTCTGTTCAGTTCCAGCACAAGTCTTCCAGCTCCATGCTCCATCCTTTCCCAATGCCTTTTGAAGCTGACTCCTGCTTGCTGTGCTGATTCACAAAGCAGACTGAGGCAGGAGCTGCCACTGGTGCAGGAGCTTGTGGAGGAAGATGAGGACCCTGCTGGCTGGAGCCTTGCAGTGCTGCCAGGCTGGGGGAGCCCCGCACTGCCAGGCTGCACGCAGGGCTCTGCTGAATCAGCCCCGAGTAAATTACACCCTTTGGGAAGGAGAGCGTTCTGCTTAGCCAGCTTTTTCCTGCTAATTCCATGACCTCTGCAGAAAACTGCCCTGTTTATATGTGCCTGTGAGTTCCCCAGGGCTGGGAAACCACAGGCCATGGTTCTGGGGTGCCGTAGGGGGAGCTGCAAACTCCAGAGCCATCGGCACATCCCTGCTCCAGGCTGGAGCTGGGCATCCTGAGCAGCTGTGTGCCTCCTGCTGTGTTACCCTGCGTTCGGGGCAAGGTTCCTCTGGCATCGTGGTCTCCAGATTTGCTGCAAGTTAGGTGCAAAGGTGGTTAAAAGAGCACAAAATGACAAGTTGGGCAAATCATAGAACCAGACAATGGTTTGGGTTACAGACCATCTTTTTCCACCCCCTGCCATGGGCAGGGACACCTTCCACTAGAAGAGGTTGCCGCAAGCTCCATCCAATATGGCCTTGAGCACTGCCAGGAATGGGGCAGCCACTGCTTCTCTGGGCAGCTTGTGCCAGGGCTTCACCACCCTCCAAAGAAAAATGTCTTCCCAATATCCCATCTAACCGATATCTAACCCTTCCTTCTTGTCTGTCTGGAGTTCTCGCTCTCTTTCTCCTTCTCTTTCCCCTCTTTCTCTTCTCCAGGTGAACATGCCAGCCTGGCTGCAGGGCAGAGGGGCTCCTGCCGTGGGGCAGCTCCTGTTCTGGTCCTGCACTCTGTGTTTTGGTGAGGGGTACTGTGGCTGGGCTGACTCCCAGGAGAGGCTCCTAAGGGCACTGGGAAGTGGTTCCTGGGCTGCCTTACCTGCTGGCAAAGGAGAGCCCTGGATCCTCCACCGCTGCTTGGCATGAACAGCATAAGGAAAAGGATCTGCCTGGGAAGAGTCCTGGGGCAAGTTCTGATGTGACAGGAGACACTGAACCCCCAGGAGTCATGGGCAAGAGCCAAAGCACAGCTGAAGGAGCTTTTAGCAGGCAGGAACAAAGACACAATGTCTTTTACCCTGTTTTATGTTGTGGCCCAAGTCATCTGGACTCCAGGTCATCTGGAGGTGCTGTTCTCACCTTGCCAAGCTTACAGATGAAGGATCTGCTCTTGGGGAAGAATTAGAAAAAGCCATTACTTGATGGCCTGATGGATAGGAGTTGGGAGAGATGGTGAAACTGTAGCAGTAGGTGGAGGATGGTCCTGATGGCCAGGAGCTGAGCAGGGTGGAGTTGTAGGTGCTGTGCTGGGGGAGGTGAAGGTTTCTGGTGCTCTGGGGGCAAGAACTCAGTACTGTGGCCAAAGAGGAAAATCTGGGGATGTGAAGGTACAAGGGGGAAGAACAGGATTTGGAATTGGGGTTGGGAGAGAATTGTGAGTCTGTGTGGCTGCAGTTTCAGTTCCCTTGATCCAATCCAAGCATGGTTGCTGCAGGCAGGGACAGTGCAGCTCTTCCCACTTGGCAGCTGCACCTACCCCTCCCTGCGAGCAGGAGCTACTCTGGCAGGAGCCAGGCATGTGTTGGGCTTGGTTCAGTCAGCTCTCAGCTGCTTGTGGTGTGACCACGTGTGGGTGCTGAGGAGGGGGCAGCGTGGCCAGGTCTGGGGGAAGCAGAGGAGACCTGGAGTGTGCTGATCTGAGCTGTGTGACAGCTGATGGCAGAGCTGCCTGTGCCCATCTCCTGGCCATGACAGCAGCACCAGCAGTGCCTGGAGGGGCTGGGGCTGCTGCCTGTTGCAGGGACACGCTCTGGTGTTTGGCCAGACACTCCTTGTGCTCGCTGTGGGCCGGTGTCATGTCAGTCCTTGGGGCTCTCTGCCTTCCCAACACAACTGTTGTGGGGAGTCCCAGCGTGACTCTTGTCCCAACATAAACTCCAGATTTCTCAGTAGTTTCACAGCTTGGTTGCACAGAGCCTTCCCCAGCTAGGGATGCTCTGCACTGACTGTTGCTCCAAGCAGCGATGTCCTGCTGTCCTGGGCCTCTGTCAGAGCAAGGACAGCAGTGGCCCTGGCTGTGGAGTGGGCCCTGGTGCATTCCTGCTGGGCTGTGCCGGGGAGTAGCTGGTGGGAGCAGAGTGAGTGGGGCCAGCTTTGCACAGTTCACTGTGAATCATTCATCTGCCATTCACTTCCAGCAGCTTTCCCAAAGCTCCTGACAGAGCAGGTCCACTTTCTGCAGAGACACCTCCAGTGCTGGGCACTGCTGGGCTCTCACCTCCTCTGGAGTCCACTGAAATGGAAATGCATCCAGGCTGCTTGTTCTGAGCTGCTGATGGGACCTTTGCTTCATTTGGGTGGCCAGTTTAGATCTAAATGATGTCTGATGTGGTCCCAAACTGTGTTTCCAGTTGGGCTGGCTGACATGGGATGGTCCTACCCTGGGGAATACTGGGTGCTCTGGTGCCTGGGGCACTGGGTACAGCTTTGGGGCTAAAATCCCCTTGTAGCTGGCTGGATGTGGAGGGAGTAGGCAGCGGCCACATGATCTGGAGGAGCATCTGTGGGCTGAAGGGCTGGCACAGAAGCCTGGCTGGGAGTTGAGGCATGCAAGAGTTGCCCCAGCCTGTGATCAGAGCTCTGCAACTCAGAGCTGTGCCGTGATGCTCTTATCACATCCTTCCCTGTCAGGAGGAGGCCTTTTCTCCTTATGATCCCACCTTCCTGCTTTGTCATCGGATTCTTTTTTAAAATTCTTCTCCAAGTCTTCCTGCAAGTCATTATCTCACCATGCAGCACTGCAGGGATTGGGAATCCATGTCCATTGTGTTCCTGCCCTTCATGGAAGAGACACCTGGTATCTCATTGCTGCTGCCTCCTCAGCTCTGGGCAGCCCTGGGAGCACCGATCCCCTGGCTGCCTATTCAGGTGGATTTCCTGGACTGATGTAGTGAGTGCAAGAAATCTGGGGCAGGAAAGGTAAAAATTAAGATAATTTTAGCTGCTCCCCTGCTGGAAGGAGGTTTGTGTGATTAAGACCTGTGCCATGCCTGCTCACCTCTCCTGCCTCAGTGACTTTCAGACCTGCTGTCCAATTACAACCAAACCCTGCTGCTTCTGAATTCCCACCAATCTTAAAGAGATGGATTTCCAGACAGAGCACTCCAGCTCATGGCATGCAGAGGGAGAGGGAAGCTTGCATCTGTCCAGGGTGTCTGGCTGCAGTGGGGCTGCATCTCCACTCTGGAAGCCCTGGCTGTGAGTCACTGGGGAATTCCTGCCCGGGGTCATGTGTGAGTTCTGGTTCTGGCCATGTGATCTATGTGATGAAATCCACTCCAGCCCCGGGGCTCTGTGCCGCACTCCCAGCTGCTGCATCTGGAATCCCGGCCGGATCCTGCTGCTGCCAGTGGAGTTCCAGGGGCTGCCGTGGTTGCCATCGGGGCTGGTGGCCCTGGCTCACAGTGGGCTCAGTGCTCGCTGGCTCCTGCTCTTGGTTTTGGATATTGTGGGTATTTAGGGTCAGCCACCTCACCTGGGCTAATTTGGGTGTTGCTGGTGAGCTTGGGGAAGCTTTGAGGGGCTCTTTGGAAGAGGAGAATAAAGTGATTTCAGGTGGTTTATATAGAGCTTTTCCAACATGAAGCACAACCAGGAGGAAGCAGGGAGCTGTTTGCTGGAATTCAGCATCTGGGAAGTGCAGCTTCTGCCAGGCTTTGGGAGGGAGGCAGTGCAGGAAGGATGGTTGTTATGGAATGAGGCATTGGGGAGGGGGAAGACACGCAGCTCGCAGTTGATGTGACAGAGGAGGAGGGCCCGGAGGGGGATTCAGAGGGAGTGTTCTGCTCAGGAGAGAGGTTAGGGAAATAATTGCAGCAGCAGTGTTGTAGCTGAGTAGGGATGAGGCAGGGTTTTATGGGTTAGAGGCACTTTTGGGGAAAAGGAGCAGTAGGGGTCAATGCAGAGTGGACGCTGTGGGCCTCTGGCTGCATGGCCAGAGGACAAGGTGGTCTCAGGGACTGCAGCTTGTGTAGCTGTGCAGGGCTTTAGGGACAGGCAGGATAGGAAGTGAGGAGAGGGAAAGGAGAATCCATGAACTCTTACTGTCTGAGTCATGTCCTCAAGTCCCAGACAGGGTCTGAGTGATGTCCCTAGTCCCTGTGCAGCAAGGGCTTGGGGGGAGATGGCACAAAGCTGGGATTAGCAGCAGCCTTCTTTAATCATGTGGACCTTGGGCTTGTGGGTGCACACTTGAAATGCTGTAGGGGAAAAGAAGCTGAGACTTCATTTTGGACAGGAGACAGTCCAGGAATAGAAAAGCAGAAGTATGAATCATCACACAGAGCTGAGGGATAGCGTTAAATTAAAGGCTGGCTGGAGGAAGTGTGGAAGGAGAGGAGAAGGTGCTATGGGCACAGCCATGTGAGACACCCAAAAAGCAGCAACACTGGAGGTGGAGAGTGAGGACAGTCTGTCTGAGGCTGGGGAAAGAAGCTGTAGAGAACCAGGAGGAGAACAAAGGATAAAAGAATTGCTGGGATCAATGAGGACAAGGTGTTGTGGCCAGGTTGGTTCCTGAGAGAGGAGCTGCAGGGTCCAGAAGAGCCCAGAGTCTGCAGGTGAGGCAGGAGAGACCTTGTGCAGTCCCCTGGTGAGACAGAAAAGAGCAGTGGGAGATCCTGAGGTGGGGAGCCCTGTCCTCCTGGGAAACTAAGGCGTGTCAGTGACATCAGACAGCTCCCCAGGAGACTGGAGAGAGTCCAGAGAGCTGGGTTTGGCCCATGGACTGTTGGATGGGTGAGGAATTGCATAGATGGTCACGTCCAAAGGGTTATGGTCAGTGGCCAAATGGAAACCCGTAATGAGTGCTGTCCTCCCCAGGTCTGTACTGGGACCAGTACTGGTTAATATCTTTATTGATGGCACAGTCAGCAGCACTGAGTGCACCCTTGGTGTGTTTGCAGGTGACACCCAGCCGGGGGGTGCAGGTGACAGGCTGGGGGCACGGATGGCATCCAGAGGGACACTGACAGAGGAGTGGGCCCATGGGATCCTATAAAGTGCAGCAGGGCTAAGTGCAAGGCCCTGCACCTGGTTCTGGCCAGCAGTACAGGCTGGGACACCTCCCACTGTCCCAGGCTGCTCCCAGCCTCGTCCAGCCTGGCCTGGGACACTTGCAGGGATGGAGCAGCAGCCACAGCTGCTCTGGGCACCCCCTGCCAGGGCCTCACCACGCTCACAGGGGAGAATTTAACCACATTTAATCTCCTCTTTTGGTCTAAAACTGTCACCCCTTGGTCTGTCACCGTCTGCTCATGTAAAACATCTGAAATGGTATTTTTTACTAGAAGCGTTGGTGAGTTCTTTCGACTCTGCCTGCGCTGGCCTCCACTTTGCTCTTAGTGGTGGAAACTTGCGCAAAGAGGCTGAAACCTCCCCTGTCCTCAGCATCATTCCTCAGTGTTTTCTCTGTGTCCTGTGGAAGAGCCAGGCTTTCGTGAGTCCTTTCGTTGGTCCCTGATGTGCCTGGGGTTTGCCTCTAATGTTTGCTGTTTGTGGCTGGTCATCTCTTGCTCCGAGTGCAGCTGCTCTGGGCTCAGACTAGGCTGCTGCTGCCACTCCTTTATGTTTATCCTTACTAATCTGACCTCATTTCAGTTTCCCTGTGCATGCCTTCTCGTGCCAAGCCCGCTATGGAGCTTGGGTGAGCCAGGTTGGTCTCCTACCACGCTGGTTTCCTCTGGGATGATTCCTGTGTGCACCATCACTGCTGCCTCAGGGGCCCAACAGCTTTTTGTCATCTTTTTTGTTTTCTCTTTTTATTTTTTCCTTGTGGATTTGCTTCCAATAAGATCTTGCCTGTGTAGTCTGGTAGTCATAGAATTCCAGAATGGTTTGGGCTTAAAGGGACCTTAAAGCTTATCCAGTTCTACCCCTGCCCTGGGCAGGTTGCTCCAAGTCCTGTTCAGCCTGGCCTGGAGGCCTTTGCAGGGCTGGGAGTGGATGCTTGGGGAGCTTTGGTGGTGAGCAGGGACACCAAGATACTGCTCCTGGAGGAGAAAATGCCCGATCACAAAGGGTGTTGTGCTTAGTCAGCTGGTTTGCAGGCTCTGTGGGGTTTGTGGGGTTTGGTTTCAAACGCAGACTTGGATACTGGAGCATCTATTCCCTACTGGCCATGCATCTTGACCTTGTGAACAGTACTGTGATCCCCCTGCTCAGTGTAACAGCACTGCCATCCAGGCGGGCTGGGAAGTGCTTTGTCCAGCTGGAAAGGTCTTGGATCCCCCATTCCTGGACATCTTCACACCCTCCTGGGGCAACTGTTGAAGGGAGCCCAACTGCTGCTTCCTCAGTTGCTTGTTCCAGTCATTAATTCCTCTAGCTGCTGATAGTCTCGTAATTCCCAATTTACATTCATCTGTTTTAAGTTCATTTTCTCACTTGTTTCTTTAGATTGGACTAAATAAAACTTTGTTGTCTGAATGTTATTCCCTGAGAAGTTACTTTATCATCAATTATCTCCTGATGTTCTCTTTGGGAAGTAAATTGCATAATGCTCATTAAATATCTCTTCATGAGGTCATTTTTTTTTTTGTGGTCTTCAAATAATTTTTATGGCTCTTCCTTACCCAGGTTCTTAAAAAGAAAATCATTAGATTGTAGGCAGTGAGCTCCCACTTGACCCAGCCACAGTTCCATGAACTGTAAATCCAGTTCCTTTCTCTGCTGGCTACTCTTTTTTATCAAGTCCCAGAGTGGTTTGGGTTGGGAGGAGCCTTAGAGGTCATCTGTGGTGTGTGTGCATGAGAGCTCTGGTGTTCAGCGGATCCGTGTGGTGCACGGTGGGTGATGTGAATGCACACTGCTCCTTCCTGTCACCCAGTCATTTCCCCCGTATTGGGAACAGCCCCAAAAGGACATGGCCTGTGATTTGGGGCTGGGGGATCTGACTGTCCTGGCATTCCTGGAATTTGCCATTTCACCTCTCTCAGAGCTGGCAGAGTTAAAGTGTTTTCCCAGTTGTCTGAAGCTTCCCAACATCATTGATAAGGCTCCAGGTGTCACTGGAGTTCTCTTACCTGCTGGTGTGGATCTCTGGCTCTTCTGAGCCTGGTCCTACGGTGTTTATTGTAAATGTCTTAGCAAAGTGATGGTTTCTAGAGGGAATGGTGTATGGAAATGGTTACATGATCATGGAAACATGGGAAGAGTTATTTGTGTCACGGAACCATGGGTCACTTTGGGCTGCAAGGATCTTCAAGGTTGTCCAGGGTTTGACTGGGGTGTGAGCCACACCTGAACCGCCTGGAGGAGTGCAATCAGTTATAACATGAATTGTTGTTTAGAAACACCCAGTTCCATCGATTCCATCCCTTCCCAGAGACTGGTGTCAGTGAGGGCTGCTGGGGGTTTGGGGGTTCCCCTTTGCAGGGACTGGTGTCAGCAAGAGCTGCCATTTGTTCCCGCCATTCCTGAATGTCTCTGTTATTCCAATATTTACTAAAAATTAGCATCAGCAGGAGTGTGAGCTCACTGTTCCTCACACCATTGTATTCAGGTTGTTTGTGCTTTTAAATGAAAGTTACGGTTTTTAATGACATTTTGAAAATTGTTTCTGCTAATGGTTTTGCCATTCTGCATTTGTGTGCGTTTGCTCTTCCTGAGTGTTTGTGTCGGTGCCTCTGGTGTCTGTGTGAGCCCAGTAGACCCCTGCCCTGGCCGTGCTCTGGGGTGAGCTGTGCTCCCTGTGCTCCCCGCAGCCGCTTCCTGCTGCTCTCAGCATTGTTACTGACTCCTTTTCCTGAAGGCTTCGGCTTCCTACCCCAGTTTTGATGCTTCCTGTGTTCAACATCTTATTGACATCTGTTTCCTCCTCTTTCTTCCTACTTCTTACCCTTTTTTGGGCAGTTTGGATGTCACTTGCCTCCGGGCAGGTTCAGGAGTTTTAGCCAAATTGTTGTCCTGGGGTTTTTATGAAGTGTTGGCATTTGGGCTGATGGAAGTGTACAAGCACAGACCACAGCAAAAGCCCTGAACTGGGGCTTAGGATCCTGAAATGGTTTGGGTTGGAAGGGACCTTGCATCTCCTTCCATTCTACCCCCTTGCCATGGTCAGGGACACTTTCCACTACAGCAGGTTGCTCCAAGCCATGTCCAGCCTGATCTCGGACCCTTCCAGGAGTGGTTCAGCCACAGCTGCTCTGGAAAAACCCGGGTTGGCTGCTTTCCCCTCCAGGTGGTGGGTCCTGCTGCTGCTCCCCCATTGTCCCTGGCTCCCAGTGTGCCCATGGCTGTGTCTGGTGGGATCCTCACAGCACTGGCCCTAGAGCAACGTCCCTTCCTCTCCTTGAGCTAGTTCTGCTGGTCCCAGAGTGCAGCAGTGCTGCCAGATTTAGGTGGCACAGTAAAATAAGTGCAGTGTCTGAGAATTTGGGTTACTTTATTACTGAAGTAGGTGCTAAGCGGCTTTCTCCAGGTGAGAAGAGTCAGTGTTCAGAGGGATAGGGCAGGTCTGGTCTCCTCAGTCCCCCTGGCTGAATAATGTGTCCCTGTGCCCTGGCCATGTGGATGTGGCACTTGCCAGCATGGTGGTGGCCTTGGCACTGCTAGGGGAACACTTGGTCTTGGTGGTCTCTGAAGGGTTTTCCAGCCATGATGATGGTGTGATTCTTGCCTGGCCTTTGGGCTGCCCATGGCAGGGCAGGGGATGTTGAGGCTGATGAGTGGCTGGGTGTGTGGGGCGCAGGTATCAGAGCCAGCGGGCAGTGGCACTGTGGGCAGGCTGAGCGCTCACTGGTTTGCAGCAGGGCCACCAGTGTGTCTGGGGACAGGCACAGCCCCTGCTCAGTGTCCGTGTAGCGCTGGGACACCCTGCCCGTGCCAGGCCAGGTCTGTGCTCGCCCGGGGAGCTGCTGTGTGAGCAGAGCTGCAGCTGGAGCTGCTGGGGCTGCGTGTGCTGGCCGCAGCCGTGTCCAGGCTGAGTCACGGCCATGCTGTGACTCAGCCACAGACTCTGTGCTGCTGGCCCCGCACCTGAGTCACTGTGCTGCCATGGGCACACTGAGCAGTGCAGCTGTGCACCAGCCCGGCTCCTTGTGATCCTGCTGGCTGTCCTGCAGTGTCCCCTCCACAGCAGCTCCCCGTGCCCTGTGTGACATGGAGCAGCAGCAAGGCCGCCCGTTGACACGGGGAGCTCGAGTGAGTGACCGCAGGGCTCAGGGTGCTCACGGGCTCGGGATGGATCACAGGTCATGGTGGCTCTCCCTGTGGGTGCCTGTCTGTACAGGCAGCCTGGGCAGGCAGCTGTGTGCAGCTTTGTGCAGTTGTGCCCCGGGAAGTTCTCTCCAGAGGCTGGAGGAGAGTCTGGCCTGCAGCACACCCTGCTCTCATGGGACATCAGCTGCAGAAGTAGTTTCAGCCCTGGAGCCTTTCCAGTCTGAGGTGGGGATGGCTCCCTGTGAGCTCTTGCTGGAGCAGGCACTTGCTGTGTCCCCCAGAGTCCAGTGTGGAAGATGACATCCTTCCAGCTGCCCTAGCTCTGGGCTCTGGGAGCCAGGTTGGAATTTTCTGTGGGTGGGAAGTTGCTTTCCTGGAGGTTGGACATCAGTATCCAGACCTGCAGGAAGGGCTTTGGGAGTGTGTCTGTAATCATAGCAGGAGTGTGGCTGTGTGCATTGTCTTCCAGGCATAGGCAGGGCAGTGGAATGCACATGCCATGGAAAACTCCTCTCCATCAGCACGTTGCCCACTGTCTGGCTGTTGGGCTGTGTGGTGGTACGTGATCAGAGCTGGGCTGAGCAATTTCAGTCCTTGGACTGAGTGTAACAGCCAGGGGAGGCCTGGGCCCTTCAGCTAATGGTCCTGCTCACCACAGCGGGGCCAAGGCATGGAGCACGTGGAGGGGATTTTGGGCAGTGGCCTGTCAAAGTGGACCCATGTCTGGACAGAAGGCAGAGGGGCAGCTCTTCTCTCCTCTCCTGAGAGATGTCTGTGTTAGCTGAGGGCTTCGTGGGTACAGGGATCTCCCCTGATCTTCCTCAACAGCTTTGCTGCTGCTCCCAGGGTGGCAGTTTACATTGTGCTAAAACCCATTGTGTGCAAAGCCAAGATACGAGTCCGGAGAGTTCCATGGTGCTGCTTTGATTTCAGGAAAGGACTGGGCTGTAGTGGTGAGAGTGGGGTGGGACAGGGTACCCTGTGCCAGGAATGGTAATTAGCACCTTGGCTGACCAGAGCCACTGTGGCTCATCGCTGTGACAGGGAAAGGGCTTCTCCAGCCTGGGTAAGGCACTGGGCCAGTGCTCCCGGTAGTACCTGCAGCCGTCCCCTAATTCCCTGAGTGACTCAGAGCACTTAAAGCCTTTTCCTGCTGCAGAGGCCTGGGGAAGCCTTGGTCAGCAGGATAGCTGTGTGTGCTCCAGGATCAGCTGTTGACGGACAGTTTGGCACTGGACTGAGCCCCCGTGAGTCGGGAGCTTCCATGCCCTGGTGTGCTGACACGGGAGGCTCTCTGGAAACCCAGCTGGCTGCTGAAGGAAGCAGGAGCAAACACCTGAGTGTGGCTGGCCGTGGTGCTGGGTCCAGCTGCAGGGCAGTAGTGTGAGCAAGTGCTGTCTCCTGTCCTGGCACTGGGGATGGGAGCGTGGCAGGTTTAATACTTAAATTCCCAATGTTGGTAATTGTCGTTCCGTTGAAGTCTCTAATTCTGCCGTTTCCATGGAAATAGAATGATCTTGTGATTAAGATGTGAGGCTGAGGTGGCAGCTCTCTGGTCCTTGGGAGCTGCAGGCCCTTGTTTGCTCCCACAGCTGTGTCTCTCAGTGAGAGAAGACACATTCCTGCCCTTACAGTCTGGGTTCATGCCTTCAGAAAGGTGCCTCGAGCCCTGCCTTGCTCCAAGGATCCTGGCAGAACCTCCTCAGGTGCACCAAGCGGTGGTATTGCTCCTTCTGTGTCGACTGAGTGGGTGGAAACAGTGGGATCCAGAGTGGGGGGAGCTGGCTAATATGGTGTCAGGGTGTCAGGAGGTGACATCACCTGAGTCTGCTCCCCCAGGCTCCTTGTCATCGTCATCGGTCTCAGGCTGAAGTAGGAGTGATAAGTAGGTTGAGTGACTTGGGCACTAGAGGTGCTGATTTCTCTCCATTCTGCGGGAGAGCTGAGGGTGCTGGATCAGATCTGGAGCTGTAAACCGCAGATGGCTGGAGTTCTGCTTGAGAGGGGGAGGAGGAAGAGTTGTGATGGGACCCACTTTAATTCTGGCACCCTCCTGCACAGGATGGTGGGGCTGGTGGGGCTCAGCAGGGCCTCTCCCTGCAGAGCTGCCCAGGGGAAGTGGGCTCTGCGGAGCAGATCCATTCTTGTGAGGCCAGGGAGCTGGGGTGTGCAGCCTGCCTTTCCCAGGTCCCACTTCTCTTATCTGGCTGAGTGGCCTTGGCATTTCTCCTGCTTCCCTGCTCAGGTAGTGCCTTGAATGGAAATCCCGCAGTCACCATAGTCATAGAACCCAGAACCTTTAATCCAGTCCCACCCCCTTCCATGAGCAGGGACACCTTCCACTAGACCTGCTCCTGGTCATCCAGCCTGGCCTTGAGCACTTCCAGGGGCTCTGGCAGCTTCTCTGGGAAATGCTTTCATGGAGTTGTTGAGAATAACCCTGAGATTTCATTTGAGAAATGCTGGGACTGGAGGTGCAGGAAGCACTTGTTGGGCCCCAAGCAGCGCCCACTGCGGCTTGACAGATCAAAGTCTGGGGTGCTGGGAGGTTGATCAGCTCTTCAATCCCTCGCTCAAAGCTGGAAAAATGTACAGCTTTGGCCAAGCCTGCCGTGTTTTTCCCCAGCCTGCTTTTGGTAAGTGTCTGAATTGCTTCTATAAATACCCTCCCGATGCAGTGAGTGAGCATGGAAAATGTCAGTGGAAATGTGGGTTTGGCACCCTGGGGACGGCGTGACAGCCCCAGCCACGGCGTGTGCACACGGGACAGGGGCAAGGGGCCCTCCGTGTGCTGGTTCACAGGGCTCCAGGAGCTCCCCTGCCCAGCCTGTGCTGCTGCCCTGCTGCCCTGGGCTGGGCTGTGCCTTTCCTGCTCCCAGGAAGCCATTCCCGAGGCCAAAGCTGTGTCTTGTGTGTCTGTAGCCTCTCATGGAGCTTTTGTCCTTGGGTTTGGCTGGGCTGCTCCTTCTCTGAGCGCGTGTTCGCTGAGCGCTGCTGCAGCCCCAATGAGACATTTCACAGTGATGCTTTATGTGAAAAAATCTCCTGTTTTGAACCTGCCTAATTGGATGTGATGTCCCCAAGTTCCTGCTTCAGAAGAAACAGTGAACAAATTGTTCCCTAGTGACCTCCTCCTTTCTTCTCCCAGCATGGAAAACTTCATTCCCCCTCTGCCATCTTCCTTTCTAGACTGCCTGTACAGTAGCTGTTCTATCCTGTCGGTCATCTCCTGCCCCTCTTGGTACCTCAGGACTGTGAGGACTGTGGGTCAGCATGAGAGTGTTGGATATTGCCTCTCTTGTCCTCCATTCTTTACCTAGTAATAGCTGGCACCCTCTTTGCTCTTTGATTGCTGCTGAGCAGCGAACTGATGTTGACGGAATCATGGAATGGTTTGGGTTCGGAGAGATCTTAAAGCCCATCCAGTTCCACCCCCCTTCCACTGTCCCAGGTTGCTCCAAGCCCCGTCCAAGCTGGCCTTGAACACTTCCAGGAACGGGGTAGCTACAGCCTCTCTGGGGAATATTTTCATAGGGTTGTTGAGAATAGCCCCAGAATTTCATCTGAGTGGTGAGAACTTGCAGCTTGTTTTTGCAGATGTAAAATCAGAATTGTTTCTGAAGATTCCACTTCTCATTGGTCACCTGCTCTTCTGGCAGCTGGACACTCGGGGTTTTAAGGTCCTTTTGCCGCTCATTTTCTTTGTTTCTGCCACCTGGAGTAATGCTTTGACCTGCTGGGGTTTCCTTGCTTTGTACTGTTCTCCATGTGCCTGTCACACAGCCCGTACTTGCTCTGTACCTTCTTCCCCTGAAGTTCCAGGGCTGTGTGACCTGGCCAGCAGGCAGGCAAAGCTCCCCTTAAGCCCAAGCCTTGTCCCTTCTCCCGAGCTCTCCCCAGCCAGCTGCCCAATCCCTGTGGGTCCTGCCAGGACAGGATTCCTGTTTGCCAACCTTGCAGAACTTTGCAGCCCCTCCTCTCAAAGCAGATGTCTCCCAGGGAGGGATGTTGTGGTGCTGGGGTGCACACTGTGGTGCGGGATGCATGCCGTGCTCCCTGGTAGCCCTTCCCCTCGCCTTGATGTCTTCATTCCCAGCACAGCACAAAACCAGCTGCATCTAAAGAGCCCGGTGGAGGTGAGAACCCCCCAGCCCGTGCTCCAGGAAGTGTACAGTGCCCCAGTTGTGCCGTGATTTTGAGGTGAGCACTGAGTGCTGCGGTTACTAGGACTGGTGTTGTGGTGTTACCGGTGGTCCTGGCCTGGTGCCAGCCCTGAGCATCCCCAGGGAGGTTCCCAGCAGTGCTTCATTTCCATCAAGGTCATCTCTTGGGAGCCATCCCAGCCCTTTCCTTGGACCTGGATTGTCTGCGGGTAGGGAAGGATGTTCCTTGTCCCTCACAACTCGCATAATTCCCTGAAAATCTGGAGCAGCAATGCTGTTCCTGGGTGAGATGTTTGGGTAATATTCATCCACTGCCATTTGGTTTTGGAGGCTGGTGTCACTAAAGCCAAAAAACCAATAAAAAGCCGCAGGACTTGGGAGAGAGAACACAAATAGCAAACTCAGTAATTCCAAAGAATGTCATGTTTGTGCCCACATCACATAAAGCCTCGTTAATGAGGGAGCTGTGCCAGCCTGGCACATGGGGTGGGTGGCGCATCTGAACAGCAGGACTGGCACAGAATTGATCCTAAACAGGGGAAGAGTTGGTGTTACAGAACAGACCAGGAGTGGAAGGGAGCAAAAGAGGTGGGACATGAGTGGCCATTGGCATCCAGCTGGTCAGTGCCTGTCGGGAATTGGGAGATTATTGGGAACAGGGATGTTTGTGGCTGTGATGTCTGAAACATGGGGTGGGGAGCTGTGCAGTGTAAGCGTCTCCATCCCTGCTTGGGGAGGTGGAATCCTCACTCTGGAGTGGTTGTTGAGTTCTGAACAGCAGCTGCCAAAGCCAGGTGTGTTCAGATTCCCAGCTTTGGGCAGCTGGCATCCAGAGCTGGCTGCAGAGCTCCCTGCGAGCTGCCTGTGAGAAGATGAGCAAGGCTGGAGTGGGCTGATGCTATGCCAGCCTTCAGCAGGATCCATGGATGACTCAGGTATTTAGGATACAGTTAGGCTGATACCAATCCCTGAGAGAGCAGCAGACTGCCTGACATAATCCGAATTAGTGGAGAATTAAAGGAGGGAAGTGGGTGCTGGGTGACGTAGTTTGCTGGGATCTACTTTCCATGACATTGAGAGCAGCTCCTGAGCAGTGGGATTAGTGAAAGGTGTTAGTGATTAAATAATACCTCGAGTCTTCTTTATGGTATTTAGGTTAGTTCAGAGTGACCTCTGGAAGAAACTGGAAGAGTCAATGGTCAACATGAGATGTGTGGAGTAAGAACTGGGGCCCTCCGTGAGTAGCTGTGAATACAAACTGAGATGAGGCAGGTTTGGGAGGATTCCTGGGGATCCATCCTCTCTTGTGAGCATTCAGTATTTGTATTGGGTCCTGGAAGAATCATCAAGAATGGTTCTCCCTGCCAAATCCAAGGTGGTGTGAGGGACTCAAAGCCATCCCCTTCTGCTCCGACCACATGGGATGTTGGTTTTGATGCCAGGGGATTTGAGGTCTCCCTTGTTGCTCTCTGTGATCGTGTCAATCAAGGGCCCCTGGGACTGGGACTGGGACCCCTCAGGCCCTGCTGGGACTTGGTCAGGCAGCTGGGACCCTCGGCATTGGTGGGGAGACACGAGGTGAGGATGGCTGAGGCCGAGGGTGTGAGCCAGGCAGAATGACACAGGGACTGGTCCCTCCCTCCTGGGGCCCTGCAGTGAGACGTGGCCCCCGTTCCCATCTGGGAGATGAGCTGGAGCAGGCTGAGGTGTCTGTGGCTGCAGCAGGGAGGCCTCGGGGCATGGTGGGGGCAGAGAACCAGGTGCAAGACCTGCAGCTTCCATCCCACCTTCCGGCTGTGGCTTGTGGCTTTCACTTTCTGGGTTTTTCTGCTGTCTGTGGTTGGTGGCTGGCCTCATGCAAAGCCTCGGGGAGGAACCCAAAACGCCCGAGTTAGACACAGGTAGGCTCTTGGGGCCATTGGGATCTGTAAAGGTGAGCGCTGATGGAGATGGCTGGCGTGGGGAGGCTGCTCCAGGGGCCAGAGCTGGGACCCCCGTGCCAAAGTGAGAGCAGGAGCAGGGGACATCCAGCCCTTGGCCAGCCTGGAGCAGGATGTTTGGCTCGGCACCCCTCAGGCTGGAGCTGCCTCCGGCTCTCTCCAGGACCTGGGGGCAGCACCTGAGGTATGAGTGGGTTCTGAAATGGATAGTCCTGCCTACAGTGTTTGTTGTGAAGGAGAGTTCCACATGCCAGGTGACACCTACCTGTTTGACATCTCAAGGCTGATGTTTCCTTCTCTAAGTCCATTGCTCGTGAGCATCAAAGTCCCACAGGGGGGGGACTGTCTGGGGCCTGTCCACCACAAGGGAGCTGGAGAAGGTTGTTGGGGGCTGGAGTTGCAGTCCCCTGCCCCAGGTGGGATGCAGGGGTATGACTAACACTGTTCTCACAACTGGCTCTGTTGTTTGCAGCAAAACAATCCCTGCGTGTGTGTGCAGATGCTGTTAGTCACCATGCTCGCCTCAGAGGATGATGAGGTGGGAACAGCAGTGGCACAGCGTTTGTTGGGGTGCTCAGGCCCACGTGAGCATCCTGTGTTGTTGTCAGCCTCAGCAGCTTTTCAGCTTGTGTTTTGAAAATACTTCCTTTGCCTGCTCTGTTGTTCCTGAGCAGGTGCCTTTGGGAACAGGGCAGAAGGATGGGATCTTTCCATGGCTTTTATTGTTTTGCATGTTTCCCAGGGAGGGAGGAGCGGTCTTAGAGAGCTTTGGGAAGCACTGTTGGGAATATCCCTTTGAGATTCTGGGCTGCTCCCCTTTCTGTGGAGCTTGATGACCCTCCAGTCCTACCTTTTGCTAGGGTTGACTCTTCCCAAAATTCTCGTGTTGTTGGTGTCAGTGATGGCTGTGTGCAGAGCCAGAAGGGCGTGAGGGCAGGTGGTGTGTCTGGTCAGCACAGGCTCCGAGGCCCAGGTTCCACCTGCTGCTGGGGTGGGTGTGTGCTTTCCTTGCAGAAATGTCCTGTTCCCACTGGGCAGGGAATGTCACTGCAGCGCGATCGTGTCTGCAGGAGCTCCATGGGCAGCAAAAGGACAGCTCTGTGACCATCCTTTGTGGGCTGCTGCAGGCTCTCTGCCTTTCTGTCAAGGCAGGAGGGATTTTCCAGCCTCCTCCATCTCCTGCCATGCTCTCCTCCTGACCTCTGTGTGGATTTTCATGTCATCCGAGTCCCATTGCCACCCCACTCGCTTCTTAATTAGTTTCATCCCATTGCTATTTTTCACGCCGTTTCTTCTTTTGTTTGCTGCTTTTGGAATAAACTGGAGGATTTTCATTGTTTAAGTGATGGTTACAGCACAGATTTTATAGCGAGGCTTGAGGACCTGAGGAGGTCTTCTTCAGTCCTCTAACCAAATTTTCACCTGGCCTTTTATCTTTGGATTTAAAAATCCCAAGGAGATTTCACAATGTCTGGCCTGATCATGCTGATTCTGCTCTTACCTGCATCACCAGTGGGGAGCTTAGGAATTGGGAACATCCTGGTGCCTGGAGACAGCCCTGTTCCATGGGAACATCTCTGTGCCTGGAAACAGCCTGGTGCCTGGGGCCAGCCCGCTGCACGGCTGGCAGCGCGCCCAGGCTGCTCGTGCCCTGCAGTGCAGGTACCAGACCAGCTGCAGATTTAGTCAGGATACTAAATCAGGATACATGGACGTCTCTGCACGCACAAGTGCCTGGAGGCAGCTGAAGGAGCCGAAGTGATTGCTGCTGCCTTGATCTGCTATTACACTCTGTAGGTAACATCCCAAAGCGTTGTCCTCCGGGGCTTCCCTGAGGCACCAGGGTGCGGACCAGCTTAGGAAGCATCCTCCCTGCATCTGTCATCCGTGCATCTGTCATCCTTGCAGCTGACTTGCAGCGTGTGGGTGCAGGATCTGCAGCATGGCCACCACCACAGGGTCCATGGCAGGATGCCCTCTTGGAAGGGCTGGCAGCAATTTGGTGCTCAGCTTCTGTGCTCGGGGGACTGTAGCGTGGCCGTGCCCTGCGTGGGTGACATGGGCCTGACCTCACGTGTGTGGGAGGGAGGTGTTTTCTTCAGTGCTGCATCCCGGGCTGGGGGGAAGAAGGTGGCAATTTCCTCATCAGCAGCTCGAGATTTGCGGCAGGACCTGAGCTGGGGGTGTGCAGTGTGGGAAGAGGGAGGGAGCTGGTGCTGGAGTTGGGCTCTCCTGTGACCGTTTCTTACTTCCCAGCTGGTGTTAACTCTCTGCTGGCTGGGCCTGCTCCTCCTCTCCATGGAAACTGCAGGGAACAACGTGCTTTGAGGCACCCCTCTTCAAGAGGGTTTGGGCAGTCAGGTAGCCTGTCCAGCGTCAGAGCCAGGGCTCTGTGCTGCCAGCAGGGCACGAGGGTCTGGGGCAGAGCTCGGACCTGGAGTAGTGCCAGAGCCTGGGGATGTGCAGGGCTGGGGGTGGCTGCGTGTTTGTCACTGCAGAGCAGGAGGACGTCTCCTGGCACCAGGGTGGTGTGGGTGACCAGGAGTTGTTGGGGTGCTTGGGGTGACCAGGAAAGGTTAGCACAGCGGAGCTGTGGTGGGCAGTGGTGCTGTGGTGGATGCTGAGTCTGTGGCAGGACCCAGCATGAACTTGCTCAGGGTCAGGGGACACCTCTGTCTCCTCCCTTGTCATGGTGGGCCCAGGGTGTCTGTGGCTCGGTGCTGGCCCGGCACCGCCCAGCAGTGACGGTGCTGTGACGTGCTGGCAGTGTGGGCTGTGACGTGGGGCTGCGGGGGCTGCGCCCCACGGCCGGGCCGCCGAGCCTGCGCCCCCAGACGCTCCGGCTTGGCAGAGCCTCATCAGTATTCCTGCTGCATGGCCCAGCCGGCTGGAGCTGGTTTGCAGAGCCCGGGAGCTCCAGCATGGTCCTGACACAGCGCTCAGGGCTCCTGCAGCTGCGGGGGGGTTCGGCTGCCATCCCTGCGGTGCTCAGAGCCCTCCTGCTGCAGCTGGACAGTGTGTGCTGGGCCCCGGGTGCCCTGCAGCCTGGCACAGGTGCGCTGTTGTCACCCGTCCTGCACGCTGTCCTTTGTCCCTGGCAGTGGTGCTTAGGCTGGTGTGCTGCCCGCAGTCGCAGGGCCAGCATGGTGTGTGCAGGGCTCTCGGGCACTCGCTGCCCTGCTGGCACCTAGGGCCTGCTGCTGGAATCTGCCCCCTGCACGGGCACTCGGAACCACTGGGGCCATTCATGCTAGGAACCTCCTCTCTCCTCTGGCTGCTGAGGCAATGCTGCTCTCTCATCCCTGCTGGATGTGGGGGCTGCAAGGGGCCCCCAGACTCAGCCCCCATGCAGTGACAGTGCCTTTGAACCCAGGAGGGATGGTGAGTGCAGGTGTCCCATCCTCCCAGCTGGCCATCTCCCTGGCAACAAAACCACCCTACCTGCAGATCTCTGGAGCAGCAATACTCTTTGTGTCTGGGGGAGCACAGGGATACCTGTGCTGGTGGCTCTGGGAGAGCAGTGATACCAGTGTCATGGCATCTGGGGAGCACAGTGGAGCATTTGACCATGGTTTAGATTCCTTTTCCTTTGCAGGGCTCCACCCTGAATGTCACACCAGGGCCAACCAGCACTGGAATGTTCCCTGGCTCTTGGACTATTCCCATGCAGCTGCTGTTAAGCCTCTCATGAATTACATTAATTTCAGCCAGATGTTCATGGCCATAATGTTTGTACCATGCATGTGATTCAAAGAAGGGCTGGTGAGGCATCAGCTTGCTTCTGTCCCAGGCACCTGCTCTGGGTCAGATTGCCAAGGCCCTGTTACTGCCCAGCTCTTGGAGATGCCTCTGCAGCCCTGCACAGCCCTGGGCATTCTGGCTGAGCGGTGCCCACCAGCATCTTGTGAGGTGAGCTGTCTGCATTAGACACAGCTCCCGTCCAGCCCAGTATGGTTATGGTGTGAACTGCCAGAGAAGAGACACATTAAAGGCATGTGAGCAGTTGCAGTGATGGCTCTCTCCAACCCCAGTGTTTTCTGATCTCATTCTCAGAGCGGTTCCTCCCTCCATGGGCTGGAGCCCATGTGTTGCAGAGACTGGTGGGGTTTGAACTCATCCTGGGGTACAGATTCCCAACCTGCAGGGTGCCCTGCAGCCCTCAACCCCAGGACTTGAATCTAAGGCTCCATTGTAGCCTATTTTATCGAATGGATCGTGTCAATATACACAGCATTTGGAAACCTTTGCTGCAGAACAGCCTCATTAGATAAGTGTTATCGTTGTTACTGTGGTACAGACCAGTATCTTACTGGGATGCAGTAGGACAGGTGTTGTACCTCTGTTTCTTCTTGGGCTGCTGGAGGTGCCTATTGAGTGTTGTGCCCAGGTTCTGACTCTGTATTTAAGAAAGGTGGAAACAAACTGAAGAGAATTGGGAATGCTTTAAAAACACAAAGAACTTTAAAAATATCATCTCTGATAGGACAGGGAAGAGATGTCGTCAGCTAAGGGGAACCCTACATATTTTTCAGTAGGTTTAATCAGAATTTGGATGGAATCACAGAAAGAGGAAGAGCTGGAGTAAGAAGGAGGTCACAGGCTGGAGGGATCTTGGGGAGGCCAGAGGGAGGGTCAGACAGACCCTGTGGGGGGATCCAGCATGCCCAGTCCTGCCTCAGCAGGCAGCACAAGGTGCATCTCTCTCCAGCAGACAGTCTGTGATTCAGTGACACCTCAGAGCCAGAACCTGCCAGAATATTTTAAAAAGCTGAGACTCATGTGGAAGGGAAACCATCTGGTGCTGTTGGAGTGTGTGTTAAACCCAGGGTTTGGAAAGAGATGGATCTAGTCTCCCTGCAGGAAGAACTTTCCATCCCTGGGAGCACAGAGCTGTGCCAGGCATGGTGCAAAGGAGCTTGTGAGGGTCTGACCTGGTTCCCTGCCCAGAGCCAGGTACCTGTGCCTGAGGTGCCCCTGCCAGGTCGGCAGCCAGCCCTGTCTGGTGTGAGTACTTTGGAAGACATCCCCTGTCACTGCTTCCTGCAGAATTCCTCACTGGCGCTGCAGTGCGGCTGCTCCGGAGCCGGGGTGGCAGATGCCGTGCGTGCGGGTCGGATCCAGTCTGGCGGTTCCCGTTCCTGTGACCTTGGCACAGATGGCAGAGCTGCAGCTCTGGCGGGCGCCTTCTGCTCAGTCCCGGGCACAGGTGCCCATTGTCTCGGCAAGGAGGGCAGTGGGATGTGTCCACACGGGACGTGGCCGTGGCTGGGGAGTGGCAGCTCTGAGCTCCGGCTCTGTGCGTTCAGCAGAGGGGACCGGGGAGGGGAACTGCCGGCCTGGGGCTGGTGCTGACACGTGTGAACACCTGGGGAAGAGCAGGACGTGAAGTCCCAGGACAGGCTCTAGGGGGGACCTCTGCTCCTGCATGCCGTGGTGGGGTGCAAGATACTGCCAGGGATGGGAGGGGAGGTGGATGGTGGGACCTGTGGGCTGAGGAGAGGAGGGAGAAGGGAGAAGAGAGAAGAAAGGGGCTTGGCTGAGGTGCTGGCTGTGCAGTATGGAGTGGAAGAGCTCTAGGTGGGGTGCAGCTCGAGGCCTGGGTGCATCCAGAAAACTAAAGAAGTAGGATGAGGCTTACTGTGGAGAAGGATGAGGGTTCAAGGAGAAGGCACGGTCCAAGCAGGTGATGGGAGTTTGGAAGAGTCAGTGGAGTCAAAGACTCCTGTATAAGGAGGAGGAAAGGGAGGTGCCAGATGTTAAGGTGCTCCCTGGAGAGGCCGGAGATGCAGGAGAAGACTTGGGCTGGCTCAGCAGACAGGGCTTTCAGTTAGGTAAAAATAGTTTAAGGGGGAGTCAGGCATCTTTTTTTTTCCTCCCCAGAGGGAGCACAGATCATACTTGTAATGTGAAGGAGGAAAGCCAGGGAGAGGGAAAAGGTGTGGAGGAAAAAGGAGAAGGGGGAGGAGAGTGCCCTGGGGTGATGCTGGAGACAGGGACTGCAGGCAGCAATGGGGGGTGTGGGGGAGAGGTGGAGCAGGTACCACTGTCAGGGTGCAGTGGCCGAGGAGGGTCACTGCTTGGTGATGGTGGGTTTGGTCAAAGGAAATTACTGCCCTGGAACGAGGCAGGAGTGAAGCTCTGGCTGAGGTGGTCACACTTCATCGGGTGGAAGTGGGTGCTGCTGGGGGTCCGTGCTCCAGGGTGTGGGTGCTCCTGGGCCCCTGAGGTCCGTACCAATGCTGTCCAAATGCTCCCTGAGCTGTGGCGCCCTTGGGGCCATGTCCTTGAGCACACGGCGGCTGCTGGGGGGTTCGCTGCCCCATTCCCCAGTGGGAAAGGTGAGAAAGCAGAAGGTAGCTGGATCTGGTGCGGGGCCCGTGCGGCCGGGGCCGGGGGTCTGGGCGCCGATTGCGGGAGGTTCTGGCAGGAGCAGGGAAGCTCCGGACCGAGCTGGGGGACGTGCGGCGGGACTGCGGCCGGGGAAGGCAGCGGGGCACGGGGATGCTGAAAGGGGCGGATGGAGCCGGGGCCGCCGAAGGGGTGCGTGTTTGCCGGTAGCGGGATCCCGGTGCCGCTGCCGGAGCCGGTCCCGCCGGGATCATAATATCGCTGCCGGTGCCGGAGCCGGTGCCGCTGTCAGAACCGATCCCGCCGGGATCATGATACCGCTGCCGGTGCCGGTGTCGCTGCAACAGCGGCGAGCGGGGGCGCGGCGCCCTCTGGCGGACACGGCCGGCCCCGCGCCGCACCGCGGCCCCGTTGCCGGCCCTGCCCGGCGGTCGGTACCTGGCAGGGTCCGGGCCGGTTCTGATCCCGGTGAACGACCCGGCGGGGCCCGGGCAGGTTTTGGTCCCGGCGCTCGGCGCCGTCCCGAAGAGGTCCGGGATGGTTCTGGCCCCAGTGAGCGACACGGCGTGTTCCGGGCAGCGCCGCCGCTCCCCGGTGCGGACTCCGCCGCGGGCACTGAGAGCGGCCGAACAGTAACAGCGACCGGCGCTGCTCTGCCCCGGGCCGCAGCCCCGCGCCGCTCCGGGATGGCGCCGCTGCCGCTGCCCGTCGCCCGGGCTCGGTGCCGTCGGTGCCCGCGGAGGGCGCGGCGGGCGGGGCGGCCCCGGCCCCCGCCCCATCCCCATCGCGGCCCCGGCCCGTTCCGGGGCGGGCCGGCCCAGCCCCGCGCTGGCGGCGCCGAGCACGGCCCGGACATGCGGGCGCGTCGTGGGAGCCCCGCGCCGGCGGCGGAGAGCGGCGGGCGTGGGGCCATGGGGCAGCCTCGCCGCTGACCATGGCCGAAGGCTGGCGCTGGACCGGGCCGGGCCGGGGCGCCCCGCGGCCGAGCCCCCGCCGCGCCGTCAGCGTCTGCGAGTCGCTGGACCTGCAGGGCGTCCCCGCCGTCCAGGCCGCGCTCGGCGCCGCGCAGCAGCAGCGCCGGCGGCCCAAGAGCTTCTGCGCGGCGGGGAACGGCTTGTCCGGGGCGCTGCTGCCGCCGCCGCCCCCCGCCCGCGCCCGCGGCGGCCTCCTGGACCTGCTCCGGCTGCGCTCGCCCCGCAAGCAGAGCCCCGAGGGAGAGGGCGACGGCCCCGGCGAGGCGCAGCGCCCGCGCCCCAGCAGCATGACCTTCCTGCCCAGCGCCCGGCCGCCGCATCCCGCCGAGAGCCCCGGCTTCCTCCGGGGGGGCTCCCTGTGGGGCAGCCGCCGCTGGAACTTCTTCGGGGGCAGCGGCTGGAGCGGCTCCAGCCCCAGGAAGAACTTCAGCTCCCTGCGGAAAAGCTTCAGTTTTCGCCTGCGCCGGGGCCACGAGCTGCGGCGGTCCGAGTCTGGGGGGTTCCTGCGCCCCACGCGCCTCCGCACCAAGAGCGAGGGTGATGCCAGCTCCCTGCACACCTGCCCCAGCAAGCGGGACCTGCTGTACCCGGAGCTGAGCAGGGTCGGGGCCCGGCTGCACACTGACCCCGTGCAGACAGGGGGACTCTGGAAACTCCTCACCAGCCGCTTCCGAAGGCGAGAGCGTGGCAGCACTGGCAGTGTGTGCCCCAGGGATCCCCATGGCGGTGTTGAGCCTGGCCTCCTGGGTGGGGGTCCTCTGCGGGCTCTGGGTAAGTGAGCACAGGAGCAGTGCTGAGCCGGCGAGAGCCCCCTGTGCCACTGGGGCCTGCAGGGATGGGTGGCTGCGGCTGTCCCAGCTGAGGTTCTGGGCTGTGCACTGGCACCTGTTTCTGTCCCGGTGCTCTGCAGGATTTGCACTGTGCCGCAGTGAGGTCGCATGAGCGTTCAGAGGTCCTGTCATGCTCTGGTGCCCTGGGCACTCACCGGCCGTGGTGCTGGAGCAGCTGTGGTGTGGCTGCTTGACAGGATGTGCTCCGGGGTCTGGTTCCCTTGCTGACCATACACCTGGGAGTCAAGCACGTGTGTCCTGTGTCCTACTTGCCCTGGTGGTGTTCCAGCAGGGGCAGGTTGGGCTGAGCTTTCCTGCCCTTGCCCAGCAGCTTTGGCAGAATGGGGAGAAGAGTGCTCTTAGTGGGCTTCCGGGCAAATGGGACTGTTTGCGAGGTAGCCAGAGCAGAGGTGTGGAACAGCACAGGGATTGGGGAGCCTAGAAATGTGCCTGCAGCCCTCTTGTGAGCGGCTCCCTGGTGCCAGGCCTCATCTGGGGGATGCTCAGCCCTGGCCACCCCTGCCGAGGTCCCTCATTGGGACCTGGTGTTTGGGAGCACAGAGACCCTCACGGTATGGGGCAGCATGCAGAGAGCAGGTGTGGCATTGCCAGTGATGGGACAGGGGGACAGCATCCCACGGGGCTGGGCATTCAGTGGGCACTGGCAGCTGAAGCAGCTCTTGGGTGTTCGACTGATGTTGGTGGGGAGTTGTCTGGGGCAGTGCTGGCTGTGCCTCTGTGCCCTGTCCCCTTCTGGGCCCTGTGGAAGGAGCTGCCCAGCAGTGCTGTGTCCTGGCAGGGCCGGGAGGCGACAGCAGCATCCACAGCTTTTTAAGGCATGGAACGCATGGAGCTGGGGGCTGGGCCAAGCCCTGCCGCCCGCTCCCGGGGGGCCTCACTGGGTTCCGTGGCTCTGCTCTGGAGCTGGGTGTTGCAGAGGCAGTTCTCTGCTGGCTGATGTGCCGGAGGGATGTGGTGGGGCTGGCAGGTTCTGCAGGGAGCCCTCATGCTGCCGAGGATCCTGGCAGCTCCTGCTCAGCGCCGTGCCCGGGTGTTCCCCGGGAGGGCTGGGCCGCAGAGGTCAGCAAGGAGCAGCTCTGCGCTGCCCAGGCAGCTCAGGGGGCTCCATCCTCCAGCCCCATCGGCCAGCTGCGTGGCACCAGAAAGTTCTGGAGCTGCCATGGGTGCAGGGCTGCCCATGGCCACGAGGCCAGGCCCGGGATGCTGCTGTGCTCCGGGGGTTGCGGTGCTGGCAGGGCAGCCCGGGCTGTGTGCCGCTGCCGGCTGGGTGGCAGGTGGTTCCCAGGAGAGGGGAGGTGCGCTCATGGCTGGGGAATGTGGGTGTATGCGGGCAGGGAGGGCCGGGCCCTGCCCCTGCAGCAGGGGGCCTGTTCCTGCTTGCCGCTTCCAGTGGGAGCTGCGCCAGCCGCAGCCGGCCTGGCAGCCGCATTCCCAGAGAAACAGTCGAGGCTGGGCACTTGGTTGGCATCCTTGCCTCTCACCTGGCTCCTCCATGACACAGGTAGGAGCTCCCTTTGGATCCGTCTTTGGGAGACCCTGCTGAGGCTTCTGTGGGGAGCGGTGTGGGCGGCTTGGGGTCCCTGCGGCAGTGACCAGCTCATGCAGGACCACTGCTTGTTGCAGGGATTAGTGTTGACCACCGTGGCTCGTGCTGGAGGCAGAGGCTCAGGGATTGACCTCTCCATGCTGCCGTGGGCACCGTGGCTCCGGGCAGGAGCCCCTGGCACTGCGGAGCTCACACTGGGGTTAGTCACACTGAGAGCATCATTCATTACCTGCCTGGTACCTGCATAGTCCCTGTACCCACCCACCCCCCTGGGGACGCTGAGGGGTGAGAAGGCAGTGGTGAAGTCTGCACAGCAAAGTAGCTGCTGCTTCTCCTCCCTTGTGCCCCATCTCCCTGTTGTCTCTGTGCTCAGAATGCTGGTCTGTGTCTTGCTCTGGTGGGAGCTGTGTGTCTCTGAGCCGGGGCTGGAGGGGCACAGCCTTAGTGCTGCTGCCACAGGGCTGCTCAGGAGAGCTCAGCCCCATTCCTGTTCCAGCCTTGCAGGCCCATGATGCTCCAAACACCCGCTTGACGTCCCACAAACTTTGATGCTCAGTGTGGGCGCTGCCCACCTTGCCCTGGGAACGCTGCTGGTGCAGCCCCAACTTGCCCTCCTGGGGGTGCAGCTGCAGCTGCGGTTATCAGCACTTGGAAAAGCTAGATGTAGGAGTCCCGGCACAGAGCCAAGCCAGCACCCTCTCTGTTTCCAGAACCTGGAGTGGTTTGTTTACAGCACACCGTGATACCCACCCCACACCATGATCTGCATCCAGATATACCCAGATATAACAAAAGCCAGGGGGATGCTCCAAATGCTTCTCCCAGCCCTGGAGGGGTTCGACTGGGATTGAGCACACAGCGAGGTGATGGGGAATTCCAGGTTTTGTTACCTGAAAAAGATGTAAAGAGCTGATTTTTGTGTAATGGGCAAGGGAGGGCAACAGCCTTTGGGACTAGTGAGCAAAGTCAACACAGAGTCAACACAGGTGATCGTGGTCAGGGGTTCAGAGCATTTCTAGGTATCCAGATGTTGGCTTGTGCCATTCCAGAGAGGCTCTCTAATAGGAATGGTCTTGGGAAAACTGAACTGTTCTGGAGTTGGAGTTGTGCCTGTGCATGAAGGGACTGTGTGAGGTACAGCATCTCTGCTGGCTCAGGAAGCATTCCTCATCAGGGAGCAGCATGGAGCTGTGTCAGGGAGGTTTAGATTGGGTATCAGGAAAGTGTTCTTCCCTCAAAGGGTGGTTGGGCACTGAAGAGGCTCCCTAGGGAATGGTCATGGCCCCAAGGCTGACAGAGCTCAGGGAGCATTTGGACAGCGCTCTTAGGGACAGGGTGGGATTGCTGGGGTGTCTGTGCAGGGCCAGGGCTGAGAATACTGATCCTTGCGGGTCTCTTCCAGCTCAGGGTATTCTGTGATTCTGTATCACAGCCGTGTCCTCTGTCCCAGAGCGATGCCCTGCTTTTTGAGGTTCTTTAAGTACCTCCCTTTATTCTTGTGTGTGGAGTACTGGTTTGCAGGGCGTTTGGGGGAAGGCTTCTGAGAGAAGAGAGGGGCTGTTTTCTCATGGATTGGGTGAAGTTTGCATAGGGAGTTGGGTAGGTCATGATAAATATCACCTCGTGTTGGTACTTGCCTTGGCTGAGCTGGGAGTGAGAGGCAGAGGTGTCACGGTGGGGTTACAGATGCCTCGGATGCTGAGGCCAGTCTGGTGTCCGCACTTGGGAAAAGCTGAAGAGTTCTGGAAGGTGTCGGGGAGGGAGCTGTTGGGACAGTTCTCTGGAGGGCTCAGTTCTCAGGACAGGGTCAGAGGGTGTGTGGTGGGTGCAGAGCTGTCTCTGCAGTCACAGGCAGCCTTAGGGAGAGGGAGCCCTGTGCCCTCAGTGTTCCTGGGGCTGCACAGCTGGAGCTGAGGTCGGGCACACTGGGAACAGGTTTTTGCTGGTGAGGTGGATCCCCACAGGGTGCTGTGACCGGAGGTTGAGTTACCTGTCTTTCCGTGTTACTCTTTGCTTGGTTTTCCCTTCCAGCAGACCCTGTCCCACGATCACAGCAGGGTTTGGTCTGGGTCTTTGACAGTATTTGTATGGGGGCTGGAGAGCAGCAGGTGCTGAGAGGCTGAAATGCCTGGATCTTCCAGAGTCTGCACTGACCTAGAGCACAGTGACACCAGCAGCTGCTGCCCGTGGCACGGTGACAAAGCAAGGGTGGCAGTTCCTAAGTGTTCCCTTTCCCAGAGAGACCCAGCATTGTCTCCTTTTGTTGTTGCAGAGTGTTTGAAGCTCTGCTGAGATAATTCTTGCCAAGGTCATGTCCTGCAGTGGGTTCCTGTGCTGGCTCAGTGCTGACTGGAACGTTGGCTATGCCTGTGCTGGTCCTTGACCTGGAGAAGTCCCCCTCCTGCCAGCGTTGCTGGGGCAGAGGCTTTATCAGCCTGGCTGGGAGGGGTGGCTGTGCCCAGAAAGGGTGGCTGTGCCCAGGCACGCTGTCTCTGCCTCCCTTTGATCGGTGTATGTGCTCAGGTGGGTCCGTTTGCGTGGCCGCAGTGGCCACGAGTGGCCTCGGTTTGTGTGGCCTCTGCTGTGTTTGCGCAGCCTCTGACCTGGTTTCAGGGCTGGGTTTAGTGTCCAGGGTTGCAGTGTCCAAGGGTGTTCCACCATGGCTTGGATAATGAGTTGGTTAATTATTAGTTGCTGTGTGGGGAGACCAGATGTGTCAGGCACTGCGCTTCTGGAGCCCAGGGTAGATGAACCTGCTGCACATTGTCCTGTGGAGAGAGCAGCCGGGGTGAGCAGTCAAATTTGGCTGGCCAGCCCCTTTCTCCTCCCAGCCTTGTTGCAGTGTGTGGGTGCTGGGAGCTGTGGGTCTGTGCCTGAGCCCTCTCCAAGCTGTCTTCAGAGCACAGGGAATGCCCTGCTCTGAGATGGAGGCTGCTGGTCCTGCCTCCTTGGTGCACGACACTGCTGTCCCACAGCTGGGGTCTAGTCTGTAGGTTTTGGAGGTGTCCAGGATGACCAGCTGACCAAGGGACATCAGCTGCAGAGTGCCTCCTCTATGTCCTTGTCTGCTCTTCTGCATGGTGGGGGCTCTGCCCATCTCACCTCCCAAATTTCCACCTTCTGCAGTAGAGCTGCCTGTGCCAGGAAATCTCCATCAACAGAAGCTTCTGGGGTGTAACAGAATTGTCCTGAATCCTCTTTTCCCAGGCCAGTCCGGACTGATCTCTTGTATAATTGTGCCATGGAGCCAAGGATGCTGCTGGGCTGTGCTGCAGTTCTTGGTATGACAGTGGTTCCCTGAGGCCACTGCTTCAGCTTTGGAGGCCAGGTACACCTGGGGAAGGTGTTGAACGGCAGCACGGACAGCCTGGTCCTCTCTGTGTGATTAAATAACAAAGAGAAGATGCAGAAGGAACGGCCAGGTGTGTTTTCATCTGGAATTGCAGCTGATGCAGCCAGTTGAGCAGTGAAGCTGTCCAGTGAATCGTGCCTCCCTGATGCTACATGATCCCCAGTGCTCAGTGGGACATCAGGCCCTGAGGTGTCTCCTGCTGGAGGCAATCCCTGCTGGATGAGCTGGCACCAGGCCCAGGTGCTGCAGGGAAGGTCTCTGCTCACCTACCGGGGATTTTGGTGGTGCCTCAGCCCCGGTCAGGCTGCAGGTGGCTTGCTGTGTGCTTCCACATGGTTACAGCTTCAGCCAGGAGACGATGGGATCTTACTCCTGTGCCCGTGGGGAGCAGTGCCTGAGGGCTGGGCACCCCTGCACCCCTCTGGCTCAGCATGGTGGGGAGGGTCTGCAGGGACATGGGCAAGGTCTGGCAGCCACAGAGGAAATGGTGCTGTTGGAGGGGGGCTCCACATCAGTCTGCTGCTGTGGACTGGGACCTTTCCTGCTTCTCTGGTGTGCAGTAATGTCACCCAGGGTGTATAATGTCACCCTGATGGGATTTGGAGCCATGAGTGCCGCGTTCTGCATTTTGACAACCAAGGATGAACACTTGTATGGACAGAGCTGACATCTGGTTTTCCTGCGTGTCACTGGTGTTCAGCAGCCAGCTGCTCGGCCTGTGGTTTTTTCAGGTTGAGAAACTGCTCGTGAGCTGGCTTTGGCAGCTCTGTGGGTGTGATCCCTGCCCACCTGCACACACTGCTGCAGGACTGATGGCAGAGGAGAGGAGCAAGTGCAAGAAATCAGCGGGGAGGAGGCTCCATCCTGGGGGGTTCTGAGGCCTGAGTGACAGAGCTGAGCCTGCGAGCGTGGGTGCAGGCAGGCCACAGGGCCCAGGTGCTGTGAGAGTTGTCTCTGAGTCTGTGGAGGCTCATCTGCACAGATGTGGGTCCCCCAGCTGTCAGGGTGGTGTCACATGTGTGTGTGTCCCCCTCATGTGGTGAGAGAAGGGGGATTGGCATGTCCTAGGGCAGAGCAGGGGGTCTAAAAGGGACCAGGGGACACCAGGGACAGCCTGTCACTCATGCAGTTGTGGCGTGGACCCCAGCCTGACACCTGGAAGTGAATTGTGCTCCAAACTCTCAGGCCTTCCCCGACTGGCTGATTGTCACAGAATCAATCACAGAATAGTCACAAAATAGTCACAGAATCACAGGATTGCTGAGCTTGGAAAGGGCCTCTCAGACCATCTAGTCCAATCATTCCTCCCACAGTGCCATGGCCACCCCCTAGCCCTGTCCCCAGGTGCCACATCCACATGGTTTTTAAATCCCTCCAGGAATGGTGACCCCACCACTGCCCTGGCCCCTGATTCAGGGAAGAAATAATATCAAAGCTAAACCTCCCCTGGTGCAACTTGAGGCTGTTTCCTCTTGTCCTATCAAGTCTTGATGGCCTTGTCCAGGTGGTAGGTGTGAAGCTTCCCCACGTGGCAGAGGGTGCAGCAGAGGACACAAGCCTGCTCTGGAGTGTGACATGCATGGCCTCTTTGCCTGCCAGGCACTGCCCTCTTCACCCTTATTGATGTGTGCAGGAGGAAGCTGCCTGGGCTGTGCTGGGATCCCTGGGCTGGCAGTGCCACACGGGCCAGGTGGGTCACCAGGAGCAGTGGGTGGCCTGGGCTGGCATCCAGGCTGGCAGGTGCTGGAGGAGGCACACAGACGTGCAGGTGTGCTGGGGCTCAGGTAAGGCGTGCTGATTGGTGTGTTGTGTGCCTGAGTACCATCCTGCTGGCCTTGTGTCCTCAGTGTTTTTTGGTGTGAAGGTTTACCCAGGGGCCTTCTTGGCAAGTCAAAAATCAGAGTGCTGCAAACTCTTGAACTTGAGTTAAAAGCCAAGCGAGGATGTGTTGGGACAGCTGGGGCAGGAGGCAGCTGGCAGCTGTTGGGCAGCTTGTCCTGGTCATCCTTGAGCAGATCCAGAGAGCCCAGCCGAGCCTCTCCAGGGCTCTCTGCCTCTGCTCCTTCTCAAGGCTGATCACCCAGCATGTGTGTCTTGTGCTCCGCTCAGAACCCTCCAGAAACCTGCTGTGTGTAGTGACTCAGCACGAGTGTGTGCTACCTGCTCCCCTCAGGGAGTGCTGGGCACACAGAAGGCCTGCATGGTGCTTTATCTGTCACAGTGCCTGCCAGAGAGGGTGAGCAGGGCAGGAATCCCAAGTGGAGGTGACAGCTTTTTTTAGACCCAGTGATGCAGTTGGAGATACAGGTGTGCTGTTACCTTTTGGAAAGAGCTCAAAAATGTGTTACTTTCCTCCTGACTGATGAATTGTTTTAATAAAAACATTACCTCTGCCTAAAAAAGGAAAGGGCAGGTGAAAGACACCGCAGAGAAACGACTGCTCAGGATGGCTATAAATAACCTGGCGTTCCTGCAGCAGAGCTGGGGATTGTTCATCTTTAACTCCTGCAAAAGGAGTGTTCCTGAGTCAGCCCTGGAAGGTAAACTCCGGGTAGAAGCACCATGATTGCCCTTTCTTGAACACGAGGGATGAATGTTGTGGCCTGTGGGTGCTGGTGGCTGCACGAAGCAGGGACAAGGACACAGTGCCAGGTCAGGTTTGTTCCTCTGCTCTCTGAGCAGCTCAGCCAGCCCTCTGGCAGTGGCAACAGGGGTGGGCTCTTCCCCAAGGCTTGGGGCTGCCCAGAGAGGTGAGATGGAGCGTTAGCCTGGAGATGAAGAGTGGTGCTGTTGTGTCTCCAGCGTCCCCTAAGGAGTTAGGAGGGCTGGAATGTGAGCTGGGGTGAGGGGAAGCACTGGGGGGCTCTGCCAGGGCTATGGAGCCCAGTGCTGCCCCCAGAACAAGATAGATGCTCCAGGGCTGGAGCCCCTCTGCTCTGGAGCCAGGCTGGCAGAGCTGGGAATGTTCCCCTGGAAAGGAGAAAAATCCAGGGAGAGCTCAGAGCCCCTGAAGGGATCCAGGAGAGCTGGAGAGGGACTGGGGACAAGAGAGGGAGGGACAGGACACAGGGAATGGCTTCACTGCCAGAGGGCAGGGATGGATGGATGGATGTTGGGATGGAATTGTTCCCTGGCAGGGCTGTTTGGGGACTGCTGGAGCAGGCACTAGGAGTTGTGGGGCTGCTGGAGGAGGTCTGGAGCCACCCTCCCTGTGGCTTTGGGTGACACTGGAGGAGTGGCAGTGCCCAGGTCACCGTGTTTGATTGCTTCCTGCTTTTGGGTCTGGTGGATTTGCTGCTGCTGAGCCCATCTGAGATTCCTATTCCTGAAGTAGGCTGTGGCCACAGATTGGCAGGTTTATTACAGGCTCCTGAAGGGGCAGAGCTCCCACAGGTTTCTGTTCTCCAAAAATCCTTTCTGTTTGGAGGTGCTGCTCCTGTGGGTCCTGCCCTGGAGCTGGTGCTGGACAGAAAGTCTCACTGCCAGCGTTAGTCAGGAGGGGCTGCTGCCTGCTTCTGGTACTCAGGGTGTTCTCCAGGCTGCTGCTCCTCCTCCAGATGCTCTGTGGCAGAGTGGGGGTGTTTCCTCATGCCCTGCTGGGCTGCCTCAGCCTCTGTAAGCCTATTACCAGTTCCACAGCAGGCAGGAACGGGTTGTTTGTGTTCAGTCAGGAGCGTGGCTGGGACATGCACAGCCTGTGGGGTGCCGAGGGCAGGGCTCAGGCCCTGGCACCTGCCCCCAGCTCTGGGGTCTGGTCCTAGTGCTTCCCTTGTCCTCTGTGCTCAGGGGATGCTGAGGGGTTTTTGTGCTCCTGCAGGGCTGGAGGTAGGGTTCCAGCCTCTTCACTGGGCTGGGCTGCTCCTCCCCTCCTGGGGCTCTGGCTGCTTGCTGTGTCCTGCTGCAGCTCTGTGTCTCGGCAGTAGAGGGGCAGGAAGAACCATGTGTCTGCCTGGAGGGAGCTGGGTCAGTGTAGCAGGATCCTTGCTGGGATCTTGAGGGTAACCTGATGATTTCTTCCCTCTGTCTGCAGATTCATTTGTGAACAGCCAGGAGTGGACCCTGAGTCGCTCAGTGCCTGAGCTGAAGGTGGTGAGTACCTGTGGCTTGTGCCTGGAATACCCCTGGTTCCCCAGATCCTCAAGAAAATCCTGCATTTTCATGTGGCCAGATGGAAACACACAGAGACTTCAGCCTCAGAAGGGAGAGGGGAGCTGGGCTGCTGCCATGCCAGGGAAGGTCTGGGGCTCCTGGGCAGCTCATGCTCTCAGGGGCCAGCAGAGGTTGTTGATCCAGGAGAGCATGTGGCTGTGAAGGTGGAAAGGCTCCATTTGAGCAGCTCACCCTCCCTTCTGGCCCTGGCAGATGCCTGTGGGGTGCTGCTCTCCAAGCTGGTGCAGCAGCAGCAGGTGCAGATCCCAGGTGGTGGTTCAGGTACCGGACCCTGGTGGTCACCCCAGAGCAGCTGTCGTGGCATGGGAGGTGTCACTGCTGCTTCAGAGCCCGCTGATGTCACTGCACCCCTCCTGCCTCTGCCGAGGCGTCCGTGCCCTGCAGGTGCTGGAGGATGAGCTCAGCTCTGTGTTGCCAGGCTCAGGGGATGAGGTTCCCCAGGTCACACCATTGCCAGGCTTCACCGGCTCCCTGTGGGGTGAGGTCTCTGCGGGCAGGGGGCTGCCCCTGACCCTCTTGCCCCAGCACAGCGCCTCCAAGAGAGACAGGGTCAGTGTTGCAGGCTCTGAGGTGGCGGGAGGTGGTGTTGGAGTGGGCAGGCTGCTGCAGGTGCTTCAGTGATGGATTCCTGCTTCTGCTCTTCCTGTGCTCTCTGTGCCAGCCCTCAGCTCCCCTTACAGGCTCCTGGCCTGTGCCCTTCAGCTCCTCCTCCCTTCAGCTTTTGCAATATCGACTTCTTTCAGTATTAGTCCAAGAAACAAAATAACAGAATTCCTCTTGCAAAACATTCCAGCGCCATCCTGCCAGTGTCTCTTAGGTGCAGTTGAGAATGAAACCAAACTTCAAGTGTTAATTTGTTAGTTTACCTAACATGAATGTTAGTTTCATGTTAGTTTAGCTGTGAAAGCTGTTGTTAATTTACATGTGAAATGCATTTTAAAAAACATTCTCTTGGGTGTTGCTGCCTGATGTTGAGGCTCTGCAAAGCCATGCTGCCAGCTACACCATCCTAAAGCTTCTAGTTGTTGCTCAAGTGGCACAGCCCTTTCCCCAGGTTTTGCATGACCTCTGGGCATCTCTGTTGCTTTGGGATTTGATCTGGCCGAAGCAGCTCTTCTAAAAGCCTGGAGGCCTTTCAGAGTCCTGGTTTAGAATGACAGAATCATTTGGGTTGGAAAAGCCTTTGGAGATTGTTGAGTCCAGCTGCTTCCCCAGCACTGACCGTGTCCCCAGGTGCCACATCCACATGGATGTTAAATCCCCCTAGGGATGGGGACTCCACCACAGCCCAGTGCCACGGCTGGACAGCCCATTCCAGGAAGGAATTTTCCCAGTTTCCAACCTGAGCCTCCTCTGGCCCAGCCTGAGGCTGCTCCCTGGACGTAGAGCCTGATCCCCCCATCTGTCCCCTCCTGTCAGGGAGCTGTGCAGAGCCACAAGTTCCCGCAAGCTTCCTTTTCTCCAGGCTGAGCCCCTTTCCAGCTCCCCCAGCCGATTCTCATCACTCTTGTGCTCCAGATCCTTCTACACACCTGGTCCCACAATTAAGTGGCATTAAATGGGCAGGAAGATCCTGACAGTGAGCAGAGCTGGGCTCCATGACTGACCCATCCCAGGACACCCACCTGCACTTGGTAGCTAGTCTGAGGGTGCTGCAGTCAGATGTGCTCCCAGCCCATTCCCTTGGGGCTCAGTAGCTGTGTCCTTAGGTTTGGTTGAGCACTGGTGCTGGGTGTTCCCGTGTGGGTGACACCATGGGCTCCACTGCCACATGCACATAGTGCTGCCGTGGTGCTGCTGCCTCAGACTGGGCATATGCTGGGCCTGCACCCATCATGGAGCTGCTCTCTGCTCCCCTTCTACTGCCAGCTGCTGTCCAGAGCTGCAACACTCCAAAACTGGGCATGGGTGCACTGAGAAAAGAGGTTTTTCTCCTTCTGAATTGACTTGGGGTGGCAGATGTTCCCCAGGAACAGAAAGGCTGTGCCTGTTGAGGTGAGGATGAGACCTCTCAGTGGCCTCTGTGCAGGTGGCTGTGCCCAGCCCTGGCTGCTGTCTGCCTGACTGAGCCCAGTCAGTCCCTTGGCCTCCCACCAGACAGCAGCTGGGTCACACCATCCCTGTGTCCTCTCAGGGACACCTCTGCCTCTCATCAGTGTGTGTGCCCCAGCACTGGCGTCACCTCCCGGGGATGACCTCGTGTAGAGCAGCTTGTGCTGGGCACACAGGTGACATGTGTGTCTGTTCCAGGGCATCGTGGGGAACCTGTCCAGTGGCAAGTCAGCGCTGGTGCACCGCTACCTGACCGGCACCTATGTGCAGGAGGAGTCCCCAGAGGGTAAGGTCTGCTTCCCGGGGTGCCTGGGGTTGGGCTGGGTCCTCACTCCTCTGCGTGCTGCTGAGGGTGATCCCAGTCCCTGCACCTCCACCACTGCGTGGGGCTCTGCAGCTGGCCCGGCCCTGGTTTGGGGTGTCCCCTGCTTGCACCCCCTTACTGACTGGCAGCTTTGCTCCCCAAGGTGGTCGCTTTAAGAAGGAGATCGTGGTGGATGGTCAGAGCTACTTGCTGCTGATTCGAGACGAAGGGGGCCCCCCTGAACTGCAGGTAGGAGACCTGTGGTGCCTGTGCTCCTGTGCTCCTGTGGAGGGCTGAGGGGAGGCTCTGTGGCTGAGCCCGGGCTGTGGCTGCCCTGCCCTTGCTGGCTGCTCGGGCGGGGTCTCCAGCTGCTGCTCCGCCCTTTAATCCTGCCACATCTCTTCAGTTTGCTGCCTGGGTCGATGCAGTGGTGTTTGTCTTCAGCCTGGAGGATGAGATCAGCTTCCAGACCGTCTACAACTACTACCTGCGGCTCTGCAGCTACCGGAACACGGCAGAGGTGCCCATGGTGCTGGTGGGCACACAGGGTGAGAACCTGGGCTCCCCCACACCCCCTCAGTGTGTCCCCTGGCCCCAGAGCAGGGGGTGCCAGCCCTGTGAGCACAGGGGATCCTGCTCTGGGAGCCTTACATGGGGCTGAGGCCCCAGCCCAGGAGGGAGTTCCTGCTCCCACCATCTCAGCTTCCCCACAGAGAGCTGCCTCATTCCATGGAGCCACTTCTCTTTTGGAAATAGCATGACACCCTGATGCTGCCTCCCCCAGCGCTGCCAGCACAGGCAGGAGGGAGCCTGGGGTGAAGAGTTTTCTGTGTGACAGTAGAGAGCAGGAGCAGGACATGGATGTAGGAAGGACAAGGCATTTCCCGAGCACTGTGTGCCCTGTTCCTGGCCAGAAAGAAGCTCCGAGGCCAGGAAGACAGGCAGGAGCAGTGGGAGGGAGTCGCAGCAGAGCAAAGTTGTTAAACTTTGGGTATTTAGAGATTGTGGAATGAATTTTAGGACTGAGTGATCTTGGCTCAGGAATGGGGTGTCAGCATGCACTGTGGAGGCACAGGAGTGGGACAGGTAATGGGGTCAGCAGCCACTGTTGTCCCAGACACAGAACCAGGTGAGGTCCTAGCCCTGGTACAGGCACACAGCCATCTGGAGAGCTCGAGGAGGCCTTCGTCACAGTGCAGGTCCCAATTCTCCTACCCCACCTGAGAGGATTTCTTTCCCAGTTGTCCCTGGCTTGTCTTCAAGCAGTTAGATTCCTCTTTGGAAGAAAGTATTTCCAAAACAGGCAAGCACTTGGTGGCTGTCTGGGATACAGATTGAGCTTGTATTTAGAGCTGTCCAGGAGTTCCTTGGCTGTGGAGATATCCCAGCAGAGTTGATTTTCTCGTTAAACCAGAAGAATTTCTCCCTTGGATTCTTTAACATGTAGGGCTCGGCCGTGAGCCTTAAAATAGTGGAGGCTGACAAATCTATTTTATTTGGCAGCTGGGGCTGCCTGGCCTTGGTCCTCCACCTCCCTTCCAGAGGTATTCTGCCTCTGTCTGCTGAAATGTCGGTGGCTGGGTGGTTTGGGAAGTTGGGTCAGGTTCATTTGTAGAGATTCATCCATTTTTCTACTAACATGACTTTGTGATCCCAGGCATTCATGGGACAGTGCTATGGAGGTGGTTCCACTTTGCGAAGGGAGGGAAGGAGGCCAGAAGTGTCACGGGAGCAGTGGATATGGGGCAGGGTCCCTGCGTTTCAGCCTGCCGTCCCTTTGGTTTGCAGATGCCATCAGTGCCACCAACCCACGCGTCATCGACGACTCCCGCGCACGGAAGCTCTCCAACGACCTGAAGCGCTGCACCTACTACGAGACCTGTGCTACCTACGGCCTGAATGTGGAGAGGGTCTTCCAGGACGGTACTGCAGCCAGGGCAGGGGGCAGGGGGCAGCAGGCTGGTCTCACAGAGCCGTTTGTGCTGCCCTTGGAGCAGGAAAGCAGCAGCTGAAGAGCTGCAGGGGACAGCTGTTCCTCTTGGGAACAGTGTGAGAGAGCACTCCTGCTTGGGCTTGCAGAGGAGTCTGCAGCACAGTGAGGGGCACGGGGATCTGCACCATCTCCTGGGAGCTTGCAGTCTGCTTAGATAAGCTGTGACCTTACCCTGAAGGGAATTGTATTTTCCTCTAGTGACAGGACAAGGGGGAATGGCCTGAGGCTGATGGGATGAGGTGTTTCTGGAGTGGATAAGCAATCCTTCCTAGTGAGGCCTGGTGGGTCATGATGCAGCTGGTTTGGCCTCTGGTGGATCCTGGTGCAGCTGCTTTGGGATCTTGTGGAGTCCTGGCAGCCGCAGACTCCGTGAGGACCTTGCCTCACATGGCAGTCCTTGCCCATCAGACCTTGTCTTCATATGACTTGTTCCACACGAGCAGCCACCCTGATCCTGGCAGTCTGGGAAGGATGTCCCCTTGCCACAGCAGGAGCAGCAGCTTCCAGTGCTGAGGCTGCCTGCTTGCCTGTGCTGTGTGCAGTGTGCGCAACACCTCTGTTTCTAGAGAGCCCTTCCCTGCCACTGTCCTGGGTCACAGCCAGTGGCTGCTGACCTTTTTGGGGAGCAGGTCAGTGTGCTTGAGGGAGTGACCACCCTGCCCCTTGGTGCTCATACACAGCTCTTCCCACATGCACATGTGGTGCTGCAGAGTGGGAGGATGCTCCAAGACACAAAAACTGGTGCCTCCATCTTCACCATCTGCACAGGGATTCTCCAGGTGGCTGTAGTGCCACCACACCTCTGGCAGGAGCCTGTTCCTCAGAGCAGGTTGGGGTCCAGTCTGCAGCCTGGAGCTGTGTGGCTGAGCTGTGTGTGTCTGGGCTGAGCACATTGCAGTGTGTGCTTGTTGATGTTGGGGCTTTTGTGGCCCAGGCTGTGTCTGAGCAGTCAGGCTGCCCCAGGTCACCATGAGAAGGACACGTGGCAGGAACGGGGGTTACTTCCTACTTGCTGGTTTCTCATGTCCTGGCAGAATTCCCCCTGGAGGTGCTGCTCACTTTGTGGGAATTGTGCTGCTCCATCCTTCCCAAGTCCACCGATGTCACAGTGACTTCTGTGGTGAGAGGATGGGATCTTGGTATTGCCAAGGTGACCCTGGCACAGGCAGGGACAGTGCCCTGGGCCGGGCCGTGTCCTGCAGTGTCCGGTCCAGACTCCCTGAGGAAGGCCTGCCCTGAGGTGGAGGCTGGTATGGAATGTGCCTTCTGTCCTCTTGGCTCTGAACAGGTCTGGTTAAAGAACTTTATTCTCAGGATTGCCCTCACAAGTCCTGTTTGCAGAAATCTGGTGTTCAGCAGATGCCAGGACAGTTTGCAAGGAGCCCTCAGTGTGGGGGGCCTCAGTTCCTGGACTTCATTTTAAAGGTGTTTGTGTAGCAAGAAAAGGTCAGGGAGCCCCTAGCCATGGTCTGCTTGGCCATGTTCCTGAGGAGGAGGAGGAGGAGTGACCCAGGCCTGGCCCTGCAGGGCGCAGGAGGGGCAGCAGCTGTGCTGCCTGTGCTGTGGGTGACTTCCTGAGCTGTGCCTCTGCTGCAGATCCCAAGTGCATGGTCCTGCCTGTCCTCTGTCCTGAGCACTGGAGAGGGCAGGAGAGGACAGCCAGCAGCTCCATGGCCCATGACCTGTGGCTGAGGTGCTGCTGGCAGTGCTGCTCTCCATCGTCCCCCTTCAGCATGGGGCTGCAGGCCCAGGCTCCAGCATGAGCTCCAGGGAGGCTCTGGATCCCCTGCCCAGGGGACGTCTCCCATCCCAGAGCTGGCTGGCACACTGTGAGCTCTGGATCCCCTGCCCAGGGGACATCTCCCATCCCAGAGCTCGCTGGGCACACTGTGAGCTCTGGATCCCCTGCCCAGGGGACATCTCCCACCCCAGAGCTGGCTCTGTGAGCTCTGGCCCTCCAGGGGCCCGGGAATACCCAAAAACCCTTCAGCCATTGCTGTTGTGGGCAAGGAGCCTGGCAGAGGCGCTGCCCATCAGTTATCCCACACCACTGCTGCTAATGAGGAATTAACCAGTGAGACCACACTGCAGGGATAACATCTCCCCAGTCTTGCAAAGAGACACCTTGAGGTGACCTTCACCTTCCTGTGTGCTGGGCCCAGGCTCTTCTACTTCCTGAACATCAGTCAGAGTTTTCTGGGATGATTTCTGCCACCCCTGACACCTGTCTTTGTTGGTCTTTCTCTGGCTGCCACGCACACTCTGCTGCACAGCCAGTGAGGTGTGCCCTGCCCACAGAGGGCACAGCCCCCCTGCCCAGTGTCACTGTGAGCATCACTCAGTGTTCCAGAGCAAACCCAGCACTCCAAATCTGGACAGAGCAAGAGCATGTGAAGGTCCTAGTGATCCAAGGATTCTGCAGACAGCCCCTCGGGGTGTCACCTTACAGACCCACAAGGCTCGGACTGAGGGAGGTGGCATTTGTTCAGGCAATTCAGTGCAGTACCTGGCTCCTGGAGTTGTCATGAGGGTGACTGAGGAGTGAAGGACTGCCCAGGGGTTCTCCTGCAGCAGGCCCAGGCTCGTGGTGTCTCCGTGGTGTCCTTGGGGAGTTGCTGCTCTGTATGATGCCCGAGATGGCAGACAGGGTCTGGCACTCAGCCTGAGCAGTGCACATCAGTCAGGGGAAGGGCCTGGCTCTCCCTGAAGCCCCCCAGAAATGTGTGGGTGGAGGAGGCTGCTTTCTGAAGTCTAACCCTGTCCCTTTCTCCCGTTTGCAGTGGCTCAGAAGGTGGTGGCTCTCCGGAAGAAGCACCAGCTATCCATCGGCCCCTGCAAGTCCCTGCCCAACTCACCCAGCCACTCATCTGTTTCCGCAGCCTCCATTCCTTCTGTCCACATCAACCAGGTGGGGAATGGCACTGGGGAAAGCCACGGACCTCTTGTGCTCTCCACACCCTCAGCTCAGCACTCACCTGGTCCTGCTGCACTGGGCTAGCTCTGGCAGAGCAGAGCAGTGTCACCCTGGTGCTTCTTCCATAGCCCAGGGAAGCTGTGGCTGCCCTGTCCCTGCAGGTGTCCGAGGCCAGCTTGGAGCAGTCAGGTCTAGTGCAAGGTGTCCCTGCCCACGCTGGGGGTTGGAACTAGATGGTCTCTAAGGTCCCTCCATGATTTTATGATTGTGTGTCCGTTTGATGCTTGCCCTGAGGTCAAGTTTCATGTCTAAACCTTTGGGTGTGGCTCATGGTCCCCAGACTGTGTGGTGCTTTGTCAGACACCCAGCAGAGCTGTGAGCAGCACAGGGGTGTGTGAGAGGGTGGCTGGTGCTCTGGCTGCCCCAGCTGGGCAGGCACAGCTTCAGCTCCTCCTCCCCTGGCCTCGGGAAGCTGATGCTCTCCATGCACAGGCATCTGAGGGGATGGAGCTGTGGACAGCCGGGTTCAGTGGTGAGCTGAAAGAGCAGAACAGGGAAGGAGGCTCCTCTGCCAGAGCGTGGGTCTGTGCTGGTGGTAAGGGTTGCCAACGTCTTGGTGTGGGGAGGACGGTGATGCCGTGTTTGTTCCCTGATCCTGGAGCAGAGCTCCAGAGCAGAGCTGAGGACAGGCTCCATGGGGAGGGCCTGGGAAGGAGATCCTTTGGGCAGCCACCTCATGCATTCAAGCTTTGCTACATTCCCAGTGCCCACAGAAATGCTGGCTGGGCGACTGGTGAGGAAGAAAGGAGAGAGCCTGGGCTCTACTGCTCCCCAGGGCACTCAGGAGATTCCATCTCTGGAGCAACTGACATACGGAATCCCAGGATCTGGGGCAGGGACTGCAGGAAATCTATGTGTGCCTGAGGGATAGCACATGTCGCTGATGGGTTTTCCATAAGGAGATCGATTGCCTTTAAAACTCTGGGTTGTCAGAACCTCCTAGCTGTGGGAGGACTCCTGGACCCCCAGCATAGGAGCCTGTCCCTGCACAGACCTGAGCCATGTCTGCAGCCACCAGCTACCTACTTGTAGAGGCTTCTAAAGATGGATTGCAAGTAGGTGGGTGCAGGTTTTTTCAGAGACCTGTGCCAGCTTCCTGGTGTTGCAGGTCACCTGGACACCAGTTCAGGTGAGGTCTGTGTGCAGGTGGATGGGCTGCTGAGGAAGGCTGCAAAGCCAGCTTCTGTCAGAGCATGCTTGTGTCCAGAAAGCAGGGGACAAGTTCAGTGGGAGACATCCAAAGTGGAGAGCAAAGCCCCAGGGAAATACAAATGTGAGTGTCTGATGATGAGTGGTAATTGGAGGGTTTTATTAGCAAATTGTGTACAGTGTGAGCCTGGCTGGGACTGAGAGGCCACCTGTGCTGCAAGAAGCTGATGGCCAAGGTCAGCATTTCTCAGGGGAGCTGGACACTTGTTTAGTGTTTTCTTCCATGTCCAAAATATGAGAAAGGTCCTGGCTGTGCCAGGCAGGCAGTGTGTTCACTGTGAAGCTGGAAAGTGGTCCCTGTGTCCCTGAGGGATGGTGCTGCCAGACCCCTGGGTTCCCCAGTGTGGATCCAGTCACGGGACTGTGCATGGAACCTGGAGGAGTAGCAGAAACATGTGGGAGGGAAGAGACCCCGACACAGGAGGAAAGCAAACTCTTGGCTGATTTAGCTGAGGAATGAGTGCAGTGATAGGCCAAACCTGACCTGAAACATACAGGTGTGACATGAAAGAGCTCTTAAGGAAAGGCAGCACTGGACAGAAGGGGTGGATTTAGGACTGGCTGCAGGGAAGCAAACGTTGGAAGAATTTTCTAAGTGCATGTCAGAAGCTTTGTGTTTGCTCAGAGCCCTCCCTGCTCTCCTCTCCTCTCCTCTCCTCTCCTCTCCTCTCCTCTCCTCTCCTCTCCTCTCCTCTCCTCTCCTTTCCTTCCCACACAGAGCACCTCTCAGCACGGCTTGCAGAGGCAAATTCTGGCTGCCTGCTCGGGAACAGACCTTTGCTCTCTGTGCCTTGCTGTGCTCCTGGCTTGGCTGGAGGGACTAGGGAGCTGTGGTGGGAAGCAGAGCTGCGAAGGGAGGTAACCCGGCGTGCAGCTGGCAGGGACTGATGGCCTGTGCCCCCTCTCCAGACTGCTCTGTGCCTGTCCAGTGCCCTGCCCCTCCTGCCCTCAGCAAACCTGGGCCCCACAAGGGTGCTCAGAGCCAGTCTGTCTTCCTGGGGTTCTGTGTGCTCCCACCACAACCCATGCAGCAATCTTTGCCCTGGAGCTTGCATGGCTCTCCCCCATTACTGAAGACGCTTCTGAAAATGGGGAAGCAATGGTGTGTGACCCCAGAATGCCATGAACTATTTACCTGCTCTTGCATGGGCTTGGGAGTGAGGTTCTGGAGCTGCTCCCCACTGTCCTCAGGGAAAGTCCAAGTGGCTTTGGGAACAAATTCACCCACGGGTCTGACAGGGAGCTGGGCAGAGCAGCTCACACGCTCAGGTGTGTACTCAGGCTGCCCATTGGGAGGGCACAATGCTCGGGTGGGTTTTGGGGAGCAGTTCCCTGGTGTCCCCTGGTGGGGCAGCTCGTGGAAGGGATGGACAGGCTGGACAGGAAGGACCAACTGCACAGTGGCAAGGTGTTTGTGGAGCAGAGCTGAACTCTGCCATACCTGAGGGCCTGGGCTCTCACCTGGGGTTCTTACTTGCTTTTGCAAGTCAAAGAGCAGTAATTGGCACAGGGAAAAGGCTCTCAAGAGTTTGGGAGCACAGAACTTAACATGGAGATGAGGTGGAGAGACGCCTTGTGCTGCAGGTATCAGTGTGCCCAGGTGAGACATGCACTTGGGACAGAAGGATCTCCTTCCCTCCAAGTACTGCCTGGTGGGGCAGCAGGAGTCCCTGGAGTAGTGGGGCTGGCATTTAGGGGCAGGAGACCCTGGAACTGAGATTGGCAGTACTGCTCTGGGCCTGACCTGGCCCATCCTGCACTGTCCTCTGCATCTGCCAGCTGAGGAGGCACTTTCCTTGGAATGGGAACAAGGGGACCCCACAAAGAGCTTCTTATGGTAGGTAGGAGCTGGGACCCAGCCCTGCCCCTTCTCTTGTTCTGGGCACACCTCTCCTGCAAGTAGCTTGACACTGCTGGCTGAGCCAAACGGACTTTTTTGGAAATGGCCACTGCTTGTCTGGTCTGCAGATGGACCACTCCTGTGTGGTTGCTGAGAGAGGAGGGACTCCAGGGGACCCTGGTGATTTTGTTAGCCATCTGTCTGCAGGATTCTGTTCTCCTGGGATGGTGGTGCTGTGGATGTGTCCTGGTCTCTTTGCACATGGCATGAACTTCTTGGGGACCAGCCAAAGGCCCTGGTTTCATTTCTGCCTTTGGGAGTTTGGGGGTTTTTCTCTTACTCTGCAGTGGTGCCTGGAGCCTGCAGGACATGACATTGCTGTATCCATGGGGAGGGAAAGGGAGCTGTAGGAGCAGGTCAGCCCTGGTCAGGGTTTTCCACAGCTCTCATGAGTCACTAGATGTGCTTGGCAGCTCCCTGAGCCTGGGTACTGTGTGCAGCATCAGTCTGGAGTCCTGCACTCCCTTGGGGACACAGATCTGTCCCTTTGGCCTTCCCAGTGGCTTGAGGGTCTGCACCCACTGGAGCAGGCACCTTGTATTCCCCAGAGGCCAGCAGCACCCCAGAGAAAGCTCTTACTGCTGCCCTGGGCTCTCCTCTCTGTTTCTTGCCCACCCCTATTGCTGAGTGAGTAGGTTGGATGAGTTTGCAAACCCCTCTCCTCCCTTGGCCCTGACTCCCACCTTGCTCCCTCCTGGCAGCTCCTGGCCCTTGCCTGCAGGGAGGGGATGAGAGTTTCTCGGGCCAGTGGCTGCTTGCAGCACCTGCAGAGTTGTTCTACCTGATTCCCTCACTTTTGCTGCCCCGTTCTGAGTCTTTCTTCAGGGCCTCTGGGATGCCTTTGGGAGTTCCCCAGGCTGTGGGTGAGTCACTGTTGTGTTTGCTGTGGGATGGCAGTTTGTCTTTCTGCCAGGAAACTGGTTCCCAGCAGCTGGCAAGAGGTAACAGGTACCCCATGCAGGTACCTGATGTTCTCTGGAGGGTTTGGGAGCTGCTGCCATCCCCACTGTGCTCTGGGCTGCCTGGTACTGTGGCTCCTCTCTCTTGGTCTGCCTTTCTGCACAGGCTGTCCAGGGGCACTGGGAGGGTTTCATCCAGACTCACTGAGATCACATGAAGGAGGTGGAAAATCAAAGTTTGCAAGTGAAATGAAGCCCCAAGGGCAGCTCACGTGAGCTGGTAGCAGTGCTCTCTGGCCTGCTGCAGCATGTTCTGTCAGAGTTCAGGAGCTGCAGCAGGCGTTGGCATTTCCTCCTGGAAGCCTGTGTCCTGCTCTGCTGGTGGTGCCCGCTTTCCATGGTCCTTGTGCTCCTCTGGCTTCTCCCTGCTTCCCACAGACACCAGGTTGCTGTTGGCTGTTTCTGTGCTCTTGCATTCAGAGCCCTTCCTTGACCCAGGCCTTGCTACACCAGCAATTCCTGCCCCTGAACTCCAGCCACCCCATGGCACTGCTGAGGTTCTTCCATCAGTTACACACTAATGGGAAGGATTTGTCCCACAGCTATTACCAAGTTTCCAGTTCCCACGGTGTTCTCAGATTCCAGGTGACCACAGTTGATAGTTCAAGTCCACTAGCAAAGTACCTGGCAGTAGCAGACATGTGGTACCAGCCCAGACCTGTCCTCTGGTCAGGGTTCTCCCACATCCCTGAGGTTTGTCCTGTGTCCCTGGATCCCATGGAAGTTCTGGAGCTCCCTGCTCCAGCAGAGCAGTGGTTGCTCAGGATTGCCTGAGCCACTCTATCTTTGAAGGACTTTCTCCTCTGCCCCCAGATTGCTGGCAGCTTGCCTTCATAGCCTGGTGTGAGCCATCCTCCAGCCACAGAGCCCTTCCTGAGGTTTGGTTTGTGGGACATGGAAAGCTCAAAGGTCAGTGTCCTTTGTCACTCAGGGACAGTAACCTTGGCTTCCACACCAGGCAGACTTGCAGGCTAAGGACAGTTCCACTGGCCAGACAGAAATGACACACAGCACTGCAGGGAGTAAGTAAAATATGAACCAGGTTGTAGCAGAATTTCTCCTTTGATGCTTTAGTGTCCATCACATGCATCCACAGGGTTTGTTCCAGCTGCTCTGACAGGAGCTCAGACTCTGCAGCTTCCTCAGAACTGTGTCCTCCCCACAGTCACCGCATCATGAACGTGCTGCCAAGGTTACCGGGACATGCCAGGCGTGGCCAGGAGCTGGTCCTGGAGGGGTAGCCATGCCCAGCTCACTCTTCCATGTGGCAGGTTGTCCATGCTGCTGCATCCTCCTTCTCTTCCTAACACTTGGAATAGTTCACTTTCTTTGACCTAGTTGACAGGTGAATCAGTTGAACACAGACTGCCCTCAGTGGCCCTGGCTGTCTGCAGCCCTTCCTTCATCACAGCACCTGAGAGCTCCTGTGTGCCTGCTCGCCCCTGGGCTGGCAGGAGCTCTCTCTGTTGGAGGTTCAGGAGTCACTGGCAGGTGACATGTGACTTTGCCCCTTTGTGTCCCTGGTGGTCCCCCCCTCCTTAGGACTTGGCAGCAGAACCATCTAGTCCAGCGTGGGTTTCCTCAGCCTGCAGAGGAGCTCCCAGGCCACATTCCCTCCTCTGGACAGAGTTCCCAGCCTCTTGTACTTGTGGGAAAGCACAACCAGACCAGGTTCCCTCTTGTTCTGTGTTTCAGGACTCCAGAAATGTTCCTGTTTCCAGGCAGGCTGGGATGGTCCGAGCCACCCACCTGCTCACAGCATGGAATTATTTTGCTTGCTCTGCCTTCCTGAGGAGGAAGCTGAAATGCTGCTTGGGTGGCTTTTTCCTCTCTCAGGTTCTCATTGTGTCTTCTCACATATCTGTTGTCACATTTGAGGGGGCCCATGGCTTGGGTAAAGGTTGCACCTCTCTCTCAGAGCGTGCTGTGGGTTGTGGCCACTGCTCTGCCTGTGCAGCCCCTTTTCACACTTGTCCAAACTGCTTGTGTCAGAATGAGGGAATGGGGGTCTCTCGCTGAGCCCCTTCAGCAATCATTACCCTTCAGGGGCTGCATTCCTGCTCAGAGTGTAGGCAGGATGGAGGAAGCCACTGGCCATTGGTGCCACCACTCTGCAAGTGTGGAGCTGGGAGGAGGTGAGCTGCCCCTTCTGGGGTGCTGGAGCTCACCTGCCCTTCTGGGGTAGATCTGAAATACTGCTCAGAGCTGTCCAGGAGCTTGGGCTGCCATGTGCTATGTCATAGTGAGATGTCCTGGCTGCAGACCTGAAATGCTTCCATGCTGCTGGTGTTTCTCAGATGTCCCTCAGCCCTTGTCCAGTGGCTACCCACACTGCTGGCATGGGCAGGGTGGGAGTGAGGAGCCTTGTCTGGAAGAGATGCGTTGGTGACATGGGAGCATGGCTGCACAGTTCCTGCTGCCACAAAGTCCAGTGTTTGTGAAGCCCCTGGTGTTCCCAGGCACAGGCCACTAGGAGCCATGGCTCTGGTGGTCCACAGGCATGGGAGATGTGTGCCAGCCTCAGGTCTGCTCAGAGAGACCTCCAAACCAGCAGCAGAGATGGGTTTCACACAGAGTGTGAGCTTGGAGTGTGGCACTCCTGCTTCAGTTCACAGGAAGGTGAGGGCTGGAGTCCTGCACGTGCATCCCCATTGGTGTCACAGCTGTCCTTGTGGGACAGGGAGTGGATGAGTGCAACTTGGAGCTGGGCAGGCTTGGGCTGCCTCATGTCTGAAGGGAATGACTGCCCAAGGAGAGTGACCCCGGTGCTGTGTTCTGGGAGCAGGTGGAGGTGTCCTGGCTGTGCTCCTCTGCTGGCACAGCTACGTGGGCCCCTGCTGCCTCAGGCCTTTTGCACGCCTATGTTTGGAAGGGCTTCAGCTGGGTTTCTCTGGCCGTTTGCTGCCCTTCTCTTTGATTTCAGAACTTGAACATTTTACTAGTGAAAAACTAGAGCAGAAAGAGAGGAAAGGCTTCCCAAACCCCTCTGTTGAGCAGGAGCAGTGCCTGGCAGTGGATGTGTCTCTGGGTTGCCTTGAGAGGTTGTGAGCTCCCCATCCCTGGAAGCATTCAAGGCCAGATTGAGTGGGACTTGGAGCAGTTTGGTCTAGTGCAAGTTGTCCCTGCGCTCAGCAGGGGCTTGGAACTAAACAGTCTTCAAGATCCCTTCCAAGCAAAACAATTCCATGAATTTTTGGATGTCCCCCAGTCCCTGGCATGAGGCCTGTGTGGGGCAGGTGTGTCCTGCAGCCATGCCCCAGGCAGCCTGTCTCTGACCTCCCTGACCATCCATCTCCTCCTGCAGGCCACCAACGGTGGAGGAGCCTTCAGTGACTACTCCTCCTCTGTGCCCTCCACCCCCAGCATCAGCCAGCGGGAGCTGCGGATCGAGACCATCGCTGCCTCCAACACCCCCACCCCCATCCGCAAGCAGTCCAAGCGGCGCTCCAACATCTTCACGGTAAGCAGGCAGGGAGCCCGGGAGCTCTGGGCTGGCTTTTCACCAGGGGAGGGGGCACGGCAGCCTGGCCCGTGGGCTGTCCCACAGGGTGACCCTGCTGTGCTGGCAGGAGTGTGGTGTGTGTGAGAGGGGAGGGACCTGCGCGTGCAGGGACCGTGTGTGCACGGGGAGCACGTGGAGCAGGACATGGCTCACGCACACAGGAGTGGGCAGGGGAGCACTCTGTGGGTGTGCAGTGTGTGTGAGCTCCCGTTGGAGTGCAGGGAGCGCAGCTGTGCGTGCACAGCACCAGTGACTCTGCTCATCTTCTTCTGGGGGCTGCGCACCCCGAGCGTGGCATGGAGCCCCTGCTCGCTGGGCCTCCTGTTTGGTGCCAGTGGTGCTGTGCAGAGCTCAGCACCTGGCATGGGACCCCACTTGCTCCCATTCCTGAATCCTGCGTGCCTTGAGTGTGCCTTGGCTGTGGAGGGAGGGGAGACAGAGGGGAGGCAGTGAAGCAGTGGGCCCCGGGTGGAGCAGGGTACATTTGCAGCCCTCAGCTGTGCTGGTTGCCTTGCAGCCTGCCTCTCTGCACGCTCTCACACCATGCACATGCTGTCCATGCAGTGTGTACAGTCCTGCCCTCACACTCACCCTTGCTCTGAGCACAGCCATGAGTGTCCCCTCGCTGTGAGCACACACGTGTCCCAGTCCCATGTCTAGCATAGGTGTAACCTCTGTTCTGTGTACATGTGCAGGCTCTGGCCTGGCTCCTCTCCCCATCTCAATGTGCTTTCCAGCCACCATTGCTCAGCACACTGTGTCTGCTGTCTGTGGAACTGACCACCACAAAGCCCTTGTACCTGTTGCACCATGTCACCCCTGTGACCAGCTGCTACTGCTCTGTGTCCAGACCAAAGCAATTCAGCATCCCATGCCCCATTCCTCTCACTGCACCATTGGCATCCAGATACCCAACTCCTTGTGCTGGGAATGTGCCCATCTTCCTTGGCTTCTGACACCCTGGAAACTTCTACGCTGACCTCCCGAATTCTCTGTGCATTCCCCTGGCTGCATCTCCTGCACCCCCAGCTCTCTGTGCACGCCCCAGGCCCACGCTCACCCCATCTGTGTGCTGTGCTTCCCACCCCCTCCTGCCAGCACGCACCACCCCTCGCAGCAGGTCCCCACTCCCAAGGCATGGTTGTTCCCTCACTGCCATTCCCCTCTGGAATGCCCTGGAGCTGTCTCAGTGCCCTGGAGCTGTCCCCGTGCCCTGGAGCTGTACCAATGCCCTATAGCTGTTCCCCTGTACCTCTGGAATGCCCTGGAGCTGTCCCATGCTCCGTGCTCCCCTGGAGCTGTCCTAGTGCCCTGCAGTTGTCCCAATGCCCTGGAGCTGTCCCAGTGCCCTGGAGCTGTCCCCATGCCCTGCAGTTGTCGCAGTGTCCTGTAGCTGTCCCCATGCCCTGCAGCTGTCCCGTGCTCCGTGCTCCCCTGCAGCAGCTCTGGCGGGTGCTCTCCCCCTGCCCCGCCGTTCTCTCTCGGTGCTTGTCTCGCGCTGTGCCACCTCCATCTGCTCGCCGCGCCGATGCGCCTGGACTCGCCGCCGGCTCATGTCCGCGCTCTCTGGAGCCCATGCTCGCTCACCGGGGTGGGCACACGCTGGTGGGAGGAGGAGGGCGGCTTGCTGCGGGGCTTGCGCTTGTTCGCTGTGGACGTCATCGTGCTGCAGGGCTCTCACTGCTCACCCATGCTGGGCTCACGCTTGCTCTGTGCCGCGGGCTCACCTCGCCGCGGGGCTGGGGCTCACCTCACCTGCTTGCTCGTGTGGTGGTGCACATCCGTGGCTCACGTTGACGTCTTCACCCATCTGGTCGTGGCAGCAGCAGCAGCTCCCGACACCTCCCACAGAGGGACAGGACCAGGAAGGGTGGGAAAGGAAGGAAGGGCAGGCTGTTTTCTGCCACTAGTTTTTCCCAGGCAGGCAGCGCAGGTGTAGCCAGCAGCCTTCGTCCTTGTGGGGACCCCAGGTGGGCACAGGCCTTTCTGAGGGGCAGTGCTCAGCCCAGCTCTGGGAGCCGCTGCAGCCCCAGTCCCGAGCTATGCCTGACTCCTTTGCTCCTCTTCTCCTTTCCTCCTTCTCCTTTCCTCCCCCTCCTCTCTGTTGTCCTCCTTCCCTTCCTCCTCCTCCTCCTCTTCCTCTTCCTCCTCCTCCTCCTCTCCTCTCCTACTCTTCTCCTCCTCCTCCTCTCTTCTTCTTCTACCTCCTCCTCCTCTTTCCTGCTCCACTCCCTCTCCCCACCGGATTGCATTCCCCCCCGGGGGTCTGCGTGCCCCAGAGTTCCAGGTGGACACAAACTCTGCGCCCACCCACCCACTCCTGAGCCCAGCCCCAGCCCCGACTGCTGCTGCCGCCGGCGCCCACTCCGTGGCCTGTCCGTGCTGTCTGCTGGCACCCATCACTGACAGACTCGTGTCCGTGTTCTGAGTATAACTTGCCAAACTCTTTATTCTTTCGATATTTGCAGATATGTGCCACTGTTTCCAACTTTTCATCAACAAAAAGGCCTTTCCAACTCCTTCCAAATTAGAAGATCCAGGTGGTTACACACGGCACCTCTGTACAAATTCTCTCACTTTTCATTGCCTCTCCAGGGCCGGATAAGGGATGGGCACTGGGATTGATCTAAGATTAGAGGCTCGCCCGCCCTCCAGCCAGCATGGGTCCCCCCCTCGGAGACACGCAGGAGCCTTTTAAATCCCCCCAATGTAAAGTCTAGGAAGCGCTGAGACGGTCTGCGCCTGCACTTTAAGCTGGGACATTTCTGGGCCTGCTGGATGCTGTCTAGGCACTGCCCCTTCTCGGGGATGCCAGGCGGACGACCCTGCTGGGATGGGAAGACCTGCAGACACGCCGGGACCGGGGACAGCCGCGCATGGAGCTGGATGGGCCAAAAGACGCTTTGCTGCTGCCTGTGGGAGCCGCTGCAGCGCCTGCCGCTAGCGCTCCGCTCCTTCTTCCCTCCTGCACCTCTGCAGCCTGCATGGACTCCTGCTCCTCCTCCTCTTCTCCTCGCAGCCGAGCAGCCATCTGTGTCTCTTTAGTTTTCTTCTCTTTCGATCTCTTTGTTTGGTTCTGGGCCCAAAATCTGGTGAATTGGTGTCCCAGGCGCGCGGGGCTCGTATCCCTTTCTGATCCAAAGCACACGGGGCCCTCCTGGACTGAGGGGGTGTGTAGGACACTCCAGAGAGATGCTGCCGCTGCCTCCTGCCATTGTTGTGATTCTGAATGTATTGGTTGTGCTCCATGCCATGTATGACTTGGTATTTCCCTCTGTCCTAAGCACTTTGAATGAGTTCTGCTCAACAGACTGTAAATTTCATATTGTATTTATCAGAGTTTGCTCTCCCCGCGGCCCTCAGGCGCTGGTGGGTCCTGCTCTCGCCGCTCTAGACGTGTGGTAGATATTTATTGTCCATGCTCTTTTGTAAGGGGCTGGTATCTCTGCCCGGTGACCTGTGCTACTTTGTATGGTGCAAGTGTGTTACCAGAATAAATCTGTTGGATTAGTAGAGGTGTGAGTTCCTTCACTGCCTGAGCCTCTCCTGCTTCCATCCATGCTCCACCTGCATCCCATGCCATTTCTGTCTGTCGCCATGTCCTGTGTGCCCCACGGGAGGGGTTGCCCACATAGCCCCGCTCTGCCAGGAGGAGGACAGCCCTGCTTGCAGTGGGGGGAGAGGAGAGGAGAGCTGGCTGGGGCTGGGCTGGAGTGTCCCGAGTGTCCCTAAGGCACCGGGTGAGGGCCTGGCCATGCTGGGTGCTGGCAGAGCTGGCCTGGGGGAGAGCAGAGTGCTCTGGTCTGGAGCCTGCTGGGGACAAGGGACCGCGTCTGCCGGTGTCCCGTGCCCGTGTCTAACGCGCCTGTGTCTCTTCTCTTCCAGTCTCGGAAGGGCGCGGACCCGGAGCGCGACAAGAAGGTGCCGGAGTGTAAAGCGGACAGTATTGGCAGCGGGCGGGCCATTCCTATGAAGCAGGTTCGATGCTCCCCCTTCGCCCCCCACGAGACCCCGCAGGCTCCGGGGAGTGTGGGCAGGGGGCTGGCCGGCGCCCCTGTGCCCTGGGAGCAGCAGCGCTGCCGGGTGCTGGGTGCTGGTGCAGAGCCGTGGCCGGGGGGCGGCGGCTGCAGAGCGGTTCCAGCAGATGGCATCCATGCCCCACGCCCGCTGCAGCCCCCGCCGCAGCCTCTGCTCCTTCCCTGCTCCTCTGCTCTTCTCCTTTCCACTCCTGCTCCTGCTCCTGCTCCTGGCAGGACAACAAGGGGATTCCCCTCTTCATGGGCTGCTACAAAACGCTGTGAGCACAGTGCCCACACCGTGAGCTGCTGGGAGTCTAAAGGAGGCACTGCTTCCTCCAGCAGCAGTGCCTTTTGGTCCTGCCTCTTGGCTTCCAGGGAAGCTTGAACTGCCTGGATCCAGCCCAGTGTTGCCTGCCCATGTCAGTCACTGGCAAGCAGTGGTGGGTCATGTCCTAGCCAGCCAAGTGGTGTAGATTGCCTGGATGGTGTTTCCATCGGGATTTCCTTGCATTTCAGGAAAGACTGATCTGGCAGTGCCTGGCTGTGCTCCTGCCTTGCATGTTGTACCCCCATTGTGGATCCATTTACCCTCTGCTGGCCCCTCTGTGCCCCATGTGCCCCCCAGCGCTGCCAGGGCTGAGTTGCACAGGGCCAGTTGTGTCTCTGCATTGCAGGAGTGTTGGGACGTGAGGCAGGAGAGTAGAGTCTGCATCCCCACCAGGTTCTGGCTGCCTGGTACGATTCCATGCTGAGATTCCATGGGGAAGGACTCAGTGAGGCCAGGCTAGCTGAGGAGGGGAGTGGTGGGTCAGAAGAGAGAGACTTTGCTCGCTGCTGGAGCTGCCACAGCTCCTGTCCTTCCCTACCCATGGAGTAATGCTGAGGCAGGTTTGTGCAGGGCTGTCGGTGGCCCAGGCAGGGGTCTGTGCTGAAGGAGGGTGGGGTTGGGAAGGCAGGGCTGGGAGGGTCTGCTCTGGGGCCAGAGGGAGCAGTGGCAGGAGAAGCAATGCCAGGGTGGGGACAGTGGGATCTTGCACATGGGGGCTCTGCTCCTGGGGTGCCGTGGCAGGAGGAGGCAACCCAGTGTGCTGGGTCATCCCCTTGCTGCAGCACAGGGTCTCGTGGTGGTGCTTGTGGTGAGTTGTAGTTGTGCAGGGGGTTGTTTGTGGTGAGTCATTGTTGGTGTGCAGGGGTTTGTGGTGAGTCACTGTTGGTGTGCACAGGTTGTTGGTGTGCAGGGGTTGTTTGTGGTGGGTCACTGTTGGTGTGCAGGAGTTGTTTGTGGTGAGTTGTAGTTGTGCAGGGGTTGTTTGTAGTGGGTCACTGTTGGTGTGCAGGGGTTGTTGGTGTGCAGGGGGTGTTTGTAGTGGGTCACTGTTGGTTTGCAGGGGTTGTCGGTGTGCAGGGGTTGTTTGTGGTGGGTCACTGTTGGTGTGCAGGGGTTGTTTGTGGTGAGTTGTTGTTGGTGTGCAGGGGTTGTTTGTAGTGGGTCATTGTTGGTGTGCAGGGGTTGTTTGTGGTGGGTCACTGTTGGTGTGCAGAGGTTGTTAGTGTGCAGGGGGTGTTGATTGCCCTGCATTGTTGGTTTGCAGTGGCAGTACCCGTGTGCTCTGGTTTGGGGTCAGCCCAGCCCGGGCAGCAGGGGAAGTGGTGGGTGGCTGTTCTGTGGTGAGGCAGGAGAGGCTGAGAGTAGAGCAGCTGGAGCCCTCAGTGAGACCTGACTTGGTTCCCCAGATCCAGCTGCTGCCTGCTGGAGGGCTGGTCCCAAGAGGAACCTGACAGCCTTTCGTGCCTGGATCTTTGTGCTCCTTCTGCCAGGATCTCCCTCCACTCAGCAGGGCAGGATGATTGCTTTACCTGCTCCTGTGTCTCCGTGCTGCTGACAGGGCCTGGCCGTGCCTGGTTTGTGAGATTAAGTCATTCCATGCTGTTCCTGTGTGAAATGAGGAGAACTGGGACCAACAGAGGCACAGGTCTGCAAACACAACCCACACATCCTTTCTGGGCTTTGCAAGCAGGAGGAGATGGCAAACTGCTGCCTGGTGCAGGACTAAGCAGAGGGACCAGTTCATGGCAGCAGCAGCAGCAGCTCAAACGGAGAGCCTGGAGCGCAGTTCTCATGGGAGAGCCAGGTCCATGATGGCTTCAGGACCGGCGCCTCTTCTAGCCAGAGTAGTGAGGGTGATTTCACAGAGCTCAGAGATCCGGCAGTGTTCTTACTGGAACATACCCAGGGGAAGTGGTGTTTGACAGGTGGGCACTAGCTTGTGCCAGCTGACATGTGGCTTGTGGGGAGCAGGTTGTCGGGGGGTCCATAGTGAGGTCAGCACTGCAGTTTGGCACATTCCTGCTGAGGCCCTGTGCCACAAGGAGTGGTGTCTTGGCACCACCAACGGGGACAGGAGCAAAGACTCCCAGGAGGTGTAGCTTTGTATCACAGAGATTTGGGATGGGATGGTGGCTCAGGTCTCTGGTATGGACCTGCTCCTTCTGGAAGATGGTGGAGGTCTCATCACTTGCTGTCTGTGAGGCAGTGGAGAGTGGGGCCTGTAGTTAGTTTTCCTCTTAGATGCTCCCTGGTCCTGGCCAGCTGTAAGAGCAGAGAAGCTGGAGGGTTTGGGGCTGAGAGTGGCAAATGGCAGGATCTCCTGCCTGGCTTTGTGGCCAGCATTGGACTGTTGGCTTTCATTGGCATGAGCACTGCTGGGCTGGCATCTTCGGTGCTGGGGCTGCTAGCAGGTCACCTCAGGAGCAGTGGGGTTCCTGTGCATGGGAGAATGAGCCTGGTCAGTGCTTACATTGTGGGGCAGCAGGCTCACCCATGGCCCCATGGCTGCAGCCACTGTGATCCACAATCCCTTCCTGGTGTGTGTGAGCACAGAACAAGCATTGGGAAGCACTGGCAGCCTCCTCATATGAGGTGTGGGGTTTGCATGGAGCCAGGAAGCAGGAGGCCGGGCTGGATGCTGCAGAAAGAGAATCACTGGGCAGCCTGAGGAGGGATGTTCCTGCTACAGGGTGCTTGGTTGTCACTTGTCACTGCCTTCTCCAGCACAGCACCTCTGGGTGACCTGATCTGTGTCCCTTACCATGTCTGGAAAAGATGGAGCTCCCCAAGGGGACAGGTGAGACAGGTGGGCCCCCCCCACCTGGGACAGCACCCAGGCACCCTCCAGGCAGCTGGTGGCTCTGCCAGGGCTGCTGTGTGCCACGGACTCTGTGTGCCACGGTGTCCTTTCGGTGATGGTCTGCAAGAGTTCCTTCATAGCTGGACACTTGTCCCCAAGAAGTGGGTTAATGAGGCCAGGAGAGGAAGCTTCCTCAGCTGTTTGTTACCGGGAATGAGCTCCTAATTGCTCATCTAGCAGCTCTTCCTGGGAAGGCTTCATGGAGCATGCTGGCAGCCCCGGGGGTCCCCTGGCCCCTGGCCTGGCTCTGCTCGGGCCGTGCGCTGCAGCAGGGCCCAGGGCGGGTGACTCCTCCTCCTCGGGAGCTGGGATCATGCTGGGAGCTTAGATTACATTTAAATTGCCATTTGCATTTTCCAATCAATACGCAACTTCACAATTAAGTTTGGTGTTAAAATTCTTAGCAAAAAGTGAGTGGAAGGGAGATTTGTGGAGTAAACGAGTCCTCTGGGGGCCATCGCCGCTCCCTGCTTCATTACGCTGCATATTGCTGCTGCTGCTTTTCCTGAGCACGGAGCTGAGCCACGGAATGCCGGGAAGGGGAGATGGAGGGGACAGCCAGGGGCTCGGGCTCTCCTCCCTTTGTGTGACGCGGGAACTAACTTGGGCAGGAGTTTCTTCCTGCGAGTCCTGCCACCAGTGCAGGGGGAGGTTGAGAGGCACCCAGGCCAGCACAGGGGCTCGGAGCCACAGGGAGCCTGGCTGGGAGCCCAGCAGCAAGGGCAGATGGCTCCACCTTGGTTTGTTCCCCCTTTTGGACTCTGTTCCTTCTGGCCTGCAAAAAGGGGCTCTAGTGCCGAGTCCTCCTTCCCAGCTCTGAGTTTGATTGTGCTTGGTTTGCCAAGTTGCAGATTTGAGGCCGACCCAGCTGCAGCTGAGCTGCTCCCTGCAGGCAGAGTGTGTTTGGGCAGGCTGGAAGGGCTGCATGGCTGTTCTGTACTTCAAGCTGCATCAGGTTGAAGTCACATCGAGGACAGGAGAGGAGCTACAAAAGGGCAGGTCAGACTGTGGAACTGAGCTAGGTTTAAGGCCAGAAGGGGGATCATCATGCCCAGAAGAGATCACTGTGTCCAGAAGGAATTGTCACACTCAGAAGCCAGAGAATTCCACACTTCTGTTCTGGTGACTTTGAATCAGATCTGTAACTTCTGCTTGAGCAGATTTGTTTGAAAGATACCAAACAAATGCTCTGAATTCCAGAGAATTCACCATTTACCTGGGTGAGCTGGGGGATGTTAAACTGGCTTTATGTGTCAGCTGTGGTATGAGAGAGGACAGTTTTGGTTGGGTCCAGAGCCAGTGCTGAGAAAACACGGGTGCTGCTGGCTGTGTGTGGGAGGGTGGTGCACTGCAACAGGAGCTGTCCTGGCCCTGGCATGGCATGGCTGCCACCTCATCTGGGAGCTGCAGGGACATCAGGATCCCTTTCTACAGTGGGGAGGACCAGTGAGCATCCCTGCAGGTTTTGTGAAGAGGTTGGAGAAGCATGGTGCAGCTGAGCTGTGCAGGCAGGGAGGGGCGAGGTGAGCTCCCAGTGACAGTGGCACACATGGGGTTAACCCTGTGTGTGCTGTCAGACTGAGGTGCCTTTCCCGGGCAGCTGGGAGCTGCTCAGTGATGGCACATTCAGCCCAAGACAGCCCTGGGCTGCTGCCACCCAGTTCCTGTGCAGGACCAGCGCTGACAGCCCTCTGCAGGGTCCTGCCACCATCCCCTGAGCAGGATTGTGCCTGCTGTGCTCAGCAGCTCGGTTTGCCCAGTGATAGGAGGCACTGGGGTTAGGGACCAGTCCCTGCACTGATTTATACTGTACAGTTGCTGCATTACCTTTAGGTTTTCTGGTTTTGTGCTTTCTTGGGGTTCATTTGAGCAAGACATGGAGGAACTAGTCGGAATCAGATGCAGGGTGGCTGCACCTCTCTGAATCCTTCTGTTGGACACAGGTTTGCTGTTTATAACCAGCTCTCAGAGATGGGTGTGTTTTGAGGCCTTGCACTTGTCTAGTTCTCATTCCACCCATTACTGGCTCTATGGGTTTGGTACAAGTGGTGTTTTAGGGTATTGTTGCTCAGTTAAAGACCTGAGACAAAGCTAAAACCCCTTGTCAGCACAGTCACTCCTGCCAGGATGCTGTTTCACCCAAGAGAGAACCAGGCTCCTCTAATGTCCTTTAGCACTGCTGGCATTGACTGCTCTCCTCTCCTTCTTTGCCCATCATCTTTGACATAGCTTTGCTTGGTGTGAGCATCCAGCCATGCTTCCAGGGGCTGATGCTTGCCCCCTGGCAGACCTTGGCAGAGCAGGAGCTGTGGGTCAGCTGCCACATGCAGCCATGTTCTCACATGTTCTGACTACTACTGAGTTCATTCTTCAGCTTGTGAGGGCAAGGTATCAGATCCTGACAAGGGATCTGATGCTGCCCGCAAACAGCTCTGCCCTAACCACTCTGTTTTGCTGTTCTATCCCTGCATGTGTGGGAGGCACTTTCTTTTCCCACTGTTTGCTGCCCAAGCACCGAGCTGGAGTGGTCATGGGGACTTCTGCCTGTTCTGCAGCATTTATTGCCAATTTCACGGTCACGTCTGGCAGTGTTGTGCCCCCAGCACTTCGTGCTGGGCCTTTGCACTGTGCAGGAGCAACAGCTCAGTCTCCAGGCACTGGGACTGGGCCCCCAAATATGCTGAGGCTGGCAGGGCTGAGACTTTCTGCCCAGGTTTTTGAGGAGGGGCTGGCCTGGGTCCCAGATTTTTGCCAAGTTAGGAACGGGCAGTCTGGATGTCTGTCCAAACAGCACTTTCGGAGGGGCCAGACCTGACACTTGGTAGATCCAGCTTTTTCCTAGACTTTGTTACTCATTCCTACTTTTGTCCCCCCATGCTGTGCTCCCCTCCCTGCTGACAGAGTGCTTAATGTGCTCTCCCAGCTCCAGAGCCCTTGCTCCTGGTGTCTTGCCCCAGCTTCCTTCTCCCTCTCCACCTTTGTCCTTACCTGGTACATGATAAATTGCTTCTGGAGGTGGATTTCCTGGGGAGGCAAAAATGAATGGGGAGAGGATGAGGACTGTGTGTGCTCTGAGCCTTGGTTCAGATCAATGGAGTTAGTTCTGGGTTATTCTGGGGGTAAAAGTGAGTTCAGCACATGGTGCAATCATTTCCTGGCCCTGGGAGTGTGTTCTGCCAGTGACAGCAGGGTGGGTCTCAGGTAAAATCCTGATGAGAAAAGGGGGTGACCCTAACTCTCAACTGCCCAGGACCTGCACTCCTTCCTGGGATGTGTCCCTAGTCTGACAGCTTTCAGAATCACAGGCAGGAGAGAAAAAGTGCATCCCTTGGGAGACCTGTATTTGGTATGTTGCTTCTCAGTCAGCCCCTGCCTGTCCCGTTTTCCCTGCCTTGATTATCCCTCTGTGCTTTGGGTGGTGGCAGAAGGTCTGGGAGCAGTCTGTGTCGGTGGTGGGGAGGTTGGCTCCTGCCCTGGGTGGGCACTGCCCTTCAGCATGGGAAGAGTTTCTCAGAGGGAGTGGGTTTGGGATGGGTCCCTCAGAGGAGCTGAACATTGGCACTGATGTGGAAACCTCTATCCCTGGAAGGGAGGGGCTGTCTGTGGACTGAGGGCTGGGTAACGACAGGGTGCAGCCCAGGGGAATGTGGGAAAGTCGACCTAGAAGATGTTCTCTTGAGTGTCCTCGTGGTTTCTTCTCAAAGCTCAGTCTCCAAGGGGCAGTGCTGGCAGAGCAGAGGTGTCAGGACCAAGCCCCATCTGAGACTCGTGACTCTTCTCTTGTAGGGCATCCTCCTCAAACGCAGCGGCAAGTCCCTCAATAAGGAGTGGAAGAAGAAGTACGTGACACTGTGTGACAACGGGGTGCTCACCTACCACCCCAGCCTGCACGTGAGTACAGGGCTGAGCCGTGTCCCTCCCTGCTGCACTGCTTTTGGGGCAGCCCCTGTGGCACAGAGGGGCTAGGGGAGGCTGTGGTAGCAGGTGGAAGTTCTGGGCTCTGCCCTGTGCAGGAGTTCAGTGTTGGCCACCTCCAAGGCAGCATTTTCACCCGGGTCTGGAGGAGACTGTCTGTTCAGTGCTGCCCTGGTGGAAACACGCTCTGTGCAGGATTACACTGGGAAGCTGCAGCTCTCTCCTGTTTGCCTGCTCAGTCCATTAAAGCAGGGCCTCCCCTGCAGGCAGAGCGCTCCTTGCAGCCATGTCTGATGATGCCATTTGGGTGTGGAATAATTTTCCTGGCTGCTAGGTGTTGGGTAATGGAGACGAGGTGGCTGTGCAGAGCCGAGCTGCTGTCGCTGCAGCTCTGATCCTTGTCTCTGCTTGGCTCAGGCACGCAGCTGCTGCCCCATCCATCTCTGTCGCCTCCCCACTGCGGGGCTAATGGCTTCTTCCCTGTTCCCTCTTGAGCACAGTGTGCTGCTGCAGCAGCAGCCATGGACAGACACACCTGTGACACAGGGCCATGCTGCACAGGACACACAGATGGCCAGTGGCTGGGGCACAGGGTGCTTCAGAAGGCTGCAGGGAGTAGAACAAGGTGTGGCAGCTCTTGTGAGTGTTCGCAGGCCCTCAGTCTGTCCCTGATCTCACGTGTGTGGTATCTGAGTACCTTGAGCCTCAGGGTCCTCACTGCTAACCCTGCACCCTCACTCCAGGGTTTACCAGGCTCAGTTATTGAGGTCTAGAGCCCCTAGACCCTCCTGTCCTTGAACTGGAGACCAAAGCATTGCATTGCCTTTCTCTAATTTGTTGGAGCTTTTTCTTAGAGTCCTTCGTGCCCATACTGTGCTGCAGTCTGCAGTTCTCTAACTTTGTAGCCCCGGATTTTGGTCTTTGGAGCACCGGGCCAGGAGGGAGTGGCTGCTGCTGCCATCTCTGCCTGTGTGCTCACCTGCACACCTGTGTGTATGGGCTTTCCACCATGGAAATTACCTTGCTATTGCCATCAGCTGTGGAGGCAGAGCAATTTCTGGGCTGTTGTTCAGCTACTCTCAGATGCTGCTGCTGCCACACACCAGGCCTTTTTACTCTCCTTTTTTCACCATTCCTTCCTCAGGGGGTGATCGAGATTGATGCCACTCGCTTTCCTTCCTGCACTTCAGTGTTTCATTTCATTATTGCATTGCCCCGGGAAAGAAATCTGGTTTGCTTCCAGCTGGTGCCACTGGTGATGCAGAGCCCGTTGCTGAGGGTGGTGCCTCTCCTGGCCAGTCTGCACGGGGAGCTCTGAACCTTGCACCTGAGATAGCAGTTGTGCCCTGGATGTTTGCCTACGGTGGGGGTGGATTACACGTGGGCACAGAGCGTGGGCTGCCCAGCCTGACTGCCCCAAGGCTGGGCTCTGTGTGCTCCCCTGGGGCACCGCCTGCCCAGGAGCTGGGCACAGCACCGTGGCACCGTGTCCTGCTGTGTGCTGCAGTTTGGCAGCGTGCTGCTGGGATCCACAGAGCCTCGCTGCCTCTCTTCCCCTCTGGGAGCTGGTGTTTGACCTGCCTGGAGAGGGTGGATGCAGGGACAGGCAGGAGGAGGAGGGAGTCCAGAGCAGGATGTCCCATTGTATCTCTGCTCCTCTCCATCTTCCAGAGTGAATCATGCTGTGATGGATTGGTACCCTGTGGCCCCATGCAAAGCTCCCGTGTCTTTTGACAGGATGAGACAAGCAGAGCACGTTAGGGATGGAACAGACCTGTGTTCCTGAGGATGGGCACGCACTCTTTATCACTTCAGTGTGGCTGCAGATCCCAGGCTGGCTGGGGTGAGGGGAGCTGTGGGCTGCAACAAACCTCAGAACATCAGCCAAGGGGATGTGCAGCATCCAGTTCCTGCCATGGGATGGGAAGTCCCACTTCTTCCCTGCCTGTCCCACCACACGTCTGGGAGATGGCAGAATTCTGGATGCAGCAAAGGGGTCCCTGAGGGCAGGCTGAACCTCGCAGGAAGGGAGTCTTCCCTGCCCCTCAGGATGTTCAGTGCCCCAGAGCATTTTTGTGCTCTTTTTGTGTTCCCAGTGGCTGTTCCTTGGCTTGAGTCAGGGCAGTTCCTGCCTTATCTTCTCTTCCATTCTCTCTACGTTCTCTCCCTGTCCCTCTTGGGGTGGGTGTCAGCACCTCAGAGATCAGCAGCTTTAATTTCTTTCTCCTCCAGTGCACATTTTGCCTGGGTGTGTCTGTGCCCCATTGGATGGAGGTTAGGGCCTGACTCTGGCAGTGCTGATTTTACCAACCAAAGCTTCCTGGTGGAGCTCTTAGTCTGCTTTTGGGAGTTCATCACTCAGTCTGTTTCTGGATCTAGATCATGGTACCTCCAGCCCAACTTGAAAGTTTCCTCAGCAGAAGTCAGGCGTGAGCTCTGGGTTTGCAGTCGCAGGTTGGTCAAACACCTGCTGGTGAGCTGGCCCTGGAATTGCTTTCCTGATGGAAGCAAATCTGCCTTGGGCACCAGCCTGGACTGCTCAGGAGCTGTGGGGCTGTCGCTCGGTTCCTGCCCTGAGGTGCCACCTCTGCCTCTGCACCAGAGCAGTTGGTGCTTTCAGGGACAGGCAGGATGCCTGGAAATGAGAAGTGCTGGGGGCCTGATCCCTGCATTCAGCAGGGCTTTCCTTGCTGCCTCTATATTTCTACCTTTCTGTGAGTGTGCTCAGAGACAGGAAAAGAACAAGTTGTGTGAAGAGCCTGGTGCAGTTTCCCATCACTTCCCAAAGGCTCGGAGAGAGTTGTGCTGCTGGGAAGGTGCGAGGCTGAGCCCAGGCTCGCCAGCCGTGCCGCACACAGCCAGGGAAGCAGCTCCCATTTTGCAGCCAGTGGAGCCATTCACACAATCACCTTCTGTTAATTCTATCTGCAACATCAATTAAATTGTTTGTAGAAACTAATTGAATGTGGCTTAATCACACATCTTAATAGCTTTCCACGCTTTGAACTCGTTGTTAATTCCAGTAATAAAATGAAATGAGAGAACTGGCTGGGTAATTAGCGAGGAGGCTTGGGAAGAAATTGCTGTTTTATGGTAGGTAATAAAAGCCGAGCGGCAGTGACCGCTCGCTCTGGCAGGCAGCCGGCGACCGCCGCACTTGTGCTGAGCGAGGGAAAATCCTGCAGCCCCTCCGAGGGTCCCTGCCCAGGGCTGGCACAGCTCTGCACCCAGCTGGGAGCAGCTCAGTGTGCTGTTTGCTTGGGCTGGGGGTGTCAGAGTCACCCAGGGTACTGGATGGGGAGTGCCAAGGATCGAGCCAGTCTGCTCTGGGAGCATGGGAGGGTGTGCTGCCCCATGCCCGGGGTGTGCTGTCCCATGTCTGGGATGTGCTGCCTCATGTCTGGGGTGTGCTGCCCCATGTCGAGTGTGTGCTGAACAATGTCCAGTGTGTGCTGCCCCATGTCTGGGGTGTGCTGCCCCATGTGTGGGGTGTCCTGCCCCATGTCCAGGGTGTGCTGCTCCATGTCTATGACCCTTGCAAATAGCTACCTGAGAGCACAGAGCATGGCCTGTGCAGCCTGTCACCTCCTTTTCAGTCCAGGATGGGAGGATTGTTGCTTTTAAATGGAGCATGTTTATGTCTTTATCTTCTTGGATGTGGAAGCAGACAGGGACCATCTCAGAGTAAATCTTGGTGACCTCCTTGTGAACTGGAGTAAACCCAAGCCCCCCAGAGCAGCCACAGGCTCTCCCTGGACTGCTGCGGCTCTTCTCCTGATGGCAGCAAGGGATGGGGTCCCCAGCTCCCTGTTCCTCCCAGAGCCTTGAGCTCCAGTGTTGGTCCCTGCTCTCTTGGGATCTGACCAGCCGTTCCCCTCGGTAACATTGGTTGGGTCTTCCCCTTCTGAGGGCACAAGCCTGAGGAGGAGCTGGGCTCAGAGAGGGCTGGGGAAGAACCACAGTGTCCCAGAGAGCTGGGAGGCACAGGAAGGGACACAATGCTCAGGAGAGATTTGGAGTCTGCACGTGGGACTTTGGTTGTATAATGAAGAAATGGTGGAAGCAGCAAGTTTTGAATAGGAAGCTCTGCAGGTGAATGAGCAAGGGAGTTAGCTGAGTTCTGTTGGTTTGGGTTTCTCTTACCCCAGCTGTGACCTGAGAGAGAATTTTTAGGTATACCATTGCTTGTGCTGTAATTTCTATTCTATTCTATTCTATTCTATTCTATTCTATTCTATTCTATTCTATTCTATTCTGTTGTTAGCTGTTGCAGTTGAGTGCTGAGATTAAAAAAGGGATGGCAGGGAGGAGGAAGTGCTGGTCACCTGCGTTCCTTTGTCTCCATCTGATCTCTGATCCCCAGCCATGCTTCCCTACATGGGCTTGTCCTGGCATCCCACAGGGCTTGGTGCTGATTCTGGGGATGGGGGAGCTGCGTGTGCTTGGCTGGGGCAGGGCTGACACTCCACCTTTGTGCCTGTGCTGCAGGACTACATGCAGAACGTGCACGGGAAGGAGATTGACCTGCTGAGAACCACGGTGAAGGTGCCGGGCAAGCGGCTCCCCAGGGCCACGACGGCAGCAGCACCCAGCGCCAGCCCCAAAGCCAACGGGCTGGCCAAGGAGCGCAGCAGCTCGCAGCTGGCAGGAGGCACAGGTAAGAGCTGCTCTGCCTGGCACAGAGCCACTGGCCCTTGGCTTTGCTGGGCTGGGAACAGAGCATTTCCAACTCGCTTTCAGCACCCTTGAGGAGTCCCCATGGTGGGCATTAGCATTCCTGTGCACTCCCAGGTAAGCTGCTCTTAGGATTTTGTGGTGGTTGGTGTCCAGGACCGAAGAACATCAAAGAGTTTAACTGGCAGTGTGAACCTTGGGGAATTTCCTCACCCTGACTAGAGTGTTGAGGCTGGTGACCTGCTACATGTCGTGGAAGCTGCTGCTCCCTAAACTGAAGGAATTCTCAAGGCTCTTGGTTCCTCACAAGTTGTCTTCTGTTTCTTTCTGGTTTCCCCTGGAGAAATGGTGAGGATCTGGTGTGGGATCATCACTCTGTGTGCACATTGAGTGTGGTGAGGTGGGACTACCCCTCCAACATCTCTGCTCACATGGTGCCAAGGAGGACATCACGAGCCCTCCCAAACCCAACCTGCTGTTCTGGTCAAGTCAGAAGTCATCTGTGGATAAACCATCTGTTCTGACCAGGGCTGTGCAGCTCTGCCTTGGCTCTCCGCTGTACATTGATGCTCTTTCACCACTAGCACCACCCACACTCAGCTTGATTCTGGACAGGGACACTTCTCTGCCTGCATGTCAGAGCTGCCTTGTCTGGCCTCTGACTTAGCAGAGGTATCAGAGCTGCGGGAAGAATTCAAACCACATAGGAGCTTGTGTTGATGGCTGATGTTAAATCAACTGTTCACTTAACCCCATGTCCAACTTCCAGCAGTCCTCTCAGTCCTGTTGGGCTTGCAGGAGCAGGTTGGGATGTACCTGGTTTGGGATGTACCTGGGTTACTGATCACTGCTGCTGGAAAACCAGAGCCAAGGAGCGAGTATGGCATGAGACCCTTCAGTCTGGGCCACAGAGCTGGAGCAGGGGCAGTGCACAGGGATGAGTTAGAGCAGTTCACACTGGACAGGTGATGCAGTTCCCTAGCAGGGGGGAAATGAATATTGGAGTAGTTTATCTGGACAGCAGTTGGACTTAGCACTGCCTCTGGAATGAGCCCAGTTTTCTGCTCACAAGATGTGCTTCGGTCCAGCTGGTGGGTGTTGCTGGGACCCTGTGGTGCAGTGCATGTGCGTCTGTGGCTTTGGGATCCCCTGGTGGCTGTGTGCCCTGGGCCGTTGAGCAGAGCAGTGCTGTGGGCTGCCCAGAGTGGCTGTGTCCACACAGCAGCTTTAAGCACATCTTGTGTGTCCTGTTTCAGCTCAGGCTGTGTCTGCAGTGCCAGTAGGGTTTTTCTTCTGATACACAATCAGTAAAGGCTTTTCTGAGGATTTTTTTTCTCTCTCTCTGATGCCTCCAAGCCCAGTAGCAGTAGATGCACTCACCAAGTGCACAAATGGGACACAGACCCTCTCTCTCTTATCCCTGTGCAATGACCAGGGCTGGATTTAGGGTTGATGGGAAATCTGCCTGGCTTCAAATTAGCAGTAACCCCACAGTTCTGCCACCTTTGGGACTGTGGATGAGACTGTTACTGGATCCACTGGTCATCTCTCATCTGACACTTATTTTGGGACCTGTAGAGGAAGCACTTCAAAGTTTGCAGTTCTTTGCCAGTCACAAGTTAATCTTCAGAGGACACAAACTTTGGAGACATGAGGGATTTGCTGTCTTGCCTCAGGAGTGTCTGGGTAAAACCAGTGGTTAGGGTTCAGAGCAAGCATCTGTGGATCCTCTGTGACCTGAGCTCTGCAAAGGTAAGTGAATGTGCTGGCTGATGTCCACTGCATACACAGTCCGTGAGGAAAGACCAGGGACATAGAGGGGAGAAGAAGAAAAAAATAAATCTCACCATGCCCTGCATGTGGATGAAATAAATGAATGCAGTGCTCTGGTGAGGATCCAGAATAAATCCTAAGCAGTATAGACAGCTTCAAGCTAAATACAACAGGAATGAGGAAGGGATTTGTGTTCGTGAAACCACTGGGGGCTCTGAGCTCAGTCATAATTGTGTCCCAGTATTTAAACTATTCAAGAAGCCACCTTTACTGTAGTTAAGCTTGGTTTTGCTTGGGATGGATGAGTTCTCGTTATCCAGAGGAGGGCATGGAGATGCTCCAAGGGCTGGAGCCCTCTCCTACAGAGACAGGCTGAGAGAGCTGGAGGTGTTAACCTGGAGAAGAGAAGGCTCTGGGGAAGACCTCAGAGCCCTTCCAGAGCCTGAAGCTGGAGAGGGAGCTTGGACAAGGGCTGGAGTGATGGGACAAGGGGGGGAATGATGTTACACTGAAGGAGGGGAGGTTTAGATTGGATATTAGGAAGTTCTTTCACGTGAAGGTGGTGAGGTCCTGGCAGTGGTTGGCCAGAGAAGCTGTGGCTGCCCCATTGATGGAATTGTCCAGGGCCAGTTTGGACAGGGCTTGGAGCACCCTGGTCTGGCAGAAAGTGTCCCTGCCAGTGGCAGGGGATGGGACCACAGTGGTTGGGCTGGATGAGTACATCTCCTGCCAGAGCTCATGGGTGTCACGGCCTGAAGGCAGGTACTCACTAGAGCTGTGGCACTGCTGGGTCAGATGTCTCCTGCAAATGCCTGCTCCTCTTCCCACTGGAGTGTCACTCCTCAGCCCCCCAGGTTTATCTTTGGTTCATCAGGTTCACCTGCCTTGTGCTGTGCTGCATCGCTTGTTTCTCCTCAAGGAAGGAGAGCAGCTCGTGTCAAAGTGCAAATGGGATGAAAAGGGACTTCATTGGGGGAGGAGAGATGGTGGCACAAGAGCCAGTGTCTGCCAGCACAGGAGCCTAGCCTCAGCCCAGCTGAGCCCTGGTTTGTGCTTCACTGCGGTTTGTAGGGACCTGCTCCGAGGTGCTAGTGAAGGGGAGCTCGGACAGGGAGGTGCTGGTGCCATGCTCTGGGGCACCTGTGCAGGTCTGTGCACCCAGCACAGCAGCCCAGGGAGGGCGGAGGGTGTGAGAGCTGAACAGGGAGCCTGCCTTGGGGTGGGGAGTGCAGTGCAGGAGGAGCTGCAGCAGTGCTGGGATGGCTGTGGTTGCAGGCTGTGATTGGAGGTGTTTCCAGCAGCAGAGATGGGACTGAAGGAAACAAACGTGTGTGAGCCAGAGCTCAAGAGGAAAGGGAGCAGACTAAAGGGCAAAGTTGTGCTCCACTCTGGGGGGCTCTTGGGAGGTTCTCCAGCTTGCTGAGAACCGTGAGTCTCCGTGCTGGAGAGCAGACGACAGCATGTCCTCAGCAGGAGAGACTGAGCAGGATGGGGGACCGCACCCAGCACGGGGCTGGAGCTCGAGCTCTGCATGCTTTTGGGTGCGCACTGCTGCTGGTCAGTTCTCTTCAGCCTGAGGAGCAGTCTGCACGGTCTGACATGTGTGTTGGGCCAGTGCCAGTGTGAGTTCTCTTCCTCCTGCTGCTTCTGCAGCATCACTCCTCCTCTCCTCCAGGGAGAGTGTGATCCAGAGTGGGTGCTGCTGGGAGGCACTGCTTGGTTGATGCTCCTGTTTGCTCTGAGGTGGTAAGGGTCCAGCTGTGGGCTGAGTTCTGTGTACTGGCACCAACTCCTGGCTCACAGCACAGGCCAGGGCCACACAGAGTGGCAGCGTGCCCGTCCCTGGGGCTCTGTGCCCAGTGGGCTGCTGGGGGCGAGCCTGTGCTGTCCTCGGCCTCTCCCGGTGCTAGGATGGCAGGGGATGTGCTGGGTCTCCAGGAGCTGGGGGCCTCGGCTGGCTCTGTGCTGGCCCCTGGAGCGGCGTGAGGCAGGCGGGCACGGAGCGCGGTGCTGGGGCCGGGGGAGCGCCGCGGTGGCACGGCCCCCCCGCAGCCCCGTGCCCCCCCGATGCTCTGCCTCTGCAGAGTGAGGGATTGGCTCCCCCAGGCCGGGGTTGCTGAGCCTGCTGTGATCATGTCACGTCGGGCTCCGTCGATGTTAACATCTCATTATCTTTGTTACTGTAATTACATTATCCGCTGCTTTATGCAGAATTATTCTCCGAGGACTAATTGATGGATCCATGTTTAATTCATTAATCATTAGCATCAAATTCGACAATTACAGTGCACACTGATTGTGGAATTTCAAATGTAATGAGGGAAGAATTAACAAAGAAAAGGGAAAACCTGTTTCCCTGGCACACCGCTGCTCGCCGTGGGGGACAATGACATTGAGGGAAGAAGAGCAGCGAGAGCAGGGTGGTGCTGGTCATGGCAGACAGGAGGCTCCTGGTTGCGGTTGCACAACAGATTCTTCAGGTCAGAGCAGGGTCACTAATCTCCTACAGAAGCATGGAAATTGGGCGCTCAGGAGGGAAAGCTCAGCTCTGACTTCTGAAAGTTGCTTTTGCTTTCTCTGCCCCCCAGCAGCAGCTCGTGTCAGCCTGCCCTGACATGTGTCCAGGGACATCCCAAGTGACACCTGTGCTGCATGCTCCGGGGACAGCTGGTTGGACTGTGCTGTCCCTGGGATGTGCCCGTGGTGCCGTGGCTGCTGTGTCCCATGCAGTGTCTGCTTGGAGGCAGGGTCCTGTCGGCTGATGAAAGCCCTGTGAGCTGGGCAGCAGAGTGGAGGCCAGAGCAGGGCCCCCAGTGCCTCCCCTGAGTGGGGGCAGTGCCCATGCACAGCTGGTTCAGTGCCAGCTGTGGGGACATGCCACCCCCTCCCTCCAGCTGTGATTTCAGCTTACTCACTTGGCTTTCTGTAGAGCCTGACTGTAAAATGTCACTCACTGCTGGTCAGCCAAGGGCCAGGGCAGGGCTGGAAGTGGATGATCTTAGAGGTCACTTCTGACCGAAACAGTTTGGGGTTCTGTAACTCAGACTGGGGGTGCCAAGCTGGAAGGAAGAGGATGAGAGTCTGTCTCTTCCTCCATGTGGGACTTCTGCCCTTCCCAGTAATGTGTTAAAGGGTTGTTTGTAGTCTGAAGATGAAGCTGAGATGAGAGATTTACTAAAATTTATCTGTAATTAATATTTTGAATCATGAATCATGTATAAAATACTGCAAATTCATATGTATATTATAAATATTATACATTCACTAATACAGTCATATAGTAACCTCTTATGAATGTTTATCTTCATGTCTGAAGGTGGAGGATGAATCTAAATGTGAGGCTTGAGCTGTTAGTTTAAAGTTTTGTGTTGAGTGAAGCTCGAAATAGTCAGGGCTCTGTGGGAAGAGGAGGAGTGTGATGCAGCTGGGTGGGATGACACAAGGCAGGACAGGACAGCAATCCTTGGTGCCTGGTTCTGGTGCTGGACAGAAGGCTGGAGGGCTGAGATTGTGCTGGCTCAGGATGGCTCTTGCTCTTGGAGCAGGCGGCTCCAGAGCCATGCAGGCAGGGAGGGTTCATGGAGGGCATCAGAGCACCAAGGGAGCTGCTGGTGCTTCTTCCCTCCACAGCCCAGCTCTACCTGCCCTCCCCAGTGGAAAAGCAGAGATTGATTTTCTCCAACTCAACAGTATAATCACTAACCCTAATTAGAGATAATTACTGGGAGTTGATATACGTATTCCTTAGCAGCTCACTAAGGAGCCGTGCAGTGCAGGGCTGAGCAGGGAGAAGGCCTTGGAAGAAAGGAAGGAGAGGAGCAGGGAGAGAGAAGCACAAGGCAGCAGAGTCCCATGGTGCTGGCCAAGGTGTCCAGGGCAGCCAGGTGGGCACGGGAGCTCCAGGTGGCCATGGGGCAGATAGCCAGGCCTGGGGGCTGTGCATTTCAGCATGCTGAATTCTGGAGCATCTGGCTCAGGTGCCTTGCATGGGGCACCTGGAAAAGCTACAAGGGTGTCATTAGTGGCCACCTGTTAAAATCTCAGTGTAAATAACTTGCCTGGTGCTGCCAGGGAGGGCTGGGCTGGAGGGGTGGCCAGTGTTCTCCAAGGTGGACTGAGAGCCATCTCCAGCAAACCAGGCTTTCCCATGTATACAACCAGGCTTGTGCTGCACGAGGGAGAGGGGCCAGGAGGCCACAAAGTCCTGCTCTTTGGTGTCACACAGCCCCAGCTCATCCCTGGCCGCTCCAGGGGTGACTCTGTCTGCAGCTGCCTCTGCCATCAGCACCAGGGCCTTTGCCTGGGGTCTGCACGCTGCTGCTGGTCTGGGAGGTGTCCCAGAGCAATGTGGAAAAGCTCCACCCTAGCAGGCAAAGGGCAGAGCCATCCTGTTCTCTAAACAGAGCAGGGCTTGCTCCATCCCCTTGAATTTGTGCACCCCAGGAGATTGTGCTGCTGCACACCAAGCAGCAGGGCTGGATAAAGCCTTGTATGAGTGAATGGCTTTAGAAACCAGAGTTCTGTAGGAAAATTCAGCAATTCCTGTGCCCCAGCTGGCCCTTTCCTGCTTGCACTTGGGAGCTGGCAGCAAGGGCTGTTCTTCATCGATCACTGCAGTGCTGCTCCATGTCCACACTCCTCAGCAAGCCTAGAAAGTTCTGACTCTGCTTCCTGCCCTCCTGCAGTCCTGTCTCAGACCCTGTGCACACAAACAGGGATCCATGTTGGTGCTGCCTTCACAAGTGTCCATCCCAGGACAGCCACCACCACCCCAGGGATCTCAGGGATCTGTTCCGTTTCTTGCAGATTTCCTGCAGCTTGTGATTCCAGGTTTCTGCAGGGACCCTAAGGGACAGCTCTCTTCACAGTAATAACAGAGACCAGGAGAGTGATCTGGAGCACAGACCATGCTTCCTTCATCAGCTTCTGCTGCTCATTCCCAGCACCTTCCTTTGCTGACATAATTCTTGGAGAGTAAAGGACATTAATGTACTAAAGTCACTGAGGGACTTCGTGAGCACAAAGGCTTCTGTGGACTTTGTGAATTCTGGTTGGAAACAGCAGAACAGCTCTGAAGGAGAGCACCACTGTTACCCCCACTTGAGCCAGTGACCAAAGTAAATTCAGTAGTGCCTTAAGTAACTTGGCTGTATTGTGCTGCTGTTCAGGCAGAGTAAAATTCACTTCAGAAGTAGGGTATTAAACACACACATGCACAGACACATGCACACAAAAATTTATCTGAGCCAATTTCACCAAGCTGGAAGCAATTACATGCCAGATCTTTTGGGAGAAAGATTTTAAAGGGAGAAAAAAATGGGAAGCGTAATTAGGAGTTTTTGAGGAATATTTTACTGGATACCAAAAAATTAAAAGGAAGGTTGTACTGCTTAAAAATATGTCAGTCTTGGTGGAGAGGAGATGTGAACTGTTCATTCTCTGCCCCAGTAGTGAGAAGGAGCAGGAGCGGGTGGAGGGAGCTGGCTGCATGGTGCTGCTGTGGTTTGTGCAGCTGTATCTGTGTGTTCATGAAAAGTGATAAAATTAGCGTGCTACAGGAGTGCTGAGTGCTGAGCAGGAGTTGGAGGCTCAGCTGGTTGGAGGCTGGTGGCGCTGGCGTGGCCTGGCACAGCCAGCTGGAGCTGCCATTCCCGCGCCAGCACTCCTGGCCCAACATCCACCAGCAGTGATTAATTGTGAGCAGCCTTCAAAGTGACCCTTCTGCCTTCATGGGAAGCGTTCCAGCTCCTTGTGCTCCCACACTCTCTGTGGCTGCAGCCACACAAAGGGCTGTGGCACCGTTTGCTCTGGGCTCACGGGGCAGCCTCACGCTGCCCAGATCAGATCCGTGCCACCAAGGCTGGGACGGAGCTGAAACAACATTTCACAGATGATAGTGATGGGGAATGTAGCAGCAAAGTCGCTGATGAAGTGAGAGCACCCTCACAGCACAACTGCTAGGGAGAAGCCCTCATCTCCTCTGTGGGGACAGGGGTGTCCCAGCTGTCAGGGACACCAACACTGCCCACCCCATGAAGAGCTTCCCATTTTGGTGTCGCATGCACAAGTCTGTCACTTCACCTCTGTTCCCTTCTTCCCAAGGAAAACCTCTCTCATCACTCTGACAGCTGCTTTACTTGGCAAGAACTCAGCTGCTGTGCCTCAGTTCCTGCTCCAGGTGCTGAGCCCAGGGCAGCTCCCGTGTCCGTGTCCTCCCTGGTGTCTCTGTCTTGGTCTCCACAGCCTGGTGTGGATGTGCCGTGTGATCTCCTTCAGCACCAAAGACTCATTTTTGCCAGGGCTGGGTGAGCAGCTGCTTAGGTGGCAGTTGTTCAGCTGAGAGTCCTGAGACCAGTCAGAGCTCATGCACCTCAGCTGGTCTGATCCTCAGCTATTGCATGTTCCATGGAGTTTCCACATAACATACAACTAAACTGATGGGTCCAGCACCAGGAGCTCATTGCCTACCTTGGCTGGCACAGGACCCTGCACTGCTATGGCAGAACAGGATGCCGTGGAGTTACAGACAGTGAAAGGGGTTTTTCAAGTTTATTAGGAACTAATGAATCCTAACCCCAGCATTCTTTCATTACTGTATGGGAATAATAGAATAGTTAAAAAGGAAAAAAAGCAGTGTTCAGTGAACACTTGTATTGGTGTTTGGGAAGAGGCAAGATGATGTATCTCAGCACAGAATGATGAATTCTTCATATTCCAGCTGTAATTAGGCAGCAAATTAAACAGCAGGTAGGAGATGTGGACATGTTGGAATCAGCAAGGCTGAATTCAGGAATTGTAGAAGATGTGGTCAATGTCTTTTTCACATGTGGATGGTAACAATCAGTTTTGGGGTGGAGAGGACTTCCATAGGTTGATGGATTCCTGTGTCCACAGGATGAGACAAAAAGTGATGGACAGGAAAGGCTGTAAAAACCAGGAACTGCTCTCAGATTCACCTTGTAGGAGGATTCAACAAGCTCAGTACATTTAGCTTATTGGAGAAAAGGTTAAGAGGTAATTTTAACTCCATCTGTAAATACCTGTATAGGAAGAGAAATTTGATGAGAGAGCTCTTTCTCAGATAAAATGTACCAGGATCCAGTGACAGTGGCAGAAGGAAGACAGCTCAGGACAGAAATCAGGCCCAAATTTCAGCAGTGAAGGCAATTAACCACTGGAACCACTTAGCCAGCATCACTGTGATCTGTCTGGCAGTGGCAGTGCTCAAGTCAGGATCAAATTCTCTGACAGATCCATCATTGTTCGGGCAGGAGTGAGCGGGGCAGACCTGGCTGTGTGCTGTGCAGCAGAGCTTGCCCAGTCTGGGGGCTCCTTTGGCCACTCCCTGGCTCCAGGTGTGCCATTGCTCTCTCAGGAATCTGCCTCCTCCTTGCAGAGCTGCCCCTCCCTGGCCGTGGAGCTGCTCCTGGCTGGGTGTGGGGTGCCTGAACCGGCACTGTGGGCTCTGCGTGGCTGCAGGCAGAGCTCAGGCTGCAGCTGCCCCCACGCTCCCAGGCTGGCAGAGTGCTCTGGGTGCAGGATTTTGGGGGGTAGATCACTGAGGTACCCACTGCCAGGCTCCTCCAGGCTGTCAGGCCCTGTAAGGCTGTACAAGGGTTGGTCCCTCTCTAAACCAGAGATGAACTGCTGTGCTGGCTGGAGAAGCACTGGCTTGTCCTCTGTGCCTGGAGCTTTGGCTGGGGAATGGGAAATGTCATGGCCAGCCCTCCCTGTGCTGCTGCCACAGCCAGCCCAGCTCTCATTGTCCCAGAGACACTGGCACACTGCAGATTTTTTTGTCCTGATGGTTCACACCCCCCACAAGTGAGCTTTGGTAGGAGCTGGGGTGTCACTGAGTTACTTAGCACATGCAGATGTCCAAAACCATGCTCTGCAAGGGCAGCACTGAGAGACAGGAGATTGCCTGTGTCAGAGCATCTGCGAGGCCCAGTGCAAGGCAATGCTCCTGCTGTGTGCAAGCTGGCAGTCCTGATGGCCCTGCTGCAGAGCTGGGCTGGGAAACCTCAGTCGTCCACAGTTGAGATCAGGGATTCCACACAGACTGCACTGTCAGCAGAGCTGGGAAGAACACCTGTCTGTCTGTCTGTCTGTCTGCCACCCCAGAACGTGCCCCACCATGCCTGGGAGCTGCACGGCTGCTCTGCATGGTGGCCAGCTCCCAGGAGAGTGCAGAGGTTGGTGTCTCTGGAATGATACGTCTGCATCCTGGGGCTGGTAGGAGCCAGCCTCTGTGTTTTGGACTCAGGGAAGTTGTTCAGGAGGAAACATCTTTGAGCCTGTTCAGCTGCAGGCTCCAGCCAGGGTCTGGGGAGCCGGTACTCTAAGGTGACTCACAATAATCCTGGTTTTTATTTGGAATAAATACGTTGGCAACAAGTGGTTGAGGGGCAGAGTGATGATGAGTCCTTGGGGCCCCATTTGGCAGACAGTCAATAGCGTTAATGTGCACTGTGCTCTTGGCTCTGCAGCACCAGAGAAAACAGGGTTTGCTCCATGCCAGGGTGTCCTCACCCATCCTGGAGCTCCTCCATCACCACCTTGAGCCACACGCTGACAGTCCCTCTGCCTGGGAGGGAGCAGGGCCTGGCACTCCAGAGGAAGGACCTGTCCTGTACTCGGCCATAAACCCAGGGGGATCCCAAAAGTGCTCTCCAGCTGGTGCCTCCTTGAAATTTAGCATAGCCCATTCCCTGTGCCAGACTTGGTTTCCTCCACACTGTAAGGGCCTGATAGCAGCAGCTAATGTCACCAGGAAATCTTACCAGATCCTGTGTTTTATTTTGCCAAATTGCTCTTGAAAATATTAAAGTGATCCTAAAAAATTCCTCAAGTAACTGCAAATTATCTCCTTCCCAACTGGTGGTGCCCTGTTGGCTAACTCCCCTTTATGCTGTACCCTGAGCAGCCTCACCTTAAAGAATTCCCAGTTTGCTCTGGCCCAGGTGTTTCACTGAAGCATCTGGGCTGCCACGTGCTGTGCCTGGGAAAGGGCCATTCTGGTTTTAGGTGGTTTTCCATCCAGAGCCACATCATCAGTTGGGCTGTGCTGAAAAGGCATCACGGAGCCATGTGAGTCTCATTTTGGGGGTTGAGGAGACAGTGACTGAGAGAGGGCCTTGTGGAGCTGTCAGCAGTTTGGGGGTTCAGTTCCTGCCAGTGGCATTTCCGTGTCACCTGTCACTTACCCGATTTACAGGGAACGTGTCCAGCAGCTGCCAGGGTGTCATTTCCAAAGGGATGCAATTCTTGAGAGCTCTGGCCTTGCTGGGACCACCCAGCAGCTCCCTCAGAGAAGCTGGAGCTGCACAACACGAAGTCTGTGAGCGAGCAAGTGCTGGGCTGTGAGGGGTTCCTCCACAGCTGGGTGACTCCTGGCAGCTGGGCTGAGGTGCAGGGAGCTTGGAGGGGCTGCAGAGGCTGATGGAAGCTGTTCCTTCTTCCAAAATGAAACCCTGGCATTGGTGGCAGCCTGTGCTGCTCCTCAGAAGTGTCATGAAGGGGCATGTTGTGGTGGGCCAGGGCTCCTGGCCTGGCTGGGTGACCGTGCAGGAGTCAGATCTGCACTCCCTCGGGCTCTGCAGGACTTTACCCTCTGCAGGAGGAGCTCCTCCCAGTCCCTCTGTTTCTACTCTCCCTTCTTCACCTTCCTCTGCTCCGTGACTGTGGCCATAACCAGGACTGGGGGCACCTGGGGCTTGGTGCACCCCAGCCCATTCCATCCAGCCCAGCCCAGCCCAGCCCAGCAGCTCCATGCCCAGGACCAAGCCCATCCCAGCCCCAGGAGAGCAGCGCTGTCCCTGCTTCAGCAGCAGCAGGCTCCCTCCCACGAGGAGGCAGAGAGGAGATGGATGCAGCAGTCAGGAGCGGAGCGCCAGCTAATTACCCTTCCGAGTGTGTCTTGTAAATTAAGGGCTAATTAGAGGCAAAGTCAGTGTCATGGTTTTACACGTGTTTCTGTGGCGCTGAACAAGGGGAGGGAGGGGGAACATGCAGCAGCCAGGCTGGAGCAGGAGACGTGGTGGGGCTCTGCAAGGAAGGTCCTGGCAGCCCGGGCTCAGGGTGGTGGGTGCAGGGTCCTGGCAGCTCGGGCTGCAGTGCTGGCAGCAGGACCTGCATGCCAGGCTGGCAGGGGATCCCTGCACAGCACTGCAGGGAAAGGGCATTTTGGTCCAGGGTTAGAACAGGGAAGAGGAGGATGGGAGGGACCTGCCATGCTGGTGATGAAAGAGTGGTGGAGATGGTGATGGTGATGATGATGATTGATGATGATGATGATGGATGATGATGATGATGGTGGTGGTGGTGGTCGTGGTTGGCAGGCATGCCTGGTGTAGGCCTGGTGGCCACATCACCCCTCCTTTGAGCACTTGCCTTTGGAGGGGGTATTTGGGCTCTTGAGCTGTCCTGTCGGGCACTCAGCAGCTCTGGCTGTGCTTGGGCACATCTGAATAGCATCCCTTGGGTTTTCATGGAAACAGCAGGGACAGAAACATACACTTCTGTACAAACCCTGGGGCTTCACAAGGGATTTTGTGGGGCTCTGCTCTTTGTAGAGGGTGATGCAGCACACAGACAGGTTGCCCAGGGAGGATATGCCATCTCCCTCCGTAGAGATACTCCAAACTCATCAGAAACACTCCAGGGCCACTGGCTCTTGGGGCCCTGCTGGAGCTGGGCTCTACAGGATGATGCCAGAGCTCCCTTCCACCTCAGCCACACTGAGATCCACGGGAGCCAGGTGAATCTGGTTTCACACAGAAGACAGGTGAGCTGTTCTGGCTGCAGCAGCTCCCACTGAGGACCTGCTTCCACAGATATCCATTTGCTTCTGTGGAAGGCTCCCAGCTGTACAGTCCCATCAGACTGAGGGCTGGTTCCTCGCAGCCCAGCTTCATCATGACTGCAGGGATGGAGCGGTGGGTGTGCAGCATCTGGAGCTGTTCTGCGGCCCTGCCCTGGGCCATGGCCAGGTGGGCTGCACTGAGAGTCCCAGCTCAGTGTCTGTGCCTCCAGGCAGGAAGCAGGAGATGTAGCTTTGGAGCAGGGACAGTCCCCCTGCTCTCACCCCGAGCTCCCAGAGCACTTGCTGTGCCGTGGCTGGAGCAGAACGGCCGGAGGGGAGCGTGGAGAGGGCTGGTGGCAGGCAGGTGCAGTGAGATCCTTCTGGCAGTGTCCTCTGTGCCTGCACACTGAACGGGAGGGTGTGTGCTCCCTGTCAAACCATTCTGCTATTCTGGACATTTTGGGTATTCCTGTAATCCAGCAACACTTGACCCATTTGGCATCACTGAGTGATCTTGTGCTCTGTGAGAGCCTCTAGTCCCAAAAACACTCCTCTCTTGGGGGCTCAGGTTCCTGGGCTCAGCTGCAGCAGTTTTCAGCTAGTGGGAGAGGGAACTTGCACCTGCTGTCCCCACCTTGCAGACATCTGTTCCCCTGCTTGTTTCTTTGACACCCTCCGTGGGATTTCACACTCTCCCAGTGCCCCCAGCATGGCTGGATTGCCTGCCAGGGACACACAAGGATGTGAAGGTGAGAGATGAAAGTGAGTGTGCTGATTGTGGGGTGGGTTTGTGTTTGCCCAGGTGCCAGGGCTGTAGTGAGAATCACGACCATGGCCTCTAGCTGTGGGAAGCTGTGTGCTGGACTCTACTGCCAGCACCTTTGGGGTGATGCACCAGCACCTTTGGGACAGGGCAGCCAGAGATAGCCCGTGCTGATGTGGAGCCACGCGAGGAGTGTGGCAGCAGCATGGGGCAGCTTTGCCTCCTCCCACGGCGCTTCAGGCAGAAATCAGCCTGTGCTCTGTTCGTGTCTCTTGCAGGTGCTCCCCACTCGACCAGCAGCACCTCGCTGCACTCCGAGCGCTCCATCAGTGGCATCAACCTCGTGGGCTTCAGCTCCAAGCCGGACGGGATGCACCAGCGCTCCTACTCCGTGTCCAGCGCTGACCAGTGGAACGAGGCCGTGGCAATCCCCAGCAGCTGCCCCAACCCCTGTGAGTAGCCCTTCCGAGTTCTCCCCTCAGCCTCACGAGTGTCACACACAGCCTCTGCGCCTCCTTGGGGCTGGCCCCGAGGTGAGGGTCAGCTGGCAGTGTCCCAGCCAGGGAAGAAGCTGTCCTGCCAGGCATGGAGAAGCTCCAGCCAAGGGACACTGCTGTGCAGCAGGATGGCTCCTAGCCGTCTGCTCTGACCTTACTCTGAGCTCTCCGTGCTGGGGCACCAGTGCTTTCCCCCACCACTGCACCTTGCTGGCACCCCCATCTCCCAGATTTCGGGGCAGTTAAGGAATAGGAGTGATTCCTGTCTCTGGAGCACACACTGAGCACGGCCCGCCCCCCTCCCCCCACGCTCACTCGCTCTCAGTGATGTTTCAGGACAGTTGAGTGAATTAAAATAATTCATACATTTCCCAACGTAGCCACTTTGCCGAATTGGAAAATAAATGCTTTTGTGCTGCATTCATCACTCCTTCGTTCCTGGCTCTGCCGCCGCACTAAAAAAGCAGTTAAATGCACATCAAGAGTGGAGGAGCCATTTCCATGCCTGCTCGCCCCTTGTAGTTCTCATTAGCGCGGCAGCCGCCCCCCCGCCCGCTCCCAGGGGCTTTCGCAGTTTAAAGGAGCCTCTTTATGATCATTACCGGAGTCCGACTGTGCGGGCGCCATTTGCAGCTGAGGAGGCTCCTCATTTGTAACTGTGAAAAACTATCAATTTCAGCGCGCCTGATGCAGCGGCTCCATCATTGGCCCCATCAGCTCCCTGCTGGAAGCGAATTAATCAGACTGTTACTGCTGATGGGGCAGCGCGGGCGAGGGGAGCGCAGGGGCAGCGCTGAGCGGGGCTGTGCCGGCAGCCCTGGCCTGGGACACGGGGACAGGGGGGCAGCCGCTCCGGGGAGCATGCTGTGCACGCTGTGAGTGGGACTGGACACAGGGACAGCGGGACAGCCCTTGGCCAGCCCGGGGAGCCCTGGCACGGGCAGCAGGAGCTCAGCCTGGGGTGCACAGCCCCAGCTTCGGTGCCTCCTGCAGCACTGTGCAGGGCACACGCCTTGGCACAGATGGGTTCTGTGGCACCAGCCCTTTGCAGAGCAGCTCCTTGCCCCAGTTCCCTCCTGCACCAGGTCATGGCAGGTCTCATCCTTCCTCCCAGCTGCCCCTCTGCAGAGCTGGGGGCTGGTGCAGCCATGCTGTGTGTTGCTCTGCCCTGTGTGCCACAGGAGAGCCAGCCAGCCCACGCCCCTATCCCTCTATCCCCTGTCCTGCCCCTTGTCCTTCAGCTCTCCATCCCTCTGTTCCTGTGCATGGAGGAGCTGTCCATGCTCACAGCACCTGGACCAGTCTGCCCCTTCTGTGCACAGTTACTGAAGACTCACATGGGAGCTGATCTGCATGGTCTGTTGTAGCAGGAAGGGGAATAATGTTTGTAAACTAAAAGTGGATGGGTTTCGACTAGATACAGGGAAGAGGAGTTTTATTGAGAGGGTGGTGAGGCAACAGGGTGCCCAGAGAAGCCGTGGAAGTGTTCCAGGCCAGGTTGGACGGGGCTGGAAGCAGCCTGGGATAGTGGAAGGCGTCTCTGCCATGGCAGGGGTGGGATTGGGTGAGCTTTGGTCCCTTCCAGCCTAAACCATTGTGTGATTCTGTGCTGCTGCTCCTGCCAGTGACATGGAGGGCTGAGATGTGACATCAGTGCTCAGTGTTGTCCTGCGTGTGGTGGCTGCTCACCCACTCTGAGGTGCCACTGCCCTGTGCTGGGCCCCAGGCCCTGTGTTAGTGTTCCCCAGACACACAGGGCCAGTTGTTGTGGAGGGCCTGCAGCACACCATGGTGGTCCCAGGCAGTTCCCAGGGCTGCCTCCCTGCTCTGTGTCCCCCACAGCCCCAGCTGGCAGAAAGTGGGTTCCCAGTGTGAGGGAGGGGGCATTTCTCGGGTGGGCAGCACTATCCACGTGGCAGGGCGTGCTGAGCTGAGCAGCACAGCCACCACTCTATCAAGGAGCTGAGCTGAGTCCTGCAGAGCCCAGCTCTGCCAGAGGCCAGGCTCTCTGCTGTGTTTCCAGTTCTGTGTGCCAGGGCAGGTGAGGAATTTTCCTGTGCTCAGAGCTGATTTTGGGCACATAGCAAGGCTGTAGGCTGCATCCCAGCTCCTGGGGACAGGCGGTCTGCTCTGCTTGTGCCCTGGAGAGTCTATGGAAGAGCAATGGGATGGTTCCATATGGTCACATAAACATGCTCCAGCACGTTCTAGATCTGTCCCTTATGCAGGTTTCAGGGTCCCCCCTAAGGCTGACAGGTTTGGAGAAGGTCCCTGGTGTGGCTGTGATAGGTTTCCTTGGTGAGATGCATCTCTTGAAGTCCTTGGGTGAGGGGTTCAGTTGTCCTACTGGGGAAGGAGAGAGTGAGCAATGTCTGGTGGAGCAGCGGGAGTGTGTTCCATGTGCTGCTCCCACCCCAATGCTGTCCCCATCTCACAGGGACCCTGCAAGTCCCCAGCTCTGGCGTTGGCTGCTGGGCAGTAAGAGCAGGGATGTGGGTGATGATCCCTCAGGAGCTGCCTGCTCATGGCAGGCCACAGGAGGGGGAGTGCAAAAATATGTGACCCCACTCAGTGACCTGGAGTGAGGCAGGGTGCCAGAGGTGGGGATTTGGCCCAGGGAGCATCCTGGTGAGCAGGTGGGCAGCAGGGGGAGGATGGAGGCACTGCTGATGAGAAAGTTCAGGTCCCCTGTGACATATGTCTGGGAGCTGAAGGTGCTTCGCACCTGCTCTAAACACAGTCCTGTAGCATGATCAGTAATTTATATTTAGAAAACTGGAGTCTGATTTTATTAGATTTATCTCTCTTAATTGTCAAGGGTGAGCTATTTCCCCATGGATAAATAGAAGCAGAAACACCCTGCTGGTGCAGGAGAAACCAGAGTTGGGAGAGCTCCAATGCTGCATCCTCTCTCAGCTGTGTGAGGGGAACACCTCACCTCGATCCTGCATCTTGATCCCTGCCTGGGGCAGTCCTGGCCTGTGCCCCTCTCCACCTCACTGCTGGTGTTTGTCCAGACAGACCCTGCCCCAAAAACCAAGGGAGCAGAGAATGGGCTGGGGTGGGAGAAAGGCTTGGCAGGTCCCTGACGTCCCAGTGCTGGAGCTGCTGCCCTTGTGCAGTGCTGCGATTCCTTTCTTAATTGCAGGTGCCACAGAACATGGAAATGGGAAGTCAGGACTTGATGGGAGACCATGGACTGGGGCAGAGAGGATGGCGAGCTGTCTGGGGCAGAGGTCCTGGGCGTGGAGCTGCTGTCATGCCCTGGGGGCGGGTGGACACTGGAGAGGCAGGAGTGGATTTAGGAGAGGGTTAACCGTGCAGCGAGGGCTCCTGCGCCTCGTTGCCTTCCCCGGAGTCTGCATTTTTATGCTGATTGGAAGCCTGCGCTGTGTGTGCTGCTGAAATTGAATGTCAGGCTTTTGATTTTGTTGCTGGTCTCTAATGAAATTTGACATTTAATGGTGAGTGCAGCGGCAGCGTGTGTGTGTGTGTGATCGGAGCTTGATTAGCGCACTCTAATTGACAGTAATTAGGCAGCTCCCTGATTGTTTCTAATTCTGCTATTAATTGTAAGGAACAGTATGATTGAGGATAAATTTGGTGCGTTGCTGCTGGGGATGCAGCTTCTTCAGCTCTGTATCGGAAGCCTATTGAGCCCATCATGCTCAGGTTCCTGAGTGTGGCAAGCCCAGTCACCTCGTCTGGCAGAGCAGCGCTGCCAGGGCAGCGTTTCCGCAGAGCCTCTGCGCATCCTGGTGCCAGCACCTGCCCCCGAGAGGCCAGGAGCACCTCCTGGGCCTGTCCCTTCCCAACACGCCTGTCCAGCCCTGCAAGGGAGCTGCTTGGCCAGGAGCTTGTGTTTGGGGTGGCCGTGGGGCTGCCCAGAGGTGCTGCTGCGTGGGCACTGCCCCCGTGTGATCCTCCTGCGTGCATCCCAGTGCAGAGCGGGTCCAGCCTGGCTGCCCATGGAGCTGCCAGCCCTGAGCTGCAGTGGCTGTGGGAGCAGCCCTGTGCCATGGGGTGAGCAGGTCCTGTCCTGTGGGGCTGTGTGGGTCACGCCAGAACACTTGGGTATCCTGTAAAGAGGAGACTGTGCCTGTCCTGCTGTGCATGACTTGCCTTGTTTTTGTCCCCAGCTAACGGTACTGCCGACTCACTCAGCTCCAGCCCAAACATTTCCAGTGCTGCCAGCCCAAAGCTGGAGCCGCCTCCGTCACCACATGCCAACAGGAAAAAGCATCGCAGGAAAAAGAGCACAGGGACAACTCGGCTTGATGGCCCCAGCACGGCAGCAGAAGGTAGGAAGGGTCTGCCTGGGGGAAGCTTGGCTGGCTCAGAGGGCCAGGCACCCAAGGGTCCTGCGGTGCTCTCTGGGTGACTGGGCTTGCAATGCTGCTCATGAGGGGCTCTGTGGTCACTTGGGGCTCAGAGCATTCCTTGTCCAAGCAGCTTGGGCTGAGGCAGGAAGGAGCAGCCAGCCTCTGATCTGCCTTTCCCTGCATCTCCCACTTGCCATGCGAGCCACCATCATGCCGATGTGTGCACAGACAGGAACTGGTAATTAAAATTGCTAACTGTAGTAGCAGACCTGAGAGCACACCGTATGGTTAAGGGGTGCTCTCAGACACTTTCCATCACAAGGACCTATTTCCATTGGCTTGTAAATTGGCCAAACTTTCATAATTTAAAAGATCTGTCTCAAGCCAAGGGTCTTTTGGAAAAGCTTGTCTACTTCAGGGGACCAGCTGAAGGCATTTGCGTTGCTTTCCCAATGCTCAGAGTACCAGTGGGTTTTGTGTTGAGAAATTATGGTGTCTGTGGTTGCTGAACAGGGACCCAAAGCTTGGCAGGCAGGCTGCAAGGCATGGGAAGCATTCTGCTGGGAAAATACACCAGATTTGTCCAGGTAGAGATGAGCCTGGCAGCCATGTTCTCCAAAGCCTGCACCTGTGGTTAGCTGCTGGAAAAGTGAGATTTGACCTTATTCTTGGTCATCCTGTCCCACAGCACTCAATGAGCTTCTGTAGTAAACCAAAGTAAAGATGTAATTCAGAGAGGAGGAGGGCTCAGTACAAGTGTTTGAAGCTAACAGTTGCTGCAAAACAAGCCAGTAAATATTAGTCTGTACCTGAAGGTGCTGCAGCTCGTCCTGGCACCTTGCTCTAAATCATGTCTGCCTGCAGTGCAGCAGCCCAGGTGTCCCATAGCAGAACAGCTCAAGTTCTTGTTCTTGGAGTCACTGCTTTGATGATGTGCAACGTTGGGCTGCTCTGGTGTTCCTTTTTTGCTGTCACAGTTGTCTGCATCTGAAATGCACCAAGTCTAAGACAGGCTTCTCCTCTGGGTTGGCTGAGGAACCTTGAGCATCAGTCTGTCAGACTGTGTGCCATGAAAAGCATTGCCTGTAGTTGCACTTTGTTCTTAGCCCTGTGTGTATGTTGCCTCCTCAGACCCATTGTTGCCCTTCCCAAACTGGTTTGCAGTTCTCAGCCCAGTGCTTGGCAAAAGGAGAGGCTCATTCTTTGTATGAATAGTGGGATAGTGAAGTAGGGGATGATTTTGCACCCCCATAGGTAAGACTGAGAAAGCACGTGCTGAAGTAGTGTGTCTGTCCTGTAAATAAAATGCTAAGAGTTGTAAAGGAGGTCCCAAAGCTGACCTCGGTGTGGTGATGGGGTTTATCAAGTGGACACGAGGGCTCTCAGCTGACCACAGCAAACACCAAGAAGCACAGGACTGATGTGTCAGTGCTTGCAGAGGAGGTCTGGTCCTGTGGCTGCTCAGTGCAGTGACAGGGTGTGAGATGTGCAGATGCTGGGACCTCACAGTACACAGAATGTAATGCAATTTCATAGTAGAAAAGGTAATTGAATGTGGGAACACTTTTATGAAGCAGTAACACGGACTAACCACTGCTTGAAGTCTTAAAATTTGATTAGTTCCTTTTCAACAACACATGTGTGCTTGGCAGGATTCCCAGACCTCTGCTCCCAGATGCACAGGCTGGAGGGCTGTCACCCTTCTCCTTACATGCCCAGGACGGGAGCCTTTGAGCAATCCCAGTTTTCCCATCATTTCACAGGGATGTTTTCTCAGAGCACTCACTCTTTCTGTCCCTCCTGGATTGGCAGCATCCCTGGAAGGTGGGGAGGTGGGGTGGAGGGATGTGGTGAGCATGAGGGCGTCAGAGTATTGTTGTTTCCTGCACTGGTCCTTGGCCATAGTGGTGAGCAAGGCAGAGGTCTGTCTTACCTGAGGTGTTACCCAGGCCCTGTCTCAGGCTGATGCAGTTAATTTAAAGCCCTATCAGGTGTTGTAGCAATGTAGCTTTTTCCTACAGTGTGCATTCCTTGGCATTTATCCACACAGAGCTTCATTTACCAAAGTGTCAGTTACCAAACTTCTGTCACTGCACAGACCTTGCACACAGACCCAGTACAGAGCTTGTGGCAGCAGTGCTGAGCAGGAGGAGACCCCTGTGCGATGTGCAGTGCTGCTGGTGCCAAAGGGCATGGCAGCAGGAGGGCAGCAGGAGGCTGAGCTGCTGCAGTGTTGCAGCGGGCAGGAGCAGTGCAGCACCATGTGAGGGGTGAGGAGAGCACGGCACAGCACAGGGGCACACAGGCAGCCCATCATCGACGTCCCCAGTGTGAATCCAGACTTTCCAAGCCCCTGTGTCATTTCCAGTGGGTCAGTGTGTGCAACACATGCCAGCTCAGTTGGACAGAGCTGATGGAACCAGCTGCTCCCAGAGCTGTGCTGGGACCCCATGCTGCTGGGGGCTGCTGCATGCTGCCTTTCTGGCTCTTGGTCAGCCGTTGACAAACTGAACTTGCATTTATTTTTTAAAAGAATGTAGTATATTAGAAAATTGATCCAATTGCAAAATTGGATTCCGGGGGCTGGGTCAGTTCTGTCGTGCTCCCAGCTTACCTGCTGCTGTGGGCAGCGTCTGTTGCCAGCAGGACCATGCTCTGAGTCCATGGCAGTGGCCACTGTTGCTGCACTTAGAGCTTCCCAGCTTGGTTTTAGCCAGTTGCAGCAGCCATGGGCTGTGTTCCCCATTTTGGTGTGAGGGGGACATCCTGGTCAAGAGAGGAGCATGTGCATTCCTGTACTCGGTATGAATTATGGAGCTGGCTCACACATTGTTTTCACCCCCACCTGCCACGTGCTGGCTCCTGCCCATGGTCCCCTGGCGAGTGACTTGGTTGGGTTCTCCTGCTCTGAGCTCTGGGACTGCTCCAAGACGTGATGCAGCTCTGGACACTGCAGCAGCTCATCAGCAGGCCAGGGCAGAGGCAGAGGGGCGAGTGACTCTGGGACTGGTGTTCAGGTGGCCACCCGTGATGGGTCACTGTCCTGCGTGACAAGCAGAGACTGGAAACAAGTACAAGGAGGTGCTGAGCCCCTGCTTGAGATCCTGTCCCAGTGTCTGAAGGGTCCAACTGGGAATCCTGGGTGAGCACTGCCCCACACCATGGCCATGGCTGATGGTTTGTGTCATGGACTGATGTCCATAAGTATGACTGATACCCCTTGGAATCTTTTTTAGCTGCTTTTGAACAGTTATGGCAGTTTTTTTCAGAGCAGGGTACTTTGAGTTTTTTGCTTCTGCATAGCCAGCATGGTAAAAGTGTGAAATTGCTGTACCAGGAGTGGGGCTGCTGGGCCCTGTGGCAGAGCTGGTGTCCCCTCGTGGTGCTCATCCCTCTGTGGAGGGTTCACTGTCCTGGCAGGAGCGTGGGGACACCCAGTGAGGGGCCATGCTTTCCATTACTCGCGTCAGTGTGGCTGTGCTGGTATGGGGAGCACTGTGGAGGGACACCCCCTCAAAACTTCCCACCCAGCAAGAGCTGCATGGGGCCAGGCAGGGCGTCAGGCTCAGCCTCTGTCCAGCATCCCTGTGGGAAGGAGCAGCCCTGGGGCTATGTGAGGGAGCAGGTTTGGGCTGTGCTCGGGCTGCCTGCACCTGCCTGCACCCGCCCCACACCCATGAGCTAGGCACGAGCAGCTCAGGTTAGCATCCTGGGAAAGTTGGTGAGGTCTGGGGATAAATTGCCATCAGTTTATCTCATTTAGGAGGTAATCAGAGCTGGGGACGTGCAGAGCAATTGAATCTTAGTTGTTCTGAAGTATCATAAATCAAACGAGCTGTTGCTTTTTTACATGGGCTCATGTTAAAGAGAGCTCTGTGTCAGGCTGCCAGGGAGCATCCGCAAACTATGGCAGGCGTGGGATTGGGCTGCCGGAGATGTCACCGAGCTGGGGAGTGCAGCTCAGGCTGTCAGGGAGCACCCACAGGCTGGCAAACGTGTGTCAGGCTGTCAGGGGACGAAGATGCTCATCACCACAGTGTAGGTGCAGTGCCATCCTGCAAGGACCGTCGGGAAAGTGTGCTCTCGTCAGAACCCAGCAAGGCTCTGTGGCCAGGAGTGCCCCATCCTGCCACGGAGCTGCCCTCAGCCCCCCTGCAGCCACTCTGCTCGTGGCCTGGCCCCTGGCCCCTGCTGAGGCTGCCAGGAGGGCCAAAGAGCCTGCAGACCTGGCTGAGGGCAGCGGCACCTTCGCGACGCTCCCTGCTCCAGTCCCCCCATGGCTGCCAGAGCTCCGGGGATAATGAACTTCTCATGTGCTTAAAGAGTGATGCAGGGTGCATGGCGAGAAGCTGACAGCCCCTTAATGTGCTTCTCAGTGGCGGCCAAACGACACGGTTTTGTCTTTGTTTTTTAGTTTTAAAACCCACAGGAAATTGATGGCCAGTAAAGAGTTGTGTTGGGGCGATGTGCGTGATTAATGCCAACTGTCAGGGGCTGTCGAGGCTGATCGTGGCAAGCCGGGGTGTGAGGCTGAGCCGTGCTCACCAGATTGCTGGGGATTCCAGCTGCTATCGCTCAGCTCCCGCCTGCCCCACACAGCTTGTGTCACCCGCGCGCTTCCTCCACCAAGCCTCTTAATTCAGTGCTAACAAGTCACTGCTGCTCGTTACGGACCCTGGCAGGAGGGAGGCAGCCCATGCCGGGCATCTCTGTGGTTCAGCTGGTCCCCTGTCTCCATCAGCTCCCTGTGCTTCCTGGGGGACCTTGCAGAGCTCCGTGTTACCCTCTGGGAGACCCTCCTGCGCACACCCTGCCCTGCCACAAGCCCCTGCTCACAGCGTGAAGCTCGCACTGCGCGTGCCCTCCCTCCGTGCTGCCTGTACACAGCCCCAGCCCTTGTGCCCCTCGCAGGCCTGGCCCTGCTGTGCACCCCACATTGCATCCTCCCTGCACAAAATGACACTCTTCAACCCCTGCGTGCCCCCCTGCACACCCTGTGTACCTGTGGTGTCCCTTGGGAGCACCTGCTCCTCCTGTCACGCCGTGTCCTTGCCCACACACCCCACACACGTTTGGGACCCCTCTGTCTGCCCGGTTGTGCAGCTCTGTGCCCATCCACACTGGAGCCCCACTGCTGCTGCCCCGTGCCAGCCCAGCCCGGGGCCCTGGGGGCACTGGGGGGTCTCCATCACGGTGCTCCTGCTGCGCTCTCCTGGCGGCTGTCCCCGCGGAGGGGCCTGTCCCCGTCGCACTAATACAGGTTGGGAATATTGGGTTTAATGATCTGCAAAATGAGGAGGTAGCGAGCTGACATTTACGAATGGTGCTGCATCCTTCTCTTCCCAGACGCCTGCTAATTTGTTGATATCCCAAACACCTCATAATGATATGGTACAGTCGCAGCTTGCAAACAAGCATCCCGAGGCCAGGGGCTGCGGGCTGCCCTGCTCCAGGACCCTCCTCACAGCCTGGCAGCCAGAGAGCAGAGCTTGGGGCCAGGCTCTCCCTGCATGTCTGAAGGACCTGCCCTGGTTCCTGCTGTGTGCCCCACATGCTGGAGGCATCCCCCACCTCCCCGCTGTGTGACTGCCCACTCTGCAGGGCCTCTGGAGGCACTTCTGCTGTGCCCCAGAAAGCAGCAGAAGGGATGGCAGCGGGAGAAGGACAGCTTGCAGGGAGAGGCTGGCTGTGACTGGGAGATGCTGAGGAGCAGAGGTGACAGAGGACACTTCTGCTTCAAGAGTGGGGCTCAGTGCCAGCTCTGCTTCCTGTCTTGCTGATTTTGAGTGGAATCCTGCTCCTCCCTGCCGGACCTGCTGAGATGCAGGGAAGGTGTCCTACACTCTCCTGCACCTATCTGCTCAGGAAGGACCCAGCCAGGAAGCTGTCTGGCATGGAAGGCTCTCTGCCTGGATGGCTCCTGCCATCCCCTGTGCTGGGCTCCCCTTCCCACGGGGGAAGACAGGGGACTTTTGGGCTGGTGTGGGGAGCTCTGTCCAATGCCCTGTGCAGAGGGAATTGCTGTGCCATGTCCAGGTGCTGGGAGCAGTCCTGCTGCACTTGATGGGGACCAGAGGGACCATTGCTCCATCCTCTCTCCTCACAGAGCTGCTTTGTATCCTTGTGCTTCTGGGACAGGGGAGCAGCCCCCATATTGCTGCTTGTGCTCTGAGAGTGCTGCCCCACCTGTGTGGGTCGGGTAGGGGTGAGGCTTGTGGCCAGCATGTCCCAGTGCAGCTCCCGGGGGGACACACTGCCTGCAGGACCTGCTGCTTATATGCAGGGTGTCCGTGGGTGTCCGTGGGAATGGAGCTGGGAAGTACTGCTGCCGTGCTTCATGTCACAGTCTCCACAGAAGGGTCTCTGGGCTGGGCACCAGTGCAGGATGTAGCCAGAGCCCTTTGCAGAGCAGGACCAAGCTCTACCCCAGCCCTGTGTTGAAGCTGTTTTTAGCTTCCCAGTGTACTCCTTCTCAAAGCTGTACTAACCCCCACTCAGAGCGCGGAAAGGAGACTTGACACCAGCTGTGAGGGCAACACTCTGTGTCAATGCTGCTCCCCTTCCTTTTCCTCTTTGGCATCTCACAGGTGTCAGTGCCTCACATTGTTCCACTGGGCACCTTGCCTCAGGGCTGCCTTGAGCAGCAGATGTAAGCTCTGCTCTTGCATCTTGCTGGGCACTTCCTTATCTCCTGCTGTCCCTTTGGTCTGTCTCCTGGCTGGACACACAGCATGTCTCCGTTCTTGGCAGCCCCGTGGTGCCTCTCTGCTCTCTGGAGGATGTTTCCCCCCAAGGTGTGTTGGCAGAGGGAGGGTGCTGCCCTGGGGCCGCTCATCTTCCTGTGCTCCCTGCCCATTGTCTTGGCTGCTGGTGCAGTCTGGGTGCCCTGTGGCTCTGCTGTCCTGGCCATTCCCTCCCTAATCCTGCTCCTGCTCAGAGCGCTCATTCCTGGACGGTGTTGGAAGGGGGGTCGAGGGGTTAACACCCATTAGCAGAGCCGGCTCGCACCAAACTCTGCTCAGCAACTCTTCACAGAGCTCAGTCTTTAAAACATCATCAAAAAATCATCAAGAGAAAGAGAGGCAGCGCATTTATTTCCACTGCCCACTAATTCTAATGGAGCTGCTGTAATGGGCTCCCACCAGTGCACCGGGGCAGCCGCAGGGCTGGGGGGCCGGGCTCTGCCATCTGGCCCCTGGATAGCCACTCACTCGGAGGCAGCTGGGAAGGGCTCCCCACTCCTGTAGGACTGGTTTCCTCTGAGCTCTGAGCCCTGTCAGATTAGAGCTGGCAGCTCTGGGACTTCTGTGACCACTGAGAAGGAGCCTGTGCCCATGTGTGGAGCAGGGGAGGGAGTTCTGCCAGCTCTGCTTCGGCAGAGGTAATCTAAACCCTTTTGCTTATGTCATCTGCTCAGTGTTACCCTTCTGTTACCCTTCCATCTGACCAGAAATGGCCCTGCCACTCTGGAAACCTGTAGCTCTCCCCAGAAGAAGCTGAGAATGCCCAGTAGTTTCCCTAAAACGAGGGCTCGAGTCTGATCCAATTTGTAGGGGTGCCCTGAGGAGTTCAGGAACTGGTCCTAGACTGTCCCAGAAGGTCTGCACAGTGTTTGAGGCTGCTGCAAGCCCTTGATTCCCTTCCCAGCTCTGCTGATCCTCACATGTGAACCCAGGGCTGTGATCCCGCAGTGCCACACTCTTCTGTCATAGTCATGCTGTGCTGAAGTGTCCAAAGAGATCCAGCCCATAGTGCCATCCGCACTAGGAAGTGGGGAATTTGCCTTAGCACAGCAGAAAAGCTGTGCTCTTTTGTTAGCTCTTCCCAGGCTCCAAGGCCTTTGTTCGGCATGAAGCTGGAATCCAGGAGGCACAAAGAAGGAGGGGAACGGAGCTAGTGCTCTTGCAGAGCTGGTGCCAGGGCTTTGCTTGAACTGGGACTGCTCCCACGGCTGGGATTGGGCAGCCCAGGGCTCTGAGATGTCCCTCAGCTGTGACAGTTGGAAAGTCCATCTGAGTCTGGTGGAGCCCCAGGAATTTCTCACCCAGAAGAAGGGAACTTCTGCCCTATTGTGAATGTCCTGAGCAGTGCTGGGAGCCACATGGAACCCCCTGCTTCAGCATGGTGGCTCAAGGAGCACATAGAGCAGGCATTTGCTTCCCTGGAAAATGTGCCGGTGGAGGAAGGCTGGGGCTGAGATTCCTGCCTGCCTGCTTGCTGGGGAGGTGCTGGGCAAACAGGAACACATGTGAGCCCACAGCAGGAATCCTCACTGTGTCCTGCTGACCACAATGTCCTCTTCCTGCTGTGCAGAAGGCTCGGCAGCAGGCAGGACTTCAAGTGCATCCACTGCATCCCGAGTCCAGGCAGCTGGCTTGGGCTCTGCAACACAGCAGCAGCAGCCACAGGTGGCTCAGACCAAGGCTGATGCGATTTGAGGAGAGCAGGGCCTGTTGGGATGTGTCAGGGTCCCCCAGGAGCGCTGTCTGCAGATGCTCCCTCCAGCACCTGGGCAGCCTCTGCCCCAGGGAGCTGCTGCTCATTCCTTCCTGGCTGGTAGTGCCACCAGCCCTGTGGCTATGGGGGGATGGTCCTGGCTCCCCCGCAGTCTGGAGGCTCCCTGCCCGTGCCAGGGTCTGGCAGCACTGACAGAGTGCTGGTGCCAGCAGGCAAAGGAGGCAGTGCTTGTTAGCCTGGCTGTTGGCTGGGTATTTCCTCTCCCAGTATTCACTAGCTAGCAACTGTGTATTTTCCAAGAATCTTGTTCTTGAGCTGGGGCTTGGTGTCTGTGGGGTCTCTCCTGGGGCTGAGAGCTGGAGGAAAGTGCTGGACAAGTGGGATGTCCCAGTTAGGCCTGTGCCTCAGAGAGGGGAGTCCAGCAGTGTGGGTAACTGCCTGCTCCCTGTAGTCTGTCTTCCTCATCCTCCTGAGGGCTCCCTCTCTCCTTCCAGCAGGACAGATGCAGTTGCAGACGTCTTTCCCTGGAGGAGGAGTCCCAGGCTGATTTAGGGTAAAATGACTAAAAGAGCCTTGCCTTCCTATCTGGGAAGGGCAAGCCAGGACAAGCCCTCATGCTGGGGTCATTCCATGCAGGCTCTGATGGTGTGGAGACCCAGCCCTGTGTTCCCACACCAGTTCACGAGCCCTGGTGATCTCCAGGCCTGGTACTTGTCAGCACAGGTGCTGACCACAGACCTGGGAGGAAGGGCTGTGCACTCCTGTCATGTTCAACAGACCTGGCTTTGCTAGGAAGACTTCCCAAGGCTGCACCGTGTTCTGGGGATGTTCATGGACACAGGTGGGCCCAGGTGGCCCCACAGTAGGTGAGGGTGTCCGTGCCCTTGGTGGCACCCAGCCAGGGGCCTCTGCAGCTCCTCAGTCCCTGCCTTTCTGCTGCTTCCCTCCGCAGTGAGGGACGTCTCTGCTGCAGAGAAATGAGGGAGAGGAGGGGACCTCCCTCAAACCCCTCCAGGCTCCCCTGCTCACCTCCCCACGTCATGCCTCGAGGCCAGAGCAGTTCTGCCTTGATGTGGACCAGAGGCCCCTCGGCCTCCGTGCTGTCTCTGGAGCTGAGCAGTTGACTCCCTGCTTTTAATAGAGAGCTGGGAAGGCACATTATGGAGATGAGGGTGTTATTTGCATAACGCTAATTAGGTAATTACAAATCATTTTGCTATGAGCTGAAGCGTGTGCTGTGACATAACGTTTATTAGTCATTCCATTCAGGCCCCGCTTAGTTAAGTCATTTACTGCATTAACTACTGAAGTTGGCAGTAAAAGGTAAATGCTGGTGCTGGGAGTGAGGCTGACACGACACCCCATGAACTGTGGCCATGGGGGGCCGTGTGAGGCAGAGCCAGGCTGGCAGTGGTTAGCAGGGCAGAACACCTCTTAAGGCTTGGTGAGCCACAGGCCCCTCTTGCACCACCTCACTCTGTGTGCCAGCCCGTGGCTCTAAAGACTCTCGAGGGCAGGCACTGAGCACTGGTGCTGTCTGCAGGCACCTGCTCAGTGGAGGAGCTGATTGCACTGCTTCAGAGGTTGGCAGCTTTCTCTGAGGGTGGGACACAGGGCAGGGAGAGTGGGCACAAGCCAGTGGAGCTGTGTGGGGCAGAGGGAGGGAGGGCTGGCACAAAGCTCTGGCTCTTCTCTGCAGTTGCTTGCCTGTCCCAGCCTTCTGGGCTCTGCTGCTGCTTCAGCCCTGCCATGTGGGGACTGTGGTGGCCAGGCAGGACCTGTCCCATGACAGACCCCCTCCTTCCGAGCCCCGTGTTATGGCACACCTTTCTCTTCCAGAACCAGAGGAGCCATTTGAGTTCATTATCGTGTCACTGACGGGCCAGACGTGGCTCTTTGAAGCCTCAACATCAGAGGAGCGGGAGCTCTGGGTGCAGGCCATTGAGAGCCAGATCCTGGCCAGCCTGCAGGGCTGTGAGAGCAGCAAAAACAAGGTGAGAGGCCTCGACCAATTTCTGTTCTATATTCTCTGGCATCTGTTTTGCCACATTCTTCCACATCCCACACTTGCCTGTCTGTCCACACTGAATCCTGCCTTGATCCCTCTTCTTCCAGTGAGAGTTCAGTCCCATCCTTGGCACTATGCACTTCGCCACGTTTCTTGTCACCTCTTCCCCGCCTGGCTCTAACCTCACAGAGTACCATGCATCCCATGTGGCTGGATCCTGCATGGTTCATTCCCTCCCTGAACATCTCTGCCCCTTCTCCCCACTTTGGCCCACTGTCCTCTGCTGCTCTGGCGCACAGCTGGCCGCTCCAGACCCCGTTGTCAGAGCCCCCATGCTGGCCAGCCTCACGGAGCGTGTTGTGGCACGCCAGGAGTGGTGCAGGGTGTGTGGTGGGGTGGCTGGCCCGCAGTGAAGGAGGTCTTGTGGGGTTCTTTGCAGGCTCGGCTGGGCAGCCAGGGCGACGCGCAGGCCATGCAGGCCGTCCGCACCGCACGAGGGAACAGCTTCTGCGTGGACTGCGACGCACCGAGTAAGAGATGTGCACCGGGGCAGTCACCCGGGAGGGGAGGGGAGGGGGCTCCAGCCACCCCAGGCCCAGGGACCTGCTCTGTGTGTCTATCCCATCCTTTCCCGCAGCAGACCTGCTCCTCGGGGTTGGGGTACAGACCTCACTGCCCTGTGACCCCTCACTGGCCAACCTGAGGTCTCAGCCTCCCCATGCCCGCCTCTCCCAGGGACACTGAACTGCAAATAGGAGTCTGAACTGCAGGAAATGGGCTGGTGAGTCTTGGCAGGTTATTAACTCTCTCCCACCGATCCTGCCGCCCTCAGATCCGGACTGGGCCAGTCTGAACCTGGGTGCTCTCATGTGCATCGAGTGCTCCGGGATCCATCGCAACCTGGGCACCCACCTGTCCCGTGTGCGCTCCCTGGACCTGGATGACTGGCCTAGCGAGCTCCTCATGGTCATGACAGCCATCGGCAACGCACTTGCAAACGCTGTCTGGGAGGGAATGGTGGAGGGCTACCCCAAGCCCACACCTGAGAGTAGTCGGTAAGGGAGATGGCATCTTGGGAAACACACCAGGAGGGCTGGGGAACACTGCAGAGCTTGGGAGCAGCCACTGAGGCAGGCAGGATTCCTCAGGATGCTCCAGTGTTGGTGGTCCCGTCTGCCTGTGAGGCACTGGCCACCCTCTCCTGCCATCATGGTGGGGCAGTGGGGCTCCCCGGCAGCCAGCCGTGCCATGACTCTGAGTGCTGGGGCTGGCTGCAAAGCCGAAGGGGTTAACAGAGATGGCTTGGCAGCATCGTGCGGGTCTCCAGGGTCTGTCCCTTTCAGGCCCTTGTCTGTCCCTATCGGAGCCACTCTCCTGTCACTCATCCCAACAAGAGCCCATTCTGCGGCTTATCAGCGGCGGAGCGCGGGTCAGGGGGCGGCGGCAGTGAGCGTGCTCGGCGGGCCACTGATGGGGAGAATGGCAGCAGATAGCGGCAGGGCCGGCAGCATCGATCCCCGGCCCGCGGCCCCGGCGGGACGGACGCGGACACTGCCTTTGTTCGCAGCAGGCGCGACGGCGGCAGCGATAAGGTGCCTCCTGTGGCACTGGGCTGGCGTGTGCAGCGCTAACCTTTTCCTGCCGCTGGCCATGGCCCACACGCAGGCACGGCAAAGGGATGGTCCCTGAGCTGCCACAGCACGGGCACACAGCACTGGGGTGCCAGGGCTCCAGATGGAGGTGCACACAGACAGGTGTGGACCTGGGAGCGTGACACTGCTGCTGTGCAGGCATGGATGTGAGCACAGTGTCCGTGGGAATCTCTAAGGAGGTGCAGGGAGGGAAGCAGGTGTCAGGCAGGTGTCCAGAGGGGAGTGACAGAGATTTAGTGGCTGCTGTGGGCACAGGGCCAAGGCTATGCAGAACATACCTGGGTGTGAGGGATGTTCACTGCTCACACAAGTGTGTTCACATGGCAGTGCTGATGCTCATGTCCTTTCTGTGCATGGGGCCCAGGCTCAACTGTCTCAGCTATGACAGGGACAATGTCTTGTCTGGCAGGGAAGAGAAGGAGCGCTGGATCCGGGCTAAGTATGAGCAGAAGCTCTTTCTGGCCCCTCTGCCCCAGTCTGACATCCCGCTGGGGCAGCAGCTGCTGCGGGCTGTGGTGGAGGATGATCTGCGCCTCGTGGTGACACTCCTGGCCCACGGCACCAAGGAGGAGGTGAACGAGACCTACGGAGATGGAGACGGGCGCACAGCGCTGCATCTCTCCTGCGCCATGGCCAATGTAGTGTTCACACAGCTGCTCATCTGGGTAAGGCAGAGCCTGCAGCTTCCACTGCAGTGCTTCTGGTGCTATCCCCACCCTCCCAGCTCCCTCTTCCTGCCTTCCCCAGAGCTCCTGTGCTCCCTGCCCCTGGTTCCCAGGTACCGCTGACCAGCTGCTTCTCTCCCACGCAGTACGGGGTGGATGTGAAGAGCCGGGACGCTCGAGGCCTGACCCCGCTGGCCTATGCCCGGCGAGCCGGCAGCCAGGAGTGCATCGACATCCTGCTGCAGCACGGCTGCCCCAGCGACAGCGCGGCCACGCTGACCCCCAGCCTGCCCCGCCGCAACGCCAATGCCAACAACAACGCCTGCGCCGTGGCGCCGCCAGAGCTCAGCGCCAGCCCCAGCACAGCCTAGCCTGACACGGGCCCTCCACTCACCACACAGCTGCCCTCCAGCCCTGCTGGGGACCAGGGCTGCAGGAGGAGCTCTGGGAGCAGCACAGACAGGCCCCCACCGTGCTGGCCCCTACCAGAACCCCGTTTCAGCCAAGAGGAGACTGGGAGCCAGCATCCTGCTCCTCTGCGCTGGTTGCAGCCTCCTCTCACCGTGCAGCTGTGTACACCCAGTGCTAGCAGCTGTGGAGGGGTTCCCACATAATCACTGGGGTGGCTGCAGTGCACCCTGCTCTCATGACCGGTACATGGATGGGGAGGCAGTTTCTCCTGCCCCCTTCACACACATCTGTAGATAAAGCAGGGGCTGGGAGCAGTTCAGGGGTGTAGTTCCCCCCCCTGCACAGCAGTACCAGGAAGGCTGATGGCTGCACCTGCTCCTCAGACAGGTCAGTTTGGGCACTAGCTCCTGCTGTCCCTCTGTGTTGGCCTCACCACAGCCCCCAGTGCAGCGGTGAGGTGGGGGGCAGCAGGAGGTATTTCTCATTGCACCCCCGTGCTCCTCTGCTGCTGGCCGCTGCAGGAGGGATGCACGCACCGATGCTGCTCCCTGTGTGCTGATGCAAGGGTGCCATCTGCCCTGTGCAGCCCCTGGACAAAGGCCTCCCCAGCCTCCCTGGTGACCTGCAGTGGGAAGAAGATGGTCACCTCGAGATCCCCAGCTCTGTCTGTCTGTCTGTCTATAGAGTCACTGTCCTTCCAGATTAAAGCTCCAAGCCATACACAGTGTCTCTCTCCATCAGAGCCTCCCGCTGGCTCCCGCTGCTGCCCAGGTGGGGCTGGTCTCCAGCTGAGCAAGAGGAGAGGAGAGGAGCATCTCTCTGCATTGGGGTCAAGCCTCTAGCTGAATGCTGGAACCTCAAGGCTTTGGACACTGCTATGGAATGTCTCTGTCACTTGTGTATAAAATGTACATTGGAAATATTTATATGGACACTCTGTATATATGGTTTCTTTTCCATGAGTTGCCCTGTGTGTGTTATCTGCAGCCAAGGAGATAAAGGCCAATAAAGCAACCCACCTCCTGCCAGGCCAGTGTCTCAGTATGCTGCCTTTGGGTTTTCCAATGCAGCCCTGGTTTGCAGCTGGGTCTGGTGACTCTCCAGCCCACGCTGACAAAAGTTCAGCCTCTTCTCCTTCGGCTTGGGCTCTGATCAACAGCAGTCCTGTGCCAAACCAGGCCCCTGGGACATGGCAGAGTGCTGAGGTGTGAGGGGGAAATGTGCCAACCCTGGGCACTGAAGGACAATGCCAGAACACGGCCCCAGAGGAATGCCCAGTTCTGGTGGGATGGAAGATCCCACAGCAGAGGGGTGTGCTGGAGAGGGGACATGCAGGGCAGGAGTGCTAGGCCAGCTGATCCCTGTGCACAGGACAGCAAGTGTGAGGCTGGGACGGGGGAAGGCAGAGATGGGCAGGGAGCGATGGGCTGCCACAGCGAGCCAGGAGTCTGCTGCAGCTGCGCAAGAGCGGGGATCATCGTGTCCCAAGGCACAGGCAGACCCCTGAGCACTGAAGGGAGCTGTGTGTCTGCTCTGCCAGCCCTGACTTTGCACGCTGCTCACAGCTGTGGGCAGAGCAGGGCCGCAGCGCTGGCAGTTCCGGGCTGGCTGCCCCACAAGCAGCAGTTCAGGGCTCCAGTGCTGTGCTGGGCTCCAGGCTCTGCACGGGCCACAGGCCTCTGCCCTCAAGCCTGCGTGGCAGTGCTGCAAGGAAGGGAGGTGCCAGGACACCCCCAGCTGCCACAGGTGCCCTCAGATGTCGCTGTCAAACCCCTGCTGCCTCCTCCTTGTGCCTCTCCCATGGCAAAGGGCTGCCTTGCTGGGGGCTGCAGATGGGGGCCCCAGCCCCTCCACTCCTTGATGTGTTCTGGGTGTGTGTGCCCGTGTCATCGTCCTCATCCCAGTCCTGGTGCCAGTTCCAGTCCAGCCCCTGCACCCATGTCACCCCTCATGGCCATGCCCTGGCAGTGCCCACGGGTGGCCCCACAGCGGCCGGGCCCCAGCCCAGTGCTGGCTTTGGTTAATTTCCTGGCGACTGCATTAACGGGAATGGAAGCCGAGGGACGGCAGCTCCTCTGGGGCCCATTAATCATCCCCCTCAGACAAGCTGCCTTGATTACAAGTGGCAAGAAATTCATTAGGGCTGCGGCTCTGACAACTTTTATCTGCGCGGCTGGATCTGACTCATTAGGCAGCCAAATTAAAGCCATGATGGGCCCTGATGAAATTCACTGCTTGTTTATCTTGTGCGATCTGATACATCTGCCCATACATCATCTCCCGCGCGGGATCCCGCCCTACCCGGCCCTGGCGCCTCCCTTCCCATCGCAGCCCTGCCCCGGGCCCCGCTCCCCTGCCCGGACACAGCTCTGACCCCCGGACACCTGGGGCTGTCCCCCGCCTGTCCCCACACTCTGCCTGTGCCATCGGGGCTGGGGCTGGGAGCAATGACCAAGCACCAGGAGCCGTGTGGGGACAGCTCTGGAGCCAAAATCGTGCAATGCCCTCAGCTGGAAGAGACCCACACAGGTCTTCAGTGTCCATGGTGTGGGGCCACACAGCCCCGAGCAGCCCCCACGGCCCATGGGGTGCAGCCCCCCAGGGCACCCAGAGCCCTGGCAGGTTCTGCTGGCAGTGGCACTGCTGTGGGACACAGCCCCGTGGGGACAGGCCCTGTGCCCTGCTGCTGCCCACAAACTGCAGACAGGTGCTGGGCATCCCAGTGATGCCACCAGATCCCTGCAGGCTCTGACACTGTCCCAAGGGGCCAAGAGTGGGCCAGACCCCACAGCAGCAGCACTCGTGCCATCTTGCCTTGCCCACCCCAGTGTTATTTCAGTGTTGGAGCACATCTGGATGACCTCAGGTGGTCCTGGGCCAGCACAGGCTGAATGAAGCAGGACTCCACGTTCAGGGGAAGCAGTGTATGTCCATGCTAGGGTCAGAAGCTGTGTCTGTGTTTCGGGGCACTGTGTCTGGTTTTTGGGGCAGGAGACAGGTGTCTGTGTTCAGGCTGATGCCAGGAGGGCACAGGCCAGCCAGCCCTCTGCTCATGCCAGAGCAGCAGCAGTGGCACTGTCCCTGTGCTACTGGCCCCGAGCAGGTCTGTGTCAGCACCCTGAGCGCCCTGCCCCAGGCAGCCAGCAGCACTCACACCATGGAGCTGAGGCTAGAGCCAAGGGGGTGGAGGTGGGTGCCACAGGACAGGAGTCACAAGATGCAGCCTCAGGCTGGGAACCACCCATACCACAGGTTTGCAGCACTTTCCAGAGAGCTTGGGCACTGCCAGAAAAAGCCCCACAGGGCACAACTCACAGTCAAAGCCCCACTGGCCTTCTTGCAGCCCCCACTGAGCAGCCTCAGGATCTGTAGGTGGGCACAGCAGGGCACGGGGCAGCACTGCCCACCCCACAGCTGCTGGGATCACATGCAGAGGTGCTTTTAGGAGAGGTAGCCAGAGCAGACATCCTGCCACAGGATCAGCTGTGCCTCCATGTGTCCAGCCAGCCTTGCCTCTGGGGGAAAAGGTGCAGGTGTGGCAGTGTCCCAGCTGCCCTGGCCTGTGCTCCATAAGGTACAGCACCAGCACACTCCACTACAGCACCTGCCTCCTGTGCCCCTTCATGGATCAGCCTGCGGGTGGCTGTAGACCTCACAGCACAGGGAGCCACAAAGCCCTGGGGGGAGTGCCAGCCACGCTGGGGGGGACACTAGACAAGTTGGGGAGTGGTCAGTGGGAGCTCACGACCCTTCCCAGGTGCCAGCCATTGGGACTTTGTTTCTCTCTTGCCCATTGTTTCTGTCCTGTACCTGATCTAGTCCTGGAGCCGCTGGCTAATGAATAACACCAGCACTGTATTGTGCAGCACATCTTCATACAAACCCCTCGTCAGGGAATGCTGAGGACCAGCTTTGTTGCGCTGACTGAATAAACCCTCTGCGGGATGTAATCCCTGTTCCTTTCCCAATTCTTTAAGAACCACCATACAGGTAAACAAGTGGATAGGTCTGGGCAGGAAGAATTCCCTTGTAAATGCTGAAATTTACAGCATTAGGGCAAAATTAAGTCTTGTTCATATAAATGTGTGCATATATGTGTGTGTGAATAAGCATATTTGTATAAACAAACTCATGTCCATGTCATGTCCATACACTCTATGTATTTAACTCTGTGTCTGCACCTGTATCTACCTTTTACTCCGTGTGTACGTGTGTGTGTGTGTGTGTGTGTGTGTATCCGTGCATATACGTGTGTGCCAGTGCATGTGTGGGATTCCTTCCTAAGCAGTTCATAATCCAGGACACAGGGTAACAGCCAGAAGCTTGTAGATGGGAAATTCCAAATAGATGCAAGTGAAAAAACATACTAGAAAGTGTTTGGACAGTGGTACGGGGCCCAAAGAGATCCTGGTTGGAGATCCTGGAAGTCAGATGGGCAAGTTCTTCAGCATCTTGAATGGGACAAGCTTCGAGCAGGTGTTGGAGCAGAGACCTCCCAAGGCCCCATCTAGCTCCATGGCTCAATAGCCCTGTCTGTCTTTGCTGCCCAGTTTCTCATTGTGGTTCTCCTCCCACCAAGCCCAGTTTGACCCAGCACACAGAGCTCCAGCTCATGGGGGCCCCTACAGCTCCCCCAGCTGAGGAGGGGCCACAGCTGCTTCAGACAGTGCAGGCAGAGCTGTGCACCGTGCTCACTGTGCAGGGTGGGCAGTGCCCTCAATGTGCGGCATGGGCAGTGCTGTCCAGTATGGTCAGTGCTCTCACTGTGCAGGACAGGCAGTGTCCTCACTGCGCAGTGTGAGTGCTGCGCTGGGTGCTGTGCACCGTGATCACTATGCAGGGCTGTGCTCTTTGCTCTCTGCTGTGCAGGAGGCACCAGAGCTGTCACAATGCTCTGGTTCACAGGCAGCTCTGCTCTGCTCGGTGCCAGGAACACTCTGCTGCTCTGCAGCTCTCTCCAGCAGAGCTGGTGACAGCATGAGTCTGTCACCTCCAGCAGCACTACACAGAGCTGCACCTCTGCAGCATTTGTGGGGATTTTAACACGGCTGCTTGTAGGGTAGCAGTGTGTATTGGCTCCGGGATTGGTCTAACACAACAACGACAGCAATAAAATCTTCCATGCAGCTAAAAACTGTAGGTGTTGGAAGCGCCTCAGTGGCAGTCTATGGATAAGCATGCAGTGGAGCAGGAGTGCTCTGCACATGGATTTTGGGCAAGCAGTGGCCTCTACGGTGGGGGAGGTGGGTTAAAGACACAATAAACCAGTGCTGCCACTGGGGTAGGACATGTCAAGCCAGTGTCAGTTAGAAATGCCCAGTGGGAAAAAGAGAGTTCTTGGACATAAAATAAAATTTGACTCCTTTTAATGTCACTGCCCCAACCTTGGAGCTGGGGACGCTTCTGGAGTGTTGTGGCTAATGTGCACTGCTGTGTGTCAGCTGCAGTGGCACAGACCCCTCATGTGGACGCATTTGTAGTGGCAGAGCCCCATGAGTAGTTGCAGAATGGTTTTACCTGGCCCCCTCCCTCCCACACAAGGTGAGTAGCAGCTCATGTGCCAGAGCATTGCAGGGGCTGCTAACAGCTGAGTCCCCTTTGCAGCTAAGCTCAGTCCCTGTCTCAGGCTCCCACCTGAGGATGGAGAAGAGGTGCAGGTGCAGGCAGCTCCACCCCGGCCTGTTGAAAAAGGAGCTGAGTTTTTCTGAAGGCAGGGCACTGGGGGCTGCTGCCAAAGCACATTTACTCCCCTTGGCCAGAGGGAATGCCGGCAGGTGTTGGTATCTGAACAGGGCAAATCCATGCTGGGAATGCTGTGAGCAACACCAGGCCAAGCTTTTCCTGAGGATTCCTTCCTGTTTCTAGGTCAGTGGTGAAGGGACAGAGGCAAGTGTGTGCTGCCATAGAAGCCAGCTATGCTGAGAAATCAAATCCAGAAAGGATCCCACAGAACCGTCTTGGGACCTGCAGCAAATATTTCTGTGGAAAGAGGCCCCCACCAAGGACATCTGGAAGCACAGCTTTGTCCAAATGATTGCTGGGATCTGAGCTGTGTCTGCGCCAACAAGCCAACAGCCAAGGGGCAGGGACAGCCAGCCCTCAGTGCTCCAGAACTCCAGGGCACTGCAGGAGGACTCAGCTGTGCAGGCTGAGCATGGACCCCGCACTGCGGGTGACCTCCAGAATGTACCTTCTGTTCTGGAAGGGACATGGGGAGGGAGCACTGCTCCGAGGCAGCAGAGAGATGGCCCAGTCCTTGCTATAGCATCAGGGACGGCGCTCAGGAAGGTGGAGTCAGCTCTGGCTGTCAGGGATATTTCCTGCTCTCCCAAGGTAACAGCAGCTGGCTGGACTATTTGTGACCCAAATTCCCTATCAAACCTGTGAGCAATTGGTGCCCCAGCAAAACCTTGGAGAAAGCCTTCTACTTCTCCAGAAACCTCTGGGGGCATTGCAATGTGTTTTGCTACTGCAGCACAGGCATAGGAGCTCCCTTGCCCGTGGACTCGGTGATGTTGGTCGAAGCAGAAGTTTCCCCAGGCCGGACACACCCAGGGAGCCACAAGGCCCTTGTGCTGTTGTTGACTGGGCACGCAGTTGTGCATGTAGCTGTGCTCTGCGCAAAACCGGCTCCTCATGGTTTCTGGGACTGAGCTCAGTATCTAAGGTGGCTGGCTGCAGAAGCAGCACCTCGTGTGACAGCTCTCAAGAGCAGGGGATGGCTGGCCTGGATGTTGTTGCGCCTGCCCCAGAGTCTCGGCACCAGGGAGCGGCTGTGCCGGGCCGGGGCAGGGGCCGCAGCCGTGCTGGGAGCCTTCAGCAGCACACACATCCGCCCACCCCGGGATGAGCTGCCGAGGCGGTCCCGAACCATCCTGACCCGGCTCCGCCGGCGGGAGTGCCGACCTGGGGATGCTCCCGGGCGCTTCCCGGCCCCCACTCCTTCTCCGTCGCGCGTCCCGGCACCGGCAGAGCAGCGGGTGCAGTGGAGCCCCGCAAGGCCAGCGCTGCTGCTCGCACAGCCTCCGGCTCCTCCTCGGGCCCCGGCACCGGGCGAGGGGCGGCTGAGCCCCCAGGCCTCCCCTTCTCCCCGCCCGCTCGCCCTCCCGGGGGCTCTCGGGGTATCCCTGTCCCTGTCGCTGTCCCTGTTCCCATCCCTCTCCCGTCCCTGTTCTCCTCTGCCTGCGCCTGGCCGGGGCCGCAGGACCCCCGTCCCTACAGCGAGGAAAAACGTAGTCTTGCTCCATAGAAAATAATTTATTGAAATCACAGCTATACATGGGCGGGCGCCAGCGGCAGCGCGGGTCCGGCTCGGCCCGGCTCGGCTCAGCCCAGCCCAGCGGGCGGCCAGGGCCCCAGGACCAGGCGGCCGCACTCCCCATGGCACGGACAGAAGGACAGGCTGCCGTATGTACAGAGTTTACACGGAATAAATAAGGGACATGTACACAGGAGCGGGAGCGGGCGCTCGGGCCCGCCCGGCCCAGGGTCCGGGAGCCCCGCGGGCTCAGGGCCGGGCGCCCTGCTCGATCTGCTGGTGCTGGCTGCGCACGGCGAAACGATTGACGTGCACCGGGATGGGCACCACGATTTTGGGGTTGCGGACCGGCTCTCCCGAGCGGTTGCTGACATTGCCAGCCTTGATGCGTTTCCACTTGGCGCGGCGGTTCTGGAACCAGATCTTCACCTGCACCTCGCTCAGCTTCAGGGCGTGAGCGATCTGCGAGCGCTCCGTCAGGCTCAGGTACTTCTTGCAGTGGAACTCCTTCTCCAGCTCCAGCAGCTGCTCGCTGGTGAAGGCCGTGCGGCGCCGGCGGCTCTTCCCGGCCCCGGAGCCCGGCGGGGGCTGCTCGGCGGCGGGGCCGCCCTTGCCCTTGCCCTTGGCTCCCAGCGCGGTGCCGGCGGTCGCCCCGTCCAGGAAAGGCTCCTCCTCGCTCTCGCCCGCCGAGCTCTCCTCCTCCCGCTCGCTGCACGGCGTCGCCGCCGACTTCACCTCCAGCTTCTCCTCGTCTGAGCTGTACGCCTTGCCGTCTGCGGGGCATACAGCGTCCGTCAGTGTCTGCTGGGGCCCCCCACCCACCTCGCTGCGCCCCCAGAGCCCCGCAGCCCCAAAGAAAGCTCTCTCCGCTCCCTCGGCGGGAGGCTGCAGCTCCTCCCGCACTCTCGGACCCGTCACTACCGCCTCCCGCAGCCCCGAAGCGGGCGAAGCTGCGGCCCCGGCCCCGCACCGGGCAGCGCAGCCGCTCCCCCCGCGGACCCAGCGCTCTGCTCCCCCCGCGGACCCAGCACTCTGCTCCCGCTGCCTGCCCGGCTGCAAGGGGCAGCACCGACACAGCCCGCGGCCACCTTGGCCTCTGTCCCCCTCAGCTGTTGCCCCATCCCACAGCCCAGCCGCAGCACCATCGTGCTCTCAGTCCCGCGGAGAGCACCTCAGCGCTTCCAGGGCTTGTCTGGACCTTCGCACAGGAAAGAACGCCCACACCTTGCCTCTCAGCTCAGCCCTCCCTGTCCCTTCCCAGTGCACCGCACCATCGATGTTAGAAAGCAGCCAGCCAAGAGCTGAAGAACTGTCCTGGAAACAGCATCCAGAGACAGCTCCAGCCCAGCAAACCTCTGTGCAGGGCTCTACAGGACACGGGGTTCAGCCACGTCTGGCTCTGCCTCCCTAATCCAGGCACACACCACAGCAGACCGTGCAGCCTGGGAACAAGGTGCTGAGGCAGCCGATGCAGCAGTGGACAGAGGGGCAGGACAGAGCCTGTCAACATCACACAACAGACAGCACCTCATCCCAGGCCACCAGCCAGAGTGCAGCGTTTGGATCACCACAGACACCTCTGTTAGGATGCTGTGAGGATATTGATAAGGTACTGGGGTATGAATCCGCTCTTTGCAAGCTTCTTGTATCCCAAACTGCTGCCTGAATGATAAAACAGCCATGGAGCAAGAGAGGACACAGTGGGAGATAGACAGAGGAAAGAGGGCTGGAAGAGTCACTTCCATAGAAAAAGGGCTCAAACAATGCAAGAAGATGCTCTCAGCCACAAACAGGTGTCATGGAGGGAGGACCCACAGCTATGCGCAAGCAGGTGAAGAAGCTTTTCTGTCATGCTGAGACTAGAAGAGACCAGAAAATTCTTCAAGTCTGACCCAAGAGCAGTAATCACTGCTGGAAGGAGTTGTCCTGAAGCACTGCTGCTCTGTATAAAACAACAGGCACAAGGAGAAGCAGCAGCTCTCCAAACTTCTAAGCAGTATCCAGGTATTGACACATGCAACCTGGGCCACTGGATCACTGGCCACCTCACCTCATCTCAGTGGGAACGGCAGAGCAGTCCTCAGAAACTTGACAGTGCAGGGTTTAAATACACAAACAGAACTGCAAGAGCCCAGAAGACATTCTTGGTAGTCTGGTGGCTGTGAAGCTCCCCCATGCCTTGTTAGTCCTGCAGCAAGCCTGTGGCTTCCTGAGAGCAGGGAGGGTGGCTTTGGAGATCTGGAATCTTTTCCCTGCTCTTCCTGCTTCCTACAGTGGGAAAGAGCACTCATGTCTTAATCTCTTAATCTCTATCCTGCTGCAGAGGGATTTCTTTCTTCTGGAGGGGCAGGGGAAGAGATTTCCCATGTGCATAGAGGGCAAATACCCAGAGAATTCATGTTTGTGGGACTGAGGATCTGCAGCAGGGAGCAAGAAGCACTTTGACTGCTGTTTCACAGCCTCATGCAAGCACTTTGCTGAAGAAAAGAAGAGCTTTCACTTCTGCGTGACACCTCTCTCGGGTGGAGCATCGGGCCTGCTGAGGTAGGAGAGCCCTTAGGAGGAATTCAGTGTCTTCCCCAAGGGCTCTTTAGATCCTGCCCTGACACTGCAATTCCCTAGGGAGAGAGGATGGCATCCCAGCAGCCACACCAGCAAACAGTGCTGGTGGGGCAGTTTGCTCCTGCCAGCCCAGGCTGTGCCCAGGAGACTGAAATACTCTGGATATTCTCTTCTGAACCAGACTCCAATTTTTAAATGGAGCACTCTCACATTTATGTCGCATAAAAGGGCGGAGTTTGCAGTGAGGAACTTGGAACTATTTGATAACAGAATCTAAATTGGATGTTTTCACAAAGAAAATTGGTATATTGGTCTGTTAGTCACCTACTATGTAGGGAATCTCACCCATGTGATTGGGATAGACTTTCAAGACTTCTGAACATGAAGTGAAACTGTCACGAAGCAAAGCATCATGACTGAAAAATCAACCAGAAGTACTAGATGAAGAATAGTGTTGACCCGCTGGTTTGTTTTTCAGAAAGCCACAGCTGTTCATTGATCTTGTCAAAGACATTGACGAGAGTCCAAAGGGGGTCACAAAAATGCTCTGAGGGCTGAAGCACCTCTGCTCTGAGGCCAGGCTGAGAGAGTCGGGGTTGTTCCATCTGGAGAAGAGAAGGCTCTAGGGAAATCTTACTGCAACCTTTCAGTACTTAAGGAGAGCTTATAAGGAAGACAAAAAGAGACTTCGAAGTCTCTTGTGATAGGACAAGGGGTGATGATCTCACCTAAAAGAGGGTAGATTAAATTAGTATAAGAAAGAATTATTCACAATGAGTGTGGAGAAACACTGGCCCAGAGAAGTAATGGATACTACACCCCCAGCAACACTCAAAGCCAGGTCAGACAGGGCTCTGAGCAACCTGATGCAGCTGAAGATGTCCCAGCCCATGGCAGGGGATTTGGACTAGGCAGCCTTTTAAGGTCCTTGCCAACCCAAACCATTCTGTGATTATGGAGGTGGAAAGCATGTTGAAGAGACTTGGGTGTCATAGGCAACAAAGTTATTCAAGCAGCACCAGGAAGACCTGGATGAGAATGGGTGTTGTGATGAGCCCTGTGTGGGTAAGCACACAGGGGAACAACAGAAACCTTGTCCTGACTGAATGTGCAGTCACTACACCAAACCAAGAGTCTCAGACTGCTGCCTGAATCTCAGGAGATGTGTACAGCCCAGGAACAAACCTACTCTCACGAGAGATGGGGAGAGCTGGGGATGTTAAGTACCTGTGCACGAGGGATCGTGCCTTTGTGGCAGCTGTAGAAATAAACCAGACTTCAAGCTTTGCTGCTTCTCACCACCACTTCGCCTACATGCCTCTCCCTGCTCCAGAAGAGTGGCAATTGCTGGAAGCAGGTTTCAAACCCAGAGAGAAGTCCTAAAATAGTGCATTGATTCCTTTGTCTGATCCAGGAAGCAACTGATCTTGTGTCCACGGACACCTGCATGATGGAGATAGCAAGAGAGCCTAGGGACAGAAGCAGTCACTCCAGAGTGTAAGTCACTAAATGTCAGCAAAACTATCAAAAGGGGGCATTTATTCTTCACAAGGTTCTTCTACAGGTAAAAAAATCTGTGGAACATCTTGCCATCTTGGTGTGGCTGATGTCAGGGTTATCTCTCCTTTCTGGTGGACTGCAGAGGAGATTAGATAAGGCCACAGAAAACAAATTAATAAAAGTTTACTAAATATACAGAAACAACAGGCACAGGAAATCTCTGATGTGCAGGGTTGCCCATCTTTACAGATGGTTGGATGTGAGGAAAGTATCATTTTAGAATTGACCATAGAACAGGTTGTGCTCCCTTGCTCTTCCCTGGACGATTGCTTTTGGCCAGGGCCACGGACTGGATGTGAGTGCAAACTGCATTACAGATAGTTTTTGATGACTCCTGTTGACATGAATCATCTTTCTATTCCTTAATACTGGAAAAAGCTCACAACAACCCTCCTGAGTTTCCTCTAAGATGTTTGTAAAACAAACCCCACTGTCCATCTCCAGTTTTGTCTGGTACAGACAGGAGAAGCACTAGGTAAAGGAGAAGATGGGCACATTTGGCCTGAGAAATCCTCTTGGACCTGGGCAAAGCAGTCCACAGAACTGAGTCCACATGGGCATATGCCTGTGCAATAGGACAAGCATCCTTTGTGGCTCCAGAGCAAATCCAGTGCTCTGAAGCAGCAGGGGATGAACAGCAGCATCAAGACATCTTCCCTTCCATTATATGATCCAGTTGCAACAGGAAAAGTCTTAGAGGTAGGATTTCTTGGATTCAGAAGTGGTCACAGTCTGGGACAGTTCACCTGAGTCCCTTGGGAGGAGGGAACATGTTTGGCTCAGTTATGGAGGAGCCATAGAGGGAGCAAAACAAGCACAATGCAGTTTGCCTGCTCACAGACTGGAAAGATGAGGTTGTACAGATATGGTTTTGGCCAGGGCAGTGGTGCCCCCGAGAAGACTTTCACAAGAAAAGTAAGATTGCATTGGGCTTTTGACTCAGCACAGAGGCCAGGGAACACCGGAGGAGTGCCCAATAACCCACAAAGGGGAGGGGAAGGCAGAATGCCCCATTATCCTATTTGGGGTGAGAGGTCCTAAGGGGTACCTGAGTGAGTAGCAATGCTCTTCTGAGGGACGAATAACGCAGGGCAAGGAAGACACCTGGGCTTACCCAGGAGATATTAGAGGATGGAGAACCAACAGCTGAACACTGCAAGAAGCAGCAGAGATTCTCAGCTCACATCCATGCCAAGAAGCCTGCGAGACAAAGGTGGATCCCAAAGGTGGAGTGGCCAGGAGAGACAGCTCAAAAGAGGCCATGCCAGAGGAGCAGCAGCTGGCTCGTTTTGTGTCTTGCCGCAAGGAAGAGGTGAGTGCTGGACCTGGGTGAGGAATACGGAGCAACAAGTCTCTGAGGCCGGAGCCGGCACACTTGGGGAGCAGTGGCAGCGCACAAAGGCGAGGACCCCGACGAGAGCCCTTCCCGGCTGCAGCGGGGTCCCGGGAGGGGCGCGGAGCCGGCCAGGACGGAGGAGAGCGGGACCTGCTCCACCGTCACCCCTGCGGGCCGGGCTCGGGGCAAACTTTAGAAAGCCAGTAGTCGCATCATGCTGGGGACAAGCCCCGCCCGCACCAAACGGGACCGGGACAGGACCAAGATCTGTGCGGGCGGGGAGGGCTGCGGACCGAGCCGTGGGACTCCCCGCCACCTCCCGCCTCATTCGGCCCGGGCCGAGTGCCAGGACCTCGGAGAGCTCCGTGCAGCTGCTCCGGCCGCGGCGCGGCGTCCCCCGCGGCCGGCCGCTCTCCGCCCTACTGCCCCGCGGCCCGGCCGAGGCGAGCCAACTTTGACTCCCACCTACGAAAGCTGCGGACCGAGCCTGGGAAGACGGGGAATCGGTTGGGTCCTCCCGGCTCGGCCCGACGGGACCGAGGGCAGGTCCCGCCGCCGTGACCCGCGGTTACCCCGCCGTCCAGCTGGCCGCGCCCCCGTCCCCAGCATCTCCGCTCCGCGACCGCCGTCCCGGGGAGCTCCGGCCCGCACGACCGTCTGCCCCAGGTGCCGCTGGCACGGCGCAGAGGGCCCGGGCAGGTCTCCCCGGGGCTGCAGGGTCCGGCTGCTCTCCGCCAGGCAGGACGGGCCCGCGCCGCTCTTACCTGCAAGGCCGGGGAAGGGGTCCGGGAAGTGCAGCGGCGGCTCGGCCGGCCCCTTGTCGCGGCCCGGGGGCAGCTCCTCCGCCTCCAGCCCGTCGGCGCCGCGCCGGCAGCCGGCGTCGGGGGTGGCGCGCGGCGGGGGCAGCTCCTGCGGAGGGTAGAAGCCGTCGGGGGGCTCGGAGAAACTGGGCAGGGCGGTGGTGAGCGCCACCATAGAGGGCACGGCCTGGCCCAGGCTGGCGCAGAAGGTGTTGGTGAGGCGGCCGGCGAAGGAAGCGAGCGGGGCGAGCGGCGGCAGCCCCGACTGCAGCGGGGCGTGGGACAGCGCCTGCGGGAGCACCAGCGGCCGGTACGGCATGAACATGGGGTAGCCGGTGTAGAGCAGGTGCCCGGAGCGCGACGGCGGCGTCCCAATGAGCGAGTCAATAGAGAAGGCGGTCCCCTGGCCGCCGGGTCTCTGCATGGCGAGCGGGCGCCTCCGGCTCAGCCGGCACCAACTTTCCGGCGAGCTCGGGCCGCCGCCAACTCGCCACGATCCCGCCGCCGCCGCCGCGGCCCCGGCCCGCGCCCTCCGCCTCCCGTGGGCTCCGGCGCCCGGCGAGAGCTGCCGCCCGCCCGCCCGCCCGCTCGCTGGCTCGGCGCGGCGGAGTGGAGGCGCGCTCGGAGCCGCCCGCCCGCCCGCCCCGCCGCGGGGGGGCCGGGCCGGGCCGCCGAGGGGAGGGGGAGAGGGGAGGGGAGGCGGGCGGGGGTGTCGCCCTCTGCTCTCATCCATCTTCTGCACATCACGGTCGAGTTCCTCCTTCAGCGCCCGCTCCGGCGGGGCAAGGCGCCCCGCTCCCCTGGCGCGGCCAGCCCCTGGGAAGGCACCTCCCCCTCCCGCCTCATCGGCTGTTATTAATGGTGATTGATGATTAGAAATTACGGGGCCAGGACAAGGGTGCTTTTGTGGGGACGGGATGGGCCCGGCCCTATCCGGGCCCAGGTCCACGGACTGGGTGAGCCGGCTCCGCTCCGCTCGGCACCACCCTGGCCGCCGCAAGCGGACCCGAGCCGGCCCTCTCGGCAGCTCCTGACGGCCGAGCCTGCGGGGAGTGGCCCGGGGACGGCGGCGAAGTGCGGGCTCCGGCGCCCCGACGGGCTGGGGCCGTGCCGTGCCGTGCCGTGTCGTGCCCGCAGATGGCCCGAGCAGGGCGCGGGAGAGCAGCCACGCAGCGGAGTTGGGACCGTCCCTTCTCGGCCCTGGATGGAGCCTTGTCAGCTCAGAGCGGGGTCTCCGTGAAAGCGGCGGCTCGGGCGCCGCGGGGCCGGGAGGATCGCGGCGCCTCCCACAGACGCATTCGGTCCGGTGGCAGGGCTGGCTGTGTGAAATGGCCCCTCTTGCTGCCCCGACAGCGCTCTCCCCGTGCCCTCCGTGTGTCGGACTCGCCCCCGGGTGGCGGCCAGTGGCCCTGGTGAGCATCGCTCCATCTGCAGAGCGGCGAGCCCCGTGCGAGTCGAAAGCTCCCGAGCTGCGGCGGCAACTGCGCGGCTTCGCTGTGCTCTGTGTTCGGAGGAACATCGCCTGCCCCTTGTGGGGAATCTCCACGCTAAAACAGAGGTCTTTCTGCCCCCAGCTAGGCATTTGGGTCTTCCTCTGTCTATAGAGAAGCTGCTCACCAGACCTGCAATGGACAAACTGAAGCCCTGCTTCTGAAGAGTATCGGGATTTTTAAAGTGCTTGGAAGCCAAGAAATGCAAGCTGAAATCACGTCTATGCCCACTCCAGCTGTAGTTTTAGCAGCACGGTGACACTCCAGACCTCCAGCTCTCACCTAGGGGTATTCCTCTTCTCAAGTCCCCTGTGTGTTCCTGCCTGCATTCCCCCTTGGACCAGGGATGCAGCACTCCTGGCTGCTTGGCTGCCCAGGCTCCCTGGTGGCATCCATATCTGTGTAAATACAAGGATTTCTCCACGGTCACCTTCTGCTCTGTCCCTGAGGGGCTCTGGAACATCACTTAGAAGTACGTGTTTTCTGTGGGACATGGCAGCCCAGCTATGGAGGTGAAAACTTGGATCCTGTGTGGAGCATTTGAGTGAAGCAAAATGGGCCCACTGTGCTGAAAGTGGGGTACTCAGCCTTCCTCCACTAAACAGGCACAATATGAATCCCTGGTATGGGCCAGATATGACATCACACAGCCTCTCCTTTTTTTCATGTCTTTTGTGACTTTTTCTCTGGCACATCCTAGTGGTCCAAAAGAATTATCCCTCCTCAGCAAGAATGGCCCTGCTCTGAATTAGAATGGGTGGGAAGAAGTCAACGGTAAAATAATCATCCAGGCTCAAATATTGAATCAGGAAACTGAAGCCTGGCATAGGGGATTCCTGTCACCACTCTGATGCAGACACCTCCTGCCTTTGGATCATGGGGAGAGTGAGAGATGCTCGTCTTTGCAGGTCATTGACTGCCTGTGGCTCCTAGTCCAGATTTAGGGCCCAGACTCCATGCTGGGAAGGAACACGGCAGTGACAAGCATTTGGATGAATCCCACCGCAGAGACCAGTTGTGATATAATGAGGGACATGGCTCCAGATCTGCTGGTTACCATCTGTGTTCTGTCTGTCTTGTGCCCCAGCTCTCCTGTCTCATCCACCAGATGTCTGTGGTAAAGGAACCTTCAGGTTGGCGTTGTTGTCAATGCACATAGCTTGGGTCCATTCCCTGCTTTGAAAGCACCTTGGACCATGGAGAAAGTGGAAGCATAGCCATGTGCTACTGGCTCTCAAGATTGCATTCAAAAGGGCCCAGATCCAGGCTGTGCAAGCAGCTTTCTGACTCCTGAGCAAATACAATTTGATCACTTGTTCGATGAACCTTTTCTGTGCAACCAACCCACACCTCACAGCCACAGATAGCTTAGCAAGGTATTTGAGAGCAGGAGGAAACTGCTCTCTCCGGTGACCTTGCTGGGGAGCTGGGTGAGCTGGGATGAGCTGTGTCTCCCACGGGCGAGGATGGCAGCCCGTGCCCACAGCGGCAGGTCCTGCCTGCAGGAAGCAGCACAAGCTCAATAGTGCCCTCTGCACAGCTATATCCTGCACTCTGCAAGTCCCTGGGGTGTCTCGAACGTTAGGGTTCTGCTTACTTGATCATACACTTGCATTTCCTGCAGCTCCCCTCTCCCTTCCAACATTGAGTCTCTGTTCCATGATCTGATGACAGATGGCTGCATCCTATGAATTGGCCCTGACCCTGGAGAGCCAAACCTCCAGAGGGGGGAATGTACTCAGGGCCCCAACAATTCACTCCACTTTGGTTTACATTGTCTCAGGAGACTTTGTGGTAGAGGTAGAAGCTCAAGTGCAAGTAGTAAAGCAAAGATTCAGAGAAGGATATGTTGAAAGACTGCAGAAAAAAAGAAAGCTTGTAAGACTAATAAAGCAAAGATTGTGCCGCTATACTCTCATGTGTGCATCAAATGGGACAGAGCTCCCACATCCACCATCCTCACAGAGTCAGCCAACTTGCAATGAGGGTCCAGGTTGCACGCCCACCCCCTGGACTTCCAGAGGCTTTCCCAATTTCAGTTGTGTAACCTCTGTCTAATCTCCCACAGCTTCTTGCTGCCTACTGCAATGCAGTTTCCATGGCTTCCACTTGAGGCTCAGACCTCCACTGCTCAAATGCTCCCTGGGCATCTTTCCCTCTCCACACACCTCTGCAGAAAGCCCCTCGATTCCAGTTTACAGGGCTTCATCCCTCCCTTTCAGGGAGCTGGTGTGTTTCCTTAACATGCCTGAAGATAGACCGTCCAACATGCCAGGTACAGCAGAAATATTGACTGTGTGTGCGATTTGTAAACCCCTGGTCCCGTTGCACTTCTGATTGCACTCTCAGCTGTTGGTGGGGATCTCTCAGGACCTCACTAGGTACATTATCAGACACTGAGTTTAAAAAAGAATCTCAGGAGGAGATGTGCTCTCTCCTGTTTTGGGGTCATTGTGTCATGGCTCGTGTTTTTCGGTCTCAGCAAGTGGTCCTGAGTCTCACCAAGCTGGGCCCTGAGTGCTGAATTTGAGTCCCTTCTCTGCAAGCAAAGCCTTCAGCGATCACAGACCAGCTTGGCCCACTTCCTCCATCCTCAGTCTGCCTGTGTTTACCACCTCTCTTCTCTGTTTTCTGCATTAGAACTGCTCAAGCTTCCTCCTCCTCCTCCTCTTCTCCATTCCTTTCTGCAGACATGTGAACATGGACAAGTCTGTTTCAGGAAGGACTGGGAAGTGTCCCGCTCAACACTTGGGCAGTGTCTGTACTGACGCTGAGGCATGACCTGTCTGCTCAGCACAGAGGATCCCGAGAGAAAACCATCAGCCTCTGAAAATGTCCTTGCTTGGCACATGCAAAGTGGGATCCTCAGAGGCTGTTAATTAAGGAAAATTTGATCCCGTGCTACTGGGGAGAAAAAGAACCACCTGGGCCAGCTCTCCTCGGTGAGGCAGAGAGTCTGGAGTGTATTCCTGATGCACCAGCTGTTGGCCAAATACAGGCCAATTAATTTTTGCTGTATCTGTAATGGGTAAAGTTCTGAGTAACACAGCACAGCAACCACAACTGCAACAGTTAAAGTGTAATGATAGCCTGGGAAATGAAAGCAGGTCTTCCTAATGGAAACTGCTATGCAGTCTTAACTTTATGCCTCTACCTGCTCCACTTACTATCTCTGCACGGAATCTAGCACAACAGGACTAAATGTAGTCACAGCCTCTAGGCATTCCTGCAATATAGCTGCTAAACATATTAAAAGCAAGAGTAACATTGTAAAATTATTTACTCAAAGCTTGAGAAGTCTGGATAACAAGCTGGCTGTGGCCATGATGTTGTTTGACCAAAGCTGGGCTCCCGCTGGGCACAGATTTTGGTACTGGAGAATGTGCCCATGACATGGTCAGGCTCTGCAGCCACACACTGCCCGAGGTGGACAGCAGCTCATGCAAGGGCCACCCCGGACATCCCAGCTGGCTTCTGCACACATGGTCCCACAGGCTCTCCCTGACTGCAGAGCTGCCCCATGTGCTTCTGTCTTCAGCTTCTGACAGAAACCTCTCTGCCCATTCATGCCTGGGAAAGGTACATCAGAGCTAGACCTGGCAGAGCCATAGCTAGAGCAATGAGAATCCAAGATCCTCATTAATACTACAAGAGCATTCCCAGGTGCATGGGTTTGCTGTTGACAAGACCTCAGACCGGAATTTTTTGTTTCTGGAGTCCTGGACAAGGTTCACATATTCCTTTCACGTTTATTTGAGGATTGCTCTGCATAGGAGAGCCAAACCTTCCCTCACTCCTGTGTTTGGATCCTGCTCAGGGAGAATGATGTTAGCCAAGTTCTTCAAATAATTTATGGGGCTTCTCAGGCACAGGGCTGGTACCTGCTGCATGTTTAGCCCAGAAACAGCTCTCTCCATGTGCACTGCTCTGCCCCAGCAGTTAAATGAGCGTGGCTCTCCAGAACCTTTCCTTCAGAAGATGTCCATCATCTGCAGGTCACTGTATAGACATATACCTCATGGCTCTGCGAGAGCCTGTAAGCTGGTGTTCTCAGAGTGCAGCATGCAGGATTCAGAGCAAAATGGGTTATGCAACACTGTGCACCATGCAGGCTGTCACATGAACATCGTTTCTCCAGCTGGGAGCACAATCCAGTCAAAGGCACCACTGAAACCAGCCTGACTCCATTGCCTTTGTGCCCTCCCTGTGTAAAAATCAGGTATTTATCCACACTGATGAGATGCCCTGGCTTCGTCCCTTCTCCAGGCTGAACAGTTCCAGCTCCCTCAGCCTGAGAGGTGCTCAGGTAACTTTTCCATGTTAAGATATTGTTGTTTTGTCACTGCTCAGGTTTCTCCAGCTCCAGGTCCTTGTGGTGGCTTTTGTTGGTAATTTCCTTATCTTCTGACCATTGCTACTGTCTTCTGCTACCACTACACGATTATACCAAACCTGCATTTGTTGATACATTTGCTGATGATTCTTTCAGTGACCTGGAGCACCCACCCCTGGTAAGCAGCTGCAGGTGACACTGCTGACATGTGGCAATGGGACAGAGGACAGAGCAGGGCTGGCAGCCCAAAGAGCACCAGTGTGCACAAGGGGTCTGCTCCCTCAGGATTCACCTGTGGAGCATGGCACCTCAGGAGCATCAGCATCTGCTGCAGCCCCTCTGCATGCAAACAGAAGTGCAGGAAGTATTTGGAATCGTGCTCCTCACAAAAAAAGAACAGAAACCCTGGGCAGTGGGAGAGCAGCTCAGCGGAGCTGTGTTGCTGTGTGAGGTCACAGCTTGGGGTGGACACTGAGGTTCCTCCTGCCCTGAGCCAGGGCATCTTGCACTGCGTCCTCAGGGGGGAATCACAGCCGGGGCTGTTGAGCAACCCCTCAAGCACTCGAGTGCTGGGGAAGGGCTGAGGTTTGCCTTTGTGGGTCACACCCAGCCCTGGGGTCCTTCGGAACTCCTGGCCACTGTCCATCCCACTCCAGTGAAACATGCTTGGTGCTGTCAAACAGCTGAGATGTCAAAGCTAAAGCTTGTGAGAGAAGTGGTGTAAAGGCAAATATTTAAATAGCTTACTAAAAGCAGTATTCCCATTTATTTCAGAATGTCTCTCTCAGAAACCAGGGCAGGCAGCACATTCAGAAGCTGATAGAACCAGTACAGACCAGTGGGGTCACAATGAAGGAAACTCAGGTTAAGTCAGAGCTGTCAGTGAGGTGTGAATGGAGTTAGCAGTGCTGGGAAGAGAAACTGGAACTTATTACCCCGGGGCCAAACACAGTCTCAGTGGTGACAGCAGCTTGTGGCAGCCCAGTGAAGGTTCACAGATCTGCAATTAATCAGCCTGATCTCTTTGGGACTGGGCTGAGCACCATACAGATGAACCTTGGTCTGGGCTAGGGCAGATCCCCATGTGATTTAAAAATCACCCCTGAGATAAGAAATCTACATTCACCATGATAACCTGCTCTAAGACGCAATTAACTAGAAGATTAATTGCCCTTGCTATTAAAAATGCCTTATTTCTAATATGTGTTTGCACAGCTTCAGTTTGCAGCCACCAGATCTGGTTTTACCTCCAAGTGCCACTCGGGAGTGCCTGACAGTGCTGAATGAGCCCTGCAGGGAGGCTGAGAAGTAACAGCAGGGTCCAGCTGTGGGTGTCAGGGGACAATGGAGGGGTCCCTGGCATCTTTGGGAGGGGGCTCTCAGCCCCTCCTGCCCTGTGAACCCTCAGCTGGAGAACAGGCTCGCACACCTGACACAGGATCTGAGGAGCAGCCTTGGTGTGTCCAAGCCCCTCATCTCCCCTGCCAGGAGCCAGTGCAGCCCAGCAGTCTCTGATGGTGCTGCGCTGCACCCCTCTGCTCGCTCCAGCATTCTGAAACATCCACCCCAGAGCTGCAGGCACTGGGCACCTGCCCTAGGTGTCCATGTGCAGCACGTTCTGCCTAATGAAAACCAGTAACTCAGCAAATATTTCTGCTCTGCATTTGAAACAACTATGTGCACATATTCATATTTACAGTGGTAATGAAATACTTTCTATTCCATCAGTAATTAAGGAAGATGCTAAATTGTGTAAGTAACAATTTTTATAATGTGCAGGAGAAGAGCTTACATCCAAGAGTATTTAATTGGCTAATGAGTTCACTGAACTTTTTTTTTCGTTATAACAAATCATGGCACACTGGGGAACTTAAGATTACTAGGGGGAAAAATACCAATGTCTTGTCAGTATTTAAATGTGTTCACATGGGTATCCAAGAAACTACACAGCAGTTAGTTCAACATACTTCCCAAGCAATCACAGACAAAGAGTCGAAGAATGCCCTGGGTAAGTTAGTAGAAACTAGAACCCAATTTAATGCAATCTGAAAGAAATATTTTCAAATTATTTAATGTAACTTTTTAATAAGTCTACAAGTTTGATAGAGCTAATAAGAGAGATGGGCTGTGCTTAGAAACCTGTAAGTCATTTGACTAAGTTCTGCATGGCATTTTAATAAGAAAAATTAGCTGTATGCTGAAGTTAGTGTCCTCAATATTAACAGATCCACAAGAGATTGGTGGCTGAGGAGACTTATCTTATACAGCCATTGGACAGGTGTATTTCTAGCTTTATTCTCTTCACATATCAATGCTATATGCTATTAGCAATCAGGGAGAAATAAAAATCATTGGAATGGATAAAAATGGATTGTTGGGATGGTAAAAGTAACAGTGGCACTTGCTCAAGACAATGTGATCTGGGTCGCTGGAAACACCAGGTTCAGGAGCAGCCTGGTTGGTTGAACTATAATGTGCAATGTATAAAAAGAATGGGGCTTCACTTTAACTCAGGGACTGCATCATGGATGTGGAAAGTCTGAAAAGCATTAGAGGTTGTAACGTCTGCCATGAGAGCACAGACCACACAGACTGAGGGCATTGCTGCTCAGGCCTCCTCCTGCGCTGTGCAAATGGTCAAATCACATCAAATATGAATCCAGGGCTCCTGAGCATTTGTGTGGATCTCAAGTCCGCAGCAGAGCAGCCCTCCCACAATGACAGCACAGCTGCATTCCGAGTGCTGTGCACAGCTGTCCTCTCTCTGCCTCAAGGGATGCACTGCAACAAGTAAAGGCCCAGGGAAACCCTGTGAGTGGAGTCAGGGCTTGGGGACACTCCCATGCAGGAACAGCACAGCTGAACACAATCCAGCCCAAATAAGGAGAGAAATAGCACAGATCTGTATCGTTTTAAGTTATATGATGAAGAGAAACAATCACTGCCCATACATTCTTACATGGCATCAAATGAAACATGACAGTGACAGCAGAAAGATAAAGAGAGAGAAGAGATCAACACAATGTGCAATTCTTCTCTCCTTGCCACAGGGGCATCAGAATGCTCAAATAAACACAGGTTCAAAAAGTGACTGGTCAAATTTATGGCAGAAAAAAAATAAAATCTCTCCACAACCAAAAAATACAACAATGCCTTTTTGACTCAGAACTACCTAAGAAGCAGGTTACAACTCAGGGTGGGGGCAGACATGCTGGGAAAGAGGTTTTCTCTACTTGCTCTGCCTGTAAGTATCTCGCTGTTAACCCCAGGTATGGCCTCTCACACTCTTTACCGAGGAACAGGAAAAATGGAGCGAGAGTCAAGCAGGTGCTTGCGGCTGGGAAGCAGAGAGTGCTGGTTGTCTGTCAGAAGGGGATACCAGGGATGGGCAGAGCTTTGGCTGCGCAGGGAGGGTCAAGGCAGGATCCGGTGGCTGCAGCTGGGCTGGAAGCTTCTGTCTGGGATGACACTTTGCCAGAGCACGTTACTCGCATGGCTGCACTGAGCATGCAACTGTGGACTCACACCTCTCCATGCTAAGGATGCATCTTGCCATGACCCCACCAGAGCTGCCTAGTACAGGCTAGAGTATTTGGATTTGGGAAACTGATATCCTGCTACTAATAGTGTGATCCATGCAGTGTCGTTGCTCCTTGTACCACAAAATGCCCTAATTCCCATACCTTCTTTTGTTGGTCTGGGCTCTGTCTGGATTAGTATGAACCAACAGACTGCTCCAAAACAGACACATGATGTAGAGCACAAGGCTGGTTGGGACTGGGACACAGCAACAGGCTTGGCACAGGGAACTGATGTGGCCAGGCAGGGAGTGGTGTGAGGGGAAGGGAGTAGCTGGGAAAGCACAGACTGCATGGGCAAGGGTGGAACACCTGCCCAGAAAAGCACAGCAGGACTGGAACTGCCACCCCTAGTAGAGAATGTCCTCAAAGCCGAGCAGCAGGAACTGGTGCAGGGCACTTGGCAGATGTAGCTGGGACAGGACCAGAAGCAGCCGGCCCTCCAGGAGGGTCCTGAGAGCGCAGCGAGCCAGGTGCTGCAAGGAGCGAGGTCTGTGCCCCAGGGAGAAAAGTGACTGGTAGAAACACGGGTATTTCTGCAGAGAGAAGAAAGGAGCAAGGCATGCAAAGCTGAAGATATCACCCTGGGAGCAGAGGCAGAACCAGCCATCCAGTTGCCTCGCTATGGAGCATCCTCCCTGTCCCCAGCAGCACCATCCCTGTGTCCTGGCTCCCCACATGGCCAGTCCAGCCCCACCCAAGCAGGCCCAGATGCCCCTGGCAACCCACTAGAACCTGGCCATGGGTTCTTCAGGCAGCATTTGCTCCCTTACCTGTACAACCTCCGCTGGAACTGCTGCCTCCCAGTCCTCGGAGACGCGCACGTGGCTGTAGCTGTTCACGAGGGCCTCGATGACACGCGGGCAGGAGTGGCAGTACCGCAGCACCTGGCCAGGGAGAGAGTCATGCCTTCAGAGGCATGGACAGGCTTAAAGGAATAAAGCAGGGATTTATTAAAAGGCCTTCCTGGGAGACACCTTGGGCAGTGCAAGAGCCCAGCCGTGGCTCCACCCGAGATGGACCCGAGTCAGGAGTTTTCACACTTTTATAAGGTGTGGTCCATTCACATATTGGGGTGAATTGTCCAATTCCAGCTCCAGGTTCTGCAGTGCCATCCTCCCAGATTGCTCTCCTCAATTTGCTGCTCTTTGCACTTTTTTCAGGCGCTTTTAGGGCCTGAAGCTGCAGCGGTGTCCTTGGTTCTGGGGCTGGAAAAGGATTGCTTAGTCTGACTGAGCTGTGAGGAGAACTTGTAACATTTTATATGGAGCTCAGAGTCACGCACTAATGCAGTACAGAGCCTGAAAAACACAAAAGCTAAAACTTGAGGCATCAAGAGCAGGTGATCACATCACTGGGCAAGATCCTACAAACCCCGTTGTCACCTCCTAATGCACTGCCCAATCCAGACGTGGTAAATCTGGTGAACTCCAGTCCTTCTCCTGACCCGGGAGAGAAAAGTCACAGCAGATATGAAGCACCAGAGCATCCCTCTTTGCAAACAGGACTGAGCCACCACTCAACATGCAGAGCATGGCTGCCTTCAGCACAGCCAGGTTCCCACAGCTTCTCAGACACAGGGACCATCATACATGGCTGGGTGATGATGTCCAGCAGCCTCACTGCTGCAAGTAGCTCACAAACACCAACACTGTGCTTTACACCAGGCTCCTTACCTCACATTTCGGTAGGGCAGGGACTGGCACTCATATTTTGATCAGCCAGAGCACAGCACAGTGTGCCTCTGTGAAGGGCCACACCAGGGTCTCAGGGATGCGGGATTGTTTGGTGCAGGGTTGCAGACACATCTGTAGCTGTGTCTAAAGCAGTGCTGTGCCCATGTGAAGGGTGGCACAGAGCCCCAGAAGGCTTCACACGTATTTGTACAGCTCTGGTGCATCCCCCGCTCACCCTGTGGAGGTGACACTCAATGCCGTGTACCTTGCAACAAGCAGCCTTTGGAGCACACCCCACCCTGGCAAAGCCGCACAGAGGCATATTTCCCTGGCTCCAGGGCTGCCACTCCCCATGGCCCAGGCCAGCAGTAGCTGTCAGAGTCTATTCTGGCTGTACCAGTGATCCTCATTATCTGGCGTTAATAGGAGATTAATTAGTGTTAATTGTTGATTTTCCTGTATTTTCCCAAAGGGGAGAGCAATCTGCTGATCTCCGGGCTGGGTAATTATTGCACTGCTCAGGAATTAAGACAGGAAATTAACCCTTTGTCTGCTGGTGTCTTGCAGAGACAGCAGGAGCTGGAGTGTGTACCCCTGAGAAAAAAACACCTCCAGAGGAAAAGAACCAACACTTTCCAGAGCAAGTAATTATGGAAACTGGGTGAGTACTGTCCATGCACCTTAGCTGACAGAAGCAGGAGAGTCCTACAGCAAAACACAGTCCAGGAGAAAACATCAGGGATTCCCATACTAATGCCAGTTCTCCCTTCCCAGGCCCTGGGCAGAGCAGGGCAGGACAGAGAGCCAGCTGCCATGGAACAAGCCCTGCTGTGACAGGAGGGCCCACTGGGGTCCAGATGATGCTCCCAGCCTTCCCTTCCCAGCACACTGCTCTGGAGCCTCACCTTGAGGAGGGCGCCTGGCCAGACGCGCACGGCCCCGTGGTTGAGCAGCGCTCGCACCACGAGTTCCGGGTGATGCTCCAGCTTGTAGGCAGCTACTTGCAGGATGTTGTGCAGGGCCGTGTTGCCGCCATAGTTCATGACATTGACGTTGGCACCCCGGGCCAGCAGTAACTCTGCGATTTGAGCATTGGCGTTCTTGCAGGCCAGGTGAAGCGGGTGCTGCCGGTCCCGATCGGCAGCGTTGATGCTGGCGCCGCTCTCCACCAGCAGCTGGCAGACGCGGTAGTAGCGGTCCATGTCCTGGGGCTGCTGCTGCTGAGCACAGGCAGCATTCAGTGGCGTTTGCCCCTCCTTGTTCTTCACCTCCAGTTGAGCCCCGTGGTGCAGAAGCAGCTGGACGTGCTCTGGCAGCCCGTGCCGTGCTGCCACATGCAGTGCTGTGTCGTTCTCCTCCTCCGTCTGACTGTTCACATTGGCACCGTGCTGCAGCAGCTGCCGGACACACCTGTGTGGCCCAAGGTGACTTGGTGACCATCTCTCATCGCCACCTCCCATCCTACCTCCCAGCCCCCACATCTTCACCATCCCACAGCTTTTCCTCAGGGCTCCTCATGCCCTGCAGCAGTGATTTTAAGCCAGGATGACTGCTGAGCAGAGATACTGGCACCCTAATTTCAGCTAAATCCACACAGACCTCTTCAAGCTGTGTGACCACACTGGCTCCCCGGCTGCATCTGCTAAGGACACGAGCTTGCAGTCACCTGTTTGACCTCAGAGGTGATCCTGGTCCGGGACCAGGCGCCAAGGCCACCCCCATTCTGCCCCCACCAGCCCACCCTCAGGGATGAGGAGGGACCCCTCCTGCACGGGACAGGGCTCGCAGGGCAGGGAGGCTGGCCGTGCCCGCCCCGAGCAGAACTCACTCGATGGAGTCGGAGCTCTTGCAGAGGTGCAGGGGCCGGTAGCCATCCTCAGAGAGAGCCTCGGGGTCGGCCCCAGCGCGGAGCAGCAGGCGCGCGCAGTCGGCGCTGGAGGCCGCGCAGGCCGCGTGCAGCGCGGTGCGCCCGCCCGGGGCCGCGTCCACGGCGGCGCCGCGCAGCAGCAGCAGCCGCAGGCAGGCCGTGTGCCCGCGGCTGGCCGTGATGTGCAGCGGCGTGGTGAGCTCCTGCTCGTAGCTCAGCGACCACAGTCCTGCAGGGGGAGAGAGGTCAGGGAGACGCGTCCAGCCACAGTGCAGAGACCTGCGCTTTCCCTTGAAGCGCCTGATGTCCGTCCCCCTGAGAGACTTGTGGTTCCCCTCAAGGAACTTCGAGTCCCTTCCCTGCAAGATCCCCGTGTTTGGACTGGCCTGCCACAGGCAGAGGCGTCAGGAAGGCTCTCAGGGCACAGAGCCATGCAGGCGGGGAGCTCCAGGCAGCACCAGCCCCCAGCAGAAGCCGTGCTGGGCAGTGCCCTGTACCTGTGGCTCAGGTGGGTACATGGGGTTTCTGTTGTTAGGAACACAGCGGATGAAGGGTCTGGGGCACAGGCAGGGCTGGTGGCAACGAGGTGGCTCGGCCAAACACCACAAGCACAAGGAGCCGGACGGTAGAGAGGTGTCAGAGCCAGCTGCCGCACACACAGGGGACTCAAACCAGACCTGAGCAGGGTGCACACAATGAGCTACAGCAGAGATGGACATCGAGGACGTAGGAGAGAGCAAGGGGCTGGAATGTGCCAGCTCTCAAAGATGCTGCTGACCAAGCATGAACCATCGCTGAGCTGGTGCAGTCTGCTGGCTAACAGCCTGCAAATGCTACAGGAAAAAAAGCTCCTTAAACTGCGCTTCTTGCTGCCTACCCAGACAGAGCTGGGGAATATCCCAGACTGCATGGCGTGTTCCACACTACATCCTCTCAACTCCTTCTTGCAGAGGCAGTATGTGGTCATCTGTGTTTTCCAGGGCCAGGTTCAAACTGAACCATCTCAAAGATCTAACTCCTGTTGTGAAAATCTGGCACAACTTGCAGTGGCAGCCGGCAGCGCAGGGCAGGCTGCACACAGGGCAGTTCCCAAGCACTCAAGACAATCCCTACGAGAGGAACCAGGTTTCCTGGATGCACCCTGTGCTCTCAGAAGCAGCACCCCCCTTCCACAAGGAACACATGCTCTTTTTCCCATTCCCACTGCTCTGCAGCCCAAGCAGCACCTGTAACACAAACCCAGCAAGAGCCATGCCCCACAGCACACCCACAGGCTGAGCCCCACTGCTCCCCCATACTCAGCCCACGGGGGTTGAAGCAGTAGTTATTCCACTCTTCCAGGTCACTGGTGTCAAACACAGCACTGGGGCTCAGGTTGTTCCCAGGATCTTGGAGGATCTCGGCTACAGTCCCATGGTCCCCAGCCAGCAGGGCCTGCCAGAACACCTGGGCAGGGCCAGCCGCCTGCCGTGTGCGGATGGGCTCCTGGCTCTCATCTCTTCTGCCTGTGCTGCTGCCCATAACACCCAACCAGACCCTTCTCAGAGACCTGGACAGGACCTGCTGGTGCACCCAGCCAGACTCTGAGGCACAGCCCCACCAGCAGCCTGCCTGCCAGCCCAGGGTGTGCCACAGGGAGGGGGAACCGTTCATAGCCCTCTCTTTGGCTCAGGCTGGACACAGCTCAGGTCTCAGCTATTCTATTCTGGGAAACCTTGTGACCAAAGGCTGGGTCCAAGAGGCTGATAAAGGCTCTGCACTCAGGCAGCAGTGCCTCAGCAGTGCCCTGCTGTGAAGGGAAAGTCCTCAGGGAGGGTAGGGGAGCCTGAAGGGTAAAAATAGGGATGGGACATCACGAATACAACAGAGGGGGAAATGGTTCCATGTCTACTCTGTGTTTCGCAGTGGTGCCCAGACCACAACAGCATGACCCCAGCAGCTCCACACACATCTCCATGCCTCTGTTCACCCCTTGGCTCCACAAACAATTCCAGCACTGCACACCCATTTACCAGTTGCACCTGAGCCATTGGCACCAGGAAGGTTTTAAAACAAGCTGCAGGATAGCTCTTTTTAATCAAAGCCAAAGAAGTGGTAGAAGTAGGTACAAGGATGGGAAAAATTTGAGGTAATTATCCTTTAGACCCTTCCCACTTGCTCCTTTTTCTTGATATTGAGCCTTGCACAGAGCCTCTGCGTGGCTTTAGTGCTCCCTTTCAGCCCTCAGACACTCTCCTGACTCACTGCAGTCACCTGAGCTGGTGTTTTCCTCTGCAGCCAGCCAGCCCGCCCACCTCGGTGACACAGGAGCGTGCCTTGCTCACGTGGAGTAGCACTGTGTACATATTCTCCACACCACATCATCGAGAGGACGTGTCAAACCGCGGGGAAGGCTGCTAGATTTCAGTTTAATTTTGTGTCATGGAACTACTCAGATCATGCAGCTATACACCAGTTAAGTGACCCCAATAGACCACCAAGCAACAATTACCAGGGACCAGAGCAGAGTGGAAGGCAGGGAACTTTACCCTCCTCAGTAATGAGAATAAATGACCAAATTCTATACGGACAGTAACCAGTTTGCTCTGTGTGAGCAGACTTCACCTTGTCTGACTAAAATGCAGCCTACAAAGGGGTAAAGAAAAGGAAGCCCCCGGCAGATGTTCTCACCCGACAGGACCCTCTATTTGCCCAAGGATATCAGCGGCTATGCCACGAGAGCTTGAGGTTCCCAGTCATGTACCAGGGAGGCAAAAAGCTGTGTAAGTGACACCAGACAGTTTACACTTCCTCTGGGCACCTTAAAACGCTAAGGAGGTGATGTGGGAAAGACAAGGTCATTGAGTCAGTTCTAAGAACCTGTCTCTACACGGTCAGTGAGATACAGAGACAAGCCTCGGGTAGCATGAAGGTTTGTTTTGGGTTTTGTTCTGTATTCTTATCTGATAAATTTGGCAGCACATTTTTGCTCTGTGTTTGATGAATGATCTTGTTTGGTGGGGTTTTTCATGTCTTGAAACTTTGTTGATTGGAGAAATTTCTGCATGAGGTTGTTTTATATTGTGTATTCCATTTTCTCTGGGGCACAAACCTTTAAAGCGAGAGACTGGCTGCTCCATGTCTGCTAGCCTAGCATAAGACAGGAGTTACAACATTCAATTTGTATTTTACTAACAAATGGTCTCAGTTACACAAAGGGTAATACCTTTAGTGATTTCATTCCTAAGCAGACTGTAACAATTCAAAACCCGCATCATACAAATCTTGCAACTCAATAAATAATCGTCACCGCTCACAAGTAGCAGCACTTGCATCTGCAGCCCACATACCCTGTCTCTTGCTGCAGTGGATCCCCACAAAATGCTGACATCTGACTGAGCACTAGGACACTTGGCCTGCTCCTCTGGAAAAACAGCTCCATCAACAGCTCTTCCATTCTGGTATGGGTGGCTTTTGCCACCAGCCTTCTGTAGACGAGGGTGCTGCAGTTAAGGGCCTTTCTCATGTGACACTCAAATTCTGGAAGTCTGCCTGCACCACATCTCTAATTGACAGCAGGAAGAACAAGGGCACCTTCAGGCTGCCCAGAAAACCTCTCCCTTGAGCACCCTGCATTGCTTTCTAAGAGCTCATAGATGCTGTTGATGAGAAGGTAAGTGAAAGGAACCAGAGTGTGGAAGCATGTGTGGTAGCCCCAAGATGTGCCTGGACAAGGTACAGCAAGATGTACTGATGGGGAGAAACACCAAGAATGATCAGCTCCTACCTCCTGTCGCTGGGGAAAGTTTGCTTCCACCGTCTTTCTCGTAGACTGGATTTCTGCTCCCCTTGTCAAATGAGTCTATCTCATGGAGCACAGCACCTCTGATGCCTTTCCACTCATGCAGGCTCACACGTATTTCACATCCATGCCAGCAATCTCTAACAAGACAGTCCTGAGGATGTGCCTCTCCAGCAACTCTTCCAGGGGCCCTATTCTCATTATTCCCAGTAGATCTGCCTCACACCACCTTCAACAAGCCTGCTACTATTTGTTGTACAGCCTTGGAAACTTCCTTCCTCACACTAAAGCTGTTCTTCCCAAGTCCTTCTTCCCTCACCCATTTTCCACCACTGGGGATACCTTTCAACACATTTCTCAGGTGCCTGAGCCCTCTCTTTGGACATTTTCTATCCCCCGATGTCTCAGCCCTTCATACCCACCACGTTTATTGCTAGTCCAGCGCAGCACATCGCCCCTGGTCTCAATGATGAGATTGACAGCTGCGCCCTTGGTGAAGTACTTCTGCACCATGTCCAGGTCTCCAGTGAAGAGTGCATTCTGGACCAGCAGATCCCGGCACTCCAGTGGCTCCAGGCGGCTGTGCTGGTGTCCTGAGCCATCTGGGCTCAGGCTGTGCTCTCTGTGGTGGCACCTCACACTGTGGGAATTCTTCCCCTGAGCTGGCTGCAGCGAGCGCGGCGTGGCGGAGCAGGGAGGGAAGGTGCAGTCCATCTCAGGTAACTAACCTGAGAAGTCTGAGCACACAGTCAACGGGCTATTGCAGTGAAGAGTCTCTTGTTCAAGGTTTCTCCTTTGCAGGTTGCTCCTGAGTTCCAGCTCCCCTGCATCTGGCTGGACTCAGGCACAGGCCTGAATCAGTGTGTATAAATAGCCTGGCTTGGCAATTCCTCATCACCACCTCCCCTTCTTCCAAGAGCTTATTTTCAGCTGCTAGGTGCAATCACCAGCACAGACTAGGCACAGGACAGGGGTGACAGGCAGCCTGGAAATTATTTTAGTGCTTGCTATCTCTGCTAAGAGCCCCCGCTCCACACAGCACTCCCACCGAGAAAGAGGCAGAGCAAGGGGGGACAGCCATGGCAGGGAGGTGGGTGGTGAGGGGGGCTTGGCAAAGAGGTCATAAAGGACTGAGGACAGAGCTCTTCCCCACAGGCAACTCCACAGGAACCAAAAGACCCTCACAAGTACCACACACTGTTCTGGGATCAACCCCTCCCCAGGACAGCAAGGCTGGCTGCCCACAGGGCTGAGCAGGATGCAGAAGGGCAGAGAGGTGAGCCTGAGCCCTGGGAAAAGCAGCTTGTACAACACACATTATCCTGTCACAGTGGTCCCAAACTGTGATCAGGTTCTTTGTGGAGGTGCTAATCAAACAGGGAGCCAGACTTTGCTTGTGTTCCTTTTGGCAGCTGTTTCCAGAGCAAAGAAAACTGTTATATGAGAATCTTGGAGCTGAAGAGGGTCATGAACCAGTCCCAGGACTGGGATCGTGCCCAGCAATTCCCATTGCTGCTGCACAGACGCTCTGTGCCAGGGAGCACCTGCAGCATGCCACTGGCATTGGACTGGGAGGACACTGCTCTCCTGAAGGATGCAGTGGCTCTGTCTGCAGCTCCATTGTGGAATCCACATCCAAGCTTCACAGAGTCTCCTCTAGCCAGGTGAGGGGCTCAGAGCAACAGCCCTGACTTGGGGAACTTTGACTGCGAGAAGTCTGGGTTCCCTAAGAGATGAGGAAAAGGAGAAACTAAGAACTCTTAGTTCTTCTCCAACTTATCTTTACCACTTATGCTGTTCCTCCCACTAGAACCAATGCTGTCATTCCCTTCAGCTATGGACTTAGGAACAGAATCCCAAACTAACCCCTCCCACTCAGCACTGTTCATGCTCCCAAGACCATCCAGGAAAGGCCCCTGGGAGGAGCACCCTGAGTATGTGTGTCCCTCACCCCATAACCCCCTGCATGCTGGCTGAGGGCAGGCAGGGTCTTCGCACTCAGCATTTCCCAGACCTGGCTCTGCACATTCCTCACTGCACCAGCTACCCTCGACATTTTCTCCCATTCTCATGGCTAACAACAAAAAAATCCCTCAAACTGCTTCAAGCAAACCAACCAACCCAAAACCACAAACAATAAAAACCACAAGGAAAATAATAAAAAAAACCCCCAAACCCAAACCCACAAAACACAAGCAGTCACCTCCAGCATCTCCAAGCCCAGCACCCAGAGGTGTCAAGTAGGAAAGTCCACAGGGACGTGGAGGGCACTGACAGCCCTCAGGTGCATGCAGAGAAAAGGATGTCAGAGTGATCAGTTTCTTATCTAGAAGAGCGGCCATCTGGGTCACGGAGCAAGAGACAGAAATGTCAGAGTCCAACATATCCTGAAGTACACCTGGGGCTTTTGTCCTCACAAGGCAGCAGTGAGAAAAGCCTCAGCTGAGACCCTGGCTAGGAGGGCCTGAACATGATGAGGAGGAAGAGGATGACTGAATACTGCCTTGTCCTCCCATATAGGATTTCTATCTTGCATGGTTTAAGGGGACAGCAGAGGGTGCCCACACAGCAGTCAGAGAGGAACAGAAACAGAAAGAACAGCAAGGCCAATAACCAGCACCCACAGAAGCACTGCTACGCTGCTGCTGCTCCATCAGCTCCCTCACACCTAGTCCCTCATGCATCTCCATGGACATTCAGGAGCACAGGCTTGTCCCCAGATTCACAGCCAGCCTAGGATAGCTGACACCACCCCTCTAGCAGTGCCCGGAGCACAGCAGCTGACAGCCCTGGGGCTTCAGCATGAGGAACCCGCAGTGACACAGGTCCAAGGGCTGTTGAGAAGGTGAGCTCAGGTGAAGGCCAGCACACCTGAACAGCAGTTCTACCACTTGGCACACACCTCTATTCCCATGGGCAGCACCCGGCTGCCATGACCTGGTCATGCCTTATCTCTCACCCCAGAGGACACCGTGTCTATCTTGTCAAATAAATGTCTGCACAGGGCCAAGCCCTGCAGCCACGGTGGGGGAGATGCATTCAGAACCTCAGAAGGAGGTTGTGTGGGGAGGGAGCAGCATGCGTGGAAACGAGCCTGTAACGAGTTTGTAATATGCATGTGTGGCACGGCCTGCGCAGCGTCATCACAATGGCACAAGCACTTTCCCGCCTCATTGCCTCCCAAATGGATTTTAAATATCATTCCGAGGACACAATTATTTAAAACGCTGAACTAAACACTCACTAATGGGAAAACGGCGTGTGGCCTGCAGCAGCCATTCCTCATGGGGCCACTCTGCCCATGTCATCCTCCTCTCCAGCCCCACACCCTGCATGGGGCCACATGGGAGCATCCTCCTCCTCTTCCTTGGAGGCCAAAGAGGGCACCACTGGTACCTGTCTTGAGCCCAGGCCAATGCACACTGCTCATGTGAGAGCACGCCTTTTGTCCCCATCCTAGTGACCTCCAGCGCAGCTTCCAGGCACAGGGGCACTGTGAATCAGCCCCAGGGCTCCACATCAGGGAGAGCACAAGGATGAGAACAAGGATGCCTCTAGATCCCTTTTATATGGCCCTGGAAGTTATGGTTACAACATAAGATTTACTTTTTCACTTGGTCTGAATATCTCCCACACCCCCAAGCACAATCCTGAGCAGGGCAGATGAAGAAAGAAACATTATTGTTAGTTACATCCAAGAATCCAGAGCAAACAGAGCATGAAAAGAGAGAAAAACCCAAGGAAATAAACTATTTGTAGCAACGCTTGCTGGGGAGAACAAGCTCCAAGAATGCTGTGGGTGCTCGGTCCCATTACAGCCCTGGCAGCAACAGGGATGGCAGAGCTTCAGACAGCAGTGCATCTGCTGATGGGCGAGTGCCTGCCTGATCTTTGGTCATCACCCCTCTCCTTCCCTCTGTGCAGGGATTCTAAGGCCACCACGAGCTGCCAGCACTCAGGGACAACAGCCAGCCTCAGAGTAAACAGGGAGAGGACACAGAGCAGCACATCCAGCACACCGGCAGTGGAGCACAGAGAGGATGAGAGCCCCTTGCTGGAACCCCGGCTGTACATCAGAGGTTCATATTTTAACAGTTTTGGCATCACCAGGGCTATCCATCACCAGCTCATTTCCCTCCATGTGCTGAACTGCTCCTGGCCTGCTATTTGGAACAGTGTCTAACGAGGCACCGGAGCAGCCACCTGGCAGCACGGCTGCCAAGGGACACAACATGGCAAGAGGAATACACACAGGTCTGCACACTGCTGCCAGTTTCCACCGCCCAAAAAGCTCCCTCCCCTCAGAACAGACCTCAGGGATGCTCTGCCTCCTGCTCCTCCTCTGTGTGAGAGAAAGAGCGCACGGTCTCAAGCCATTGCTCTTGCAGACAGGAAAACAGGACACAGGCATTGGTGATGATTTCATGAATGCTCATTCAGGACTGTAATGCTCTTTTTGAGAGGGCGAAGAAAGGACTAAAAAAAATTGTTTCTAGCTCACAGATACACACAGCTTGGTCAGGATGTAGACGTGGGACCAGGGACATGCAACATGACAGCGATGCAGTGTTGCAGCAATAAAAAACTAGCTGTGAGACTCGCAAAGACACAGGCCCACCCAGACAAAGGTAGACTCACATGGAGCAAAGCTGCCCCAAGACACGCTGGAAGAGAGCCTGCACAAGCTCCAGGTTTTGCTTGTAGTGTCACCTGAGTACTTCTGAGCTGTTCTCACAGTGACCAGTGCCCTGTGGATCCACAAAGCAACTTCTCCCAGATGTCACTGGAGCATCAATCCCAATGTGAAAGCAGCTGAGCTGAGGCATGGTCCTCACAAAACTCATCGGCTACACACAGGATGCGCCTCAGGAAAAGACATTCTATGTGTGACATCCTGTGCCGGCACCCCGGCAGCTCCAGGGGAAACGAGCAGCAGGATCCCTGCACAGCAAGGGACGAACCCGTTTCCCTACGGGAAATGGGAAAGGGATAATGTGGGCTGGTTCAGAGTTGAGCTCCTTCCTTGCAGGAGCAGTCACCTCCTCCTGCCCCTCAGTCTCAGTGCATCTGCACTAGCTGCCACATCTCCGAGGAGATGCAGGGATGGAGTCAGAGGAACGTGAGGCCAATCTCCAACTCCATGCTTCAAATCTTTGGTGGCAGAAAAGGAGAGTGTGAAATGAAGCAGGATGCAAAAGTGGAGTACGGGAGAACGAAGCAGCTTTAAACCCTTACTGCTGTGGGGCTCAGCCGACACCTCCAGGACACAGCCTGTCCCTTCAGCATCAATCAGCAGCTTCTATGCACCGCCAGCCAGGTGAGCTGGGGTCCCGGCCGAGGGAGCTGCACGGCCCCACGCTGCTCGTGCCCAGAAATGGATCTGGGATCAGGCAGGCAGAGACACCCATCTCCAGGGCAGCAGCAGAACTGCAGCTCCAGGCTGCTCCTCAGCATCCCCATCCCTCCGAGAGCATATCCAGGGAGAGCTGCTGGCAACGGGAGCCAGCTGCAGTGAACGAGTCAAAAGTAAGGAATGTTCCTGCATTGCCTTCTCGAAGAGAAAAGTTTGTAAGTTAAAGCTTTGAACTGCTTCCAATAACGAACAGAAACTGCTTTATTTTAAGATAAGGCACCCTCTTTGAAGGTAATTTACAGAACTTGTAGGTGATACATCAGGCAATCAAGTAATAAACTTTTGATACATCACGGAAAATTCCCCGGATACAAACGAGCAGCCAGTGAAATTTACACAAACAAAAATGAGGATATCGTGCACCTGCTGTCGCCAGCATGTGGCTGTGACCTTGTGCTTTCAACACTCTCTATAGGCGAGTATCTAACTTGCCACAGCCACTGCAAAATCTACAAAACGTCGAAGTTTTGCTGTCTTTTACTGTCCTGGCTGCGCCTAGGAGGCTGTTCATGCCCCACTCTGCTGGTCTGGCTGCCGTGGCTCTGCTCCTTCCCTGGCTGGCTTGCCAGTCCTCAGAGGGCCATCATCTCTTCTTGCTTCGGTGTCTTTAAACAGACCTTGATCTTGTAGGGCTCTAAACTGGGCTAGGACTGGCTGTGTTCTGCCTTTTTCTCCTCTCAGATAATTGCTAGAACAAAGAATAGTAAAGGGGTGACCACCCCTACGAGGCCAGAGCTGGCCTCCAGAGTGCAATCTGTGCTGGGCTGCAGGAACCTTTCCCATAACCAGTGCTCTCTCACGTGTCAGAGGCAATTAAAACTCATGATGAAAACAAGCTATGAGGTTCAGTTTGCTGCCTACCCTTCTCTTTAGTACCCTTTGTTTCAATAAATTAAAAATGTGTTTAATTCAAGCTCCTGTGGCTCAGGGTGAGGTTTGAATACCAACTTTTCCAAAACTCTGTTACTGAGAACAAAAATAAAAATGAATTTCAGTAGATTAGTCTTTAGTTAAACCTGCAAAGAACAGAGAACTAATGAATAGTTGGAAATGGCTACATTGAATGTTATTATTAGAAAGTTCAAGGTGAAGCAAAACACAAAACCTGAGCTACTGTGTTGGTGAGAATATATGCTGGTGGTTCCACAGGTCTCTAACACTGATCTTCAGAACACTTTCAAGTTGTCTGTCGCTGTCCACAATAGAAGCATCCATGGCTTGTTCTGTGGCTCACTGCAGTGCAGCGTTCAGTGTGGCTGAGCAGAGGTGCTCCAAGTGTGAGGACCCTGCTCACCACTCCCACAGCTCACCACATCTCCCAAGTTCTGGCCACAGCTTTGGTCATACTGAGGAACTGAATATTTAGCTGGAAGAGCTCATCTTCCTCAAAGCTCAGCACCTGCTGACTCATCCCAGCATACCCCAACTACCATGGCTCACAAAACAAGACAAGATTGTTTTTTCTCTCTTTATTGACTCATGAATTCTCGGGCAGATCTGTTAATTACACTGTTAAATAATAGTTAAAAACAAACCAAGGCCAGAGGAGTTTGAAGTATCTAAACTGAAGCAGAAATTGGGAAGGAAAAGGCAGGAGAAGCTGGGCTGGGGTCTCCACTTGTGTATCATTGCAGCTTGGACACCCCAATGGCCACTGCTGTGACCCCCAAGCAAGAGATTCCAAGGCCTGGCTCAGATGGGACATGGTCTAAATAAGGACACAGTTGCCCAAATGTAGCCAGATCAGGAGAGAACAGCTCTGTCCAGACATAGAGGTGCAAGGCAAGTGGAGGGGAAGCAGTATTGCAGCAATCCTAGAACACAGGGGCAGGCGAGCTGTGGCCACCAGCCCCATGAGAACATGGCCTGGGGGCTCCCAGCTCACACGTTGTGGGTCCGTTTGGTGAGCTGCGGGTCCTCATCCACCAGCTTCGACTTGAGATGCTCCTTGTAGGCCAGGATGTCCCCCTGCCACTTGGTGATTGTCTGCTTCTCACAGACCCAGATCTCCTGTGCGACCTGAGAGCAAACGCACGGCGAGGAAGAGGAGGCAGAGGGGCAGGAGAAGAGAGGTTTGCAGCACAAAATTTTATAAACTGAACAAAACTGTAAAGTTAACTAAAAACTACTCTCAGAAGTCTGGCAAGGAAGGTTTGATAACTTCCACATTTAGACTACCAAAGAAAAATATCTACAGGGAAACAGCTTCCCTGGTGTTTTCTGCATAATTTAGACAAGACTTTAGAAATTAAAATCCTAGGCCCATCCGTATTTTTTATTTTGTTCATGGACTAAGATGAAAAGCCTTTCTTGCTAAATTGGTAATTGAAACAAAAGCAGATCTTCACCTGAACTACTTGGATCTATCACAGTGAAAAAATAAAATCATACCTGAACTTGCAGCCAAAGCTATAGTTGATAGTCAACACTTGACATTTGTGGTGGTTTATTTTATTTTAAGTACTTGATGTTATCCTGGGCTAGCTCAGTAATTGTTTAACATGAACACAGTAAGAGAATCATTATTTTTTTAACACTCACCCATCTTTGGGGATGTGTAAAAGCCAGTCAGTTGAAAACACCTTGTTTTAATTACTAAAATGTTAGAAATGTCTGACAAAAGTCACAACTGTCCTTACCTGCTGGATGAGTCTGAAGTCATGGCTGACAAGCATCATTCCTCCTTCGAACTCATTGATAGCATCTGCCAGTGCATCTATGGTTTCTATGTCCAGGTGGTTGGTGGGCTCATCCAGGAAGAGCATATGAGGGTTCTGCCAGGCCAGCCAGGCAAAGCACACACGGCACTTCTGCCCATCAGAGAGGTTCCTGATGGGGCTCACCTGCCCAATACACACATGGCCTTGCAGCTCTGCAGTGACCTGACAGCCTGCCACCCTGACCAAACCACTTGAGTCTCACACCTTGGGCTCCCATGACACAAGAAAAATGTTCAGTCAGCCTTATACCTACCCTAACCTTCTCCCAGCCAGGGAAGAAGGGAATTCCAGGGCCTTCTGAAGGACTGTACACAGCAAAGCCCAGCTTGTGCCAAAGGTGTGTAAGGACAGTTAACTGGTCTGACTGGTATTCACTGACAGAGCAATCGAACTAAACTTCTGCAGCGACAAATGGGCAAAACCAATGTAAAAATCAACGCTGAATTGCAGCCATGTGGACAAGTGCCATACACAGGACGTGTCACGTACAGGAGCACGGCATGACTGGACTTAGAGCACTCGAGGTGAGCCCACTCTCCTGTCGGAACCAAGTGGACCCTACTAACAGCTGAGAATTTTCTACCACTTCTATCTGCTATTCATCCCAGAAATAAGAGAGAAGCAAGACAGTTCCAGTTATAACCAAAACATGCTCAGGTCTAGCACCATACCAGAACTTGCTTTCCTTTCACCCAGAGTCTGAGGGGGTTACCCCTTCCAATCCACACACTGCTGTGATCCAAAGAAAGTTCCCACGAGCCATAAGATATTTCTTCCTCCAATTTCAAAAGCATTTTGATGATGTGGTGTGCCATGCTGCATATTGTATCTCTCTGTCAGGTATCAGTAGAGTAACAGAAAACACAGAAACCCTACTCCCCTAATAAACAAAAAGCAAACCTCAACAGCTCATACTCACCTGCTGCTTCCCTGTCAGACCATATCTGCCAATGATTTTCCTCATCTCCTCTTTCTCCTTGATCTCTGGGTAGCATTTCAGCATGTACTCCAGAGGTGAGAGGTCTAAGTCCAGCTGCTCTTGCAAGTGCTGGCAGAGAAGAAAAGTCAGCTTCAGGCTGTGCAGGCCAAGCCCTTAATGGCCCTAAGCACTACCCCCCTTGCACCCCTCTGGCACCAGATGAGCAGCAGAACCCAGGAGCCAACAACCCCACACACAGGACAGCTTCTGTGCCAAACTATTAGGGAATAATTTCCATTTCAGGAACAGAATAGCAGGTAGTGTCCACCACCCAAAACAAGGCAACCAGCTCTGCCATAGCAGGTGGGAGACTGATCAGGAGGGATGACAGCTAGCTTATTTGCAGGGTAAGAACATGAGCTGAGACCATTCCATGGAACAGTTCCTTCCCCATCTCCAGACAAAGAAGGGCAGCAGAACTAGAAGCAGAACTAGAGGGGCAAGGTTCCTCATTCTTGGCAGCTTCTTCTGTCCCTGGAAGCTGCTGTGGGGAGTACCTGGTGGTATCTCCCGATCTTCACATGCGAGTGCTTGCGAATCATCCCATCTGTGGGCAGCAGCTAGAAAGGGAAAATAAAATAATTTCACCAGGAAATATCTCCTCTTGCAATATGCTAGAAATACAGAATCCAGCCATCTCCACACTGGCACAGGGGAGGCAGTCTGAACAGGTAATGTGAAAGAAAAAGCCCTATGTTTCAACAAGATCATAGGACTTCTAAGGCCTGGACCAGGGTGTTCTGGCAAACAAGTGTACTTTGTTGAGGACTATCCCAAAAGTAAAGGCCCAGAGCAGGGTAGATGTGTGGAACAAACCTCTCCTGTGAGCAGCTTCAGCAGCGTTGACTTTCCAGCTCCATTGGGTCCAACAAGAGCTACACGAGTATCCAGGTCAATCCCAAACTCCAGGTTATTATAGATCCATGGCTGCAAACCACAAAACCCATGAAACATTATGCCTTTTCAGTACTCTCCAGAACCACCCTGCTGCACCTGTAATGCTGTGTCCCCAGCAGGCCCAGCATTAGCACTGCCAAAAACTTTGCTCCATTAGTCATACACTGCAGCCCCCTCAGGAAGCTCAGCCAAAAGTCTCCCATTCCCAAACAAGGCAGGAATACAAGTGATCTCTGTATACATACTCCCATACTCACCCCATCCTTGGTGTATCTGAAGCTGACATTCTGCACCATGATGACAGGAGGGGGAATTTTCCCACAGGGTGGAAAGTAGAATGATAAAGTCTGTTAACACAGAATATCCACCTGTGAGACACCCCAAAACACAGGACATCCCAGTCACTCCACTATAACCATGCCTCACCACCAACATCAGCTGTAGACCGAGGCACCACATTGTGACTTTTTATAAGCCACTCTTGCAACTCACTCAGATTTATTCTGATGAGCTGCTTGCAAGCTCGTCTGCTGGCTTACAAATCTCTATTTCTTTCCCTTTGAACCAAATATTTGTATTTTTTATACAAGTTTGTACTCTTCACACAAGTAAAAGCTGCACTGAGCATCCTCTCCCATCTCCTATGAGCCCTAGGCACTCCTTTCTGATATCTGTGTCTGCAAAATAGCCTTATTTATATGACAACTCCACTTCCCTCCCCATGGAAATTCCTCCTCCTCTTGTCATTGTACAGCACTACTCCGTGCTGAGTACAGGGATCCTTGGCATCAGGAAGGGCATCTCGTTCTTGCTACCAGCTCTGTCAGCTATTCCTACTGTCTGCTGAAGACCCTTCTACTCCCACAGTCCACGTTTCAAATACACATCTCTAGGTGCAATCCCACGTCTGATCCTACCTTATCATTCACAACTCTCTCTGTCAAGCCAGAAGCCATCATTTTTTGAAGGGTCTTCTCCTTGCTCTGAGCTTGCCTGGCCAGCTTCGCACTACCATGGCCAAATCGTGCGATGTAATTCTGCAAAAAAAAGAGTGAGCCAACAGCCATGGTGGTAGGATTGACAAGGGGCAGGGATGCCCATTAAAAGTGCAGGAGGGTGCTCATGCTAGGCAGGTACCTTCATATGAGCAATCTGATCTTGTTCCCAGTGGAATCGCTTCATTTGATTTTCCTCTAATTCTAAGCGAGTCTTTACATACTGATCATAATTTCCCTGGAAAGAGAGCATGGAACGTCAGGCGTGCACAGAGAACAGCCCCTGTTCCTGCTGGTTGCATGGAGCTCTGTTCACTCACTGTGTAGTACTTCAGTTTGCGGTTGTGCATGTGGATGATGTTGGTGCAGACGCCATTCAGGAAGTCCTGGGAGTGGGATATCAGCACAAGGATCCGCTTGAACCTGTGGCACCAGGTAAGTTATTAGAAACTAAATTAGCAAAAGAAATCCTGTTCATTGGCCCCGAGGGTGACAAAGGCTTCATATGAGAGCTCTGGGAAATCGGCAGTAAAGCAGCTACAGTTTTCAACAGTTTTTGCCCAGAGTTTTCACTGTAGTAAAGCACCTTGCACCGTTACATAGTCTTTGCCTGCTGTAACAAAAAGGCCAGAGCTGGCTGCCTTTTTTTGCAGGTCACTTGTGTCAGTGATGCAGTTGACTCCACTGGCATCACCTTTCAACCTTTGCTGCTTACCTTCCCCTCAGTACAGACTCCCATCGTTTACACACACTGCATCTGGCTCTGCTCCAAATCTGGACAGCGAGGGGTTAAGCCTCCCAAAAAGAGGTTCAAAGTCTTTTTTCCTAAAGCACCTCACTTCTAAAGCAAGGATGTAAAAGGTTCAAGTTGACAAAGCTGATGGAAAAACCTGTGCAAAGGCCAAGCCTTCTCACAATACAGTTATTTTAATGCACACCCCATAACGTGAGCTTCCTAACTGTTCATAAGCTTTTTGCCTTAAACATAACATTTTACCTTTGTTACGAAAACCAGTCACCTCACACACTAGCAAAAGATGAAACCAACACAGATCCTGGTTTGTGAAAACAGAGAAATGGTGGGCAGGAAGATGAGCCAGGTCTGGAAAGCTCACGCTACTGGTACAGTACACAATGCTATACAGGCTGCCAAGGCCTGCTCTTTGCTTTCGAGGAAGCACCTTTAGCCTGGGAGTACAAACCAGAATTTCTCATTTCTTCACTGACAGTGAGACAGGGAAATGAATTCTTTACACTTGTATCAAAGAATTTCACACAGCAGCAAGCAGAAGGTACTGCAACACAGTCATGCAGCCACAAGAACTATACAGTTACTCCTGGAGAACTTGCTTATGTGCTCACAAGATGCTCACACTCACATGCTGACAAGCAAAAAAGCACAAGCCACAGAAGCAGCAAACTCCTCCTTGCTTACGTTTTCAACTCTTCCTCCAGCCACACACAGGCATCCAGGTCAAGGTGGTTCGTGGGTTCGTCGAGCAGCAGCATGAAAGGCCGAATGAAGAGTGCTCTGCAAGGACAGGGGAGATGACAGCATAGGGTGAGTGCAGGTAACCCAAAGCCTCTCAACTCTGCTCAGAGTTCTCAGAACTGTCTGTGGCTCTGCAGTCATGAGCAGGCACGCATTCCCACGGGAGGCAGGTGGCACTATTCACTCACCTGGCAAGAGCCACCCTCATTCGCCAGCCACCACTAAAGTCCTTCAGCTTCTTCCTCTGCATGGCTGGTGTGAACCCCAAGCCATGAAGGATACGTGAGGCCCGTGCTTCTGCCTTATCAGCATCCAGCTCCTCCAGGCGTTCATATAACTCCAAGAGTTTCTCACATTCCGCTGAAAGAGAGCCTGCTGGTCAGCACCTCTGCCTACAAAGGGCTCTCAGCTGCACTGCTGCACAGCTGGGAAACCTCACAGTCCCTCTGCTTCACCCCTATCTAGCCCACTCCATATCCAAGCCTGAGACATTTCAGATGCTGCATGAAATAATTCATCCAAAGAAGTGTCATCCATCCCCATTAGTACAGAGCAGCTGGGGGAAACAGGTACTACAAGTGAAAACTTCCCCAAGGAACCCAAATTTTCTTTGGCAGGGAAGAAAATGGAGGAAACGTCCCCTGGGACTCTGAGAAGCTGTACCGTCTTCATGAGCTAAACGTTCCGCTTCTCGCTCCAGCATGGCCCTCTCTGTGTCCACCTCCATCACACACTGCAGAGGGGTCTTGTCACTGGGAGGCATCTCTCGGGTCAGGTGATAGATGTCAATGTGCTCTGGGATGGGCACTTCTCGTTTCCCAATAGCTGACAGAAGCATGGATTTCCCTGTGTGCAAACAGTCCCAATTAATTGCTGGATTCAGTTAGATATAATGTCACAGTGAAACAGATGAGATACACTCAGATCCCAGTGACTCCTTCTCTTTCCAACCTCAGAAAATCCTGGGGAATTTTTTTCCCAAGAAGCCACAAGAACTGGAACCACAGCAGAGCCCACTGCCTCTGGACAGGCCACCCTCCTAGTTAAGGCTCAGCACCCCAAGGAGAGGACTAAGAAATGAAGAAGCTTCTTGGAAACCACTGCACTTCAGCCCTTGCCCAGATTTGAGGAACTTCATCTCTTTTGTACTTTTTGCTTTCTGACCAGGTCTGACAGCTGGTATCAGCATTCCAGACTGCGAAGACTTCTAACATAGAGGAAAGTAATGCACTCATCCCTGAACAATCTGGGTTTTCCTGAAACTTAAACTAAATGGTCACTCTTACCAGCACCTCTCCAATCACACCAGTATTCTGCATCTCTCAATGCAGCGACACTTTCTCCAGGGACTGTACAGTTATTTTCCTAGTCAGGCCAAATCACACATCTTCTACTCCTCCATACAGTACAAGCTCTTTGACCAACACCATCAGCATTGTGTCTACTAGCTCTACGAAGCCACTCAGGCAAACAGGAATCAGGCAGCTTAACAGATCCTAGACATCTCACCCAATTCTCCACAGAAAAAAAGATCAAAAGCACAGTTGAAATCTAGAATGCTATCTCAGACTTCTATCAGCAATCTTAGTAATTCCCATCCCTGGGTGGAGATATGGAAGAACAGAAACTGCTGGGTCCCTGCCATGTCTGTCTAAGAGTCCTCCTTCTGGTTCCCAGCACTTCCCACCTGCACCTGCCCAGCTCCTCAGCAGCATGACACCTTTACTGAGCTCCAGGGAGCCATGCTGCTTCACCTCAGCTTACCAATCCCATTGAGTCCGATCAGGCCATAGCGTCTCCCAGAGTTCAGCTCCAGTTTGGTGTCACTCAGCAGCTCCTGGCCATGAAAGGTCAGTGAGAGGTTGATGATATGCACATCAGTGCTGTTGGGGTGGGAGGCCAGCACTCCTGTCACGGCTCGGGCAGCAGCTTTCTTTAACTCGAAGTCCTCCAGCTCCTTTGTAAGAGCATCCACCTCTGTACGTGAAGAAGACCAGAAGTTTTACTGATTTACAAACCTAAGGGAAGTCTTAAGCCCCTGTACCACAAGGCCCAGGACCACAAAAACAACTCTCATTTCTACAGAAGAGTTTAGGAGACCCAGATGCAATGACACCCAGCTTTTCAGTTTAGCAGGAAAATATATATGGTCTGTAGGAACTTCCACCATCTAAATGTCATCTAAATAAAACAGGACCATCAGAACTAAGTGAGCAGCTAAAGCAGCAAGCTGTTTTCTGAATGTGATGGGACTAACACCCCTGCAGGAAGGACTAGACTAGAAACAGCGCAGACGAAGTATTGCCTGCAAGCTTAAGAAATGGCTTGGCCAGGAAACAGATTGGCTAGAAAATAAAAGAAGGGAAAGCTGAGAATAGAGAAGCAGGAGCAGCATTGAAACAGTCCCTACTAATTTTCTGAGAAGCTGTGACGTCCATCTGCATGTTGCCCTCTTCCTTTCCTCCTACAGTACAAGCAAATCATAGAATCACAGATTCCTAAAATGGTTTGGGCTACATCTTCTAGAGCATTTAATCCCAAACCTGCTGCCATGGGCAGGAACCCCTTCCACTACAGCAGGTTGCTTCAAGCCCCATCCAGCCTTGGCCACTTCTAGAAGTGGAGTAGCCACAGCTTCCGCCGCCTGTCCCAGAGAATCACCACCATCCTTCCTGTCATGCTGACCTTCTGTCACAGGCCAATTTCACTCCTCAGTGAGAGATGCTGCCCTCTGAGCAGCCAGTAGCACTGAGGACCTTGGCAAGCAGACCAGATTGTGACAGTGCAGAATGACACCTTGGTTGTCAGCATCCAGCCCTCCTGGCAAAATCACTCACTCAGCAAAATCACTATTAATACCACAGCAAATATGCCTTAGCCGAGGAGCAAAAAACGTCACTGGCACTGATACAGGATCCCTTTGCGTAATGCCATTGAGCAGTGACGACAAAGAATGAAGCAGGTGAGCAAAAATGGGTAAGGAAGCGTTACCTCGATGATAAATAGCTAAAATAAAAAATAGAAATATGCCGGTATCCACCCACGTAGACCCACATGATCTACGTCTGAAAAGACCCACAAGGATCATCGAGTCGAAGCCCCGTACAGACACCCCAACCATCGCACCCCTGTGGCCGAGAGCGCTGTCCAAGGGCTCCCGATCTCGGCCAGGGCCGCGCCCATTGCCGGAGGAGCTCGCTCGCTCCCGTCCCCCCGCGGGGAGCGGAGCCTTTTCCCGGGGCCCGCCCGCCGCCGCTCCGCCCGCCGCCGCGGGCTGCGCCAATAGGGAGGCGCTATGCAAATAAAGCCGGGCGGAGGCCGGCGATTGGCCGGCCCGGGCCAGGCTGCCCCCGCGCGCGCCAGCGGCTCGGAGCGCACCGGGGCCTCCCGGAGCCGCCGCCCGCCCCGGCGCTCAGAACCGCGCCGGGCACCCACGGCCAGCAGCGGCCCCGCCGGGGCTCCGTGCCACACACCCACTGCCTCTCAGCACAGCGCACCGCGGGCTCAGCTTGGAAGAACCTTGCGGGTTGCCAGGTGAGCTAAAGGAAGGCCCAAAAATAAACTCTCCTGTAAGCGTTACCGCCCTATTTCCTTTAGGGCCAACAGCTCCTTGTGGCAAAGCCTCTCTCCTTTAACAGGCATAAATCCTTTTTTAGAGGCAGGCTCTTAGTTTCTGCAAACCAGGAACGTTTCAGAGAAACGAGTGAGCAGAGAGTCAGAGCAAATAGCAGTAAGAAGAGAATTAATTCAGACGCTACAGTGGTTTCTGCAGGAAGAAATAAAACTCCCAGCGAAACGAAAACCCAAGGTCTGGGCATCAAGTAGCACATGTGTCTGTCTGAGAGGGGGAAAACACCATCAGCCCCCTCCATCTTCACACTGCCATGCCACAGGCGAGGGCACGGGCCATCCTTCACAGACACAGCCCGCATGGAGCCCCGGGTGCCCCGCAGCCTCGGGGCAGAGCGGTCCCGACGGCAGCTACTGCAGCCCATGCCGGAGGTGTTTCATCGGAACATCAGTGTCGCGGTGAGCCCGCCCTGGGACACGGGGGGCAGACACAGCACCGGCCAGCCTCTCACCTGGCAGCACCGTCCCGTTGGCCTCCGGGGGCCGGACTTCCTGCGGCTCCGTCCCGGCATCACCGTTCTCCTCCGGGACCCGGCGCGGCCGCTGCCGGGCCTTGGCCGCCTCCTTCTTCTTGGCCGCCTTCTTCTTGGCCAGGTCGGAGGGCATGGCGCAGGTGGGAGCTACGCCAGAGGGGGCGACAGGAGCCGTTAGGCCGCGCCGGCCCGGCTCGGGTCGGGTCGCCCCGCCTCTGTTCCCCGCCCCGGCGGCCCCGCGGGCCGTCCGCCCCGGGCCGGAACACACGGCGCCGCCGGCTCCTGCCGAGGGTTGCCGCCCGCCTGCTGGACTGCCCGCGCCGCACCGCCCACCCCGGCCCTGCCCCGCTGCTCCCCGCTCTCGGCTCCCCGGGCCCGCCCGCACCGGCCGCTCGCGCTTTCCTTCTGTCGCAACAGCCCCGCCGCGACCGCGTGCGCGCGCCCCGCCCCCTCGGCTCCCCGGCCAATGGCAGCGCGGACCGTCACCAGCGCCGGGCGGCTCGCGGCCCTGGGAGCGCGGTCCGCACGGCCGCCGCGCCTCCCGGCATGCCACGCGCCGGCCCCCGAAGGTACCATAGAGGTGCCAGTGGCGCTGGTCAGAGCGGCCGCCAGGCACCATCGAGAGTGGAGCGGAAGCGGAAGGGCGAGGGGCGATGCGGCAGGTGAGGTGGCAGCGGTGGAGTGTGGCCGTCACTTCTCGCGGCCGTGTCCCGGAGCTCCGGGTCGCTCTCCGTCCTGTCACCCTCCTGCCGGTAACAGACTCCCGGGGCCGCCGTCCCGCGGGACCGCTGCCGCCCAAGCGCCCCGGCCCGCCATGTCCTTCGGCTTCCCCGTGAACTCGGCCCGGCCGTAGCTGCCGCGATGCGCCTGGGCGCGGTCCTGAGCGCGCTGCGGCCCGCGCTGCCTCTCCTGCTCGGGCTGTCCCTGGGCTGTAGCCTGAGCCTCCTGCGCGCCTCCTGGAGCCACGGTGCGACTGAGGAACGCTGTCTGGCACCGGGCCCGCCCGCCGCGCCCGCCCGCGGGGCTCCGCCCGAGGCAGCGGAGGGAAGGCCGGGCCCGGGCCACGAGGACTTCAGGCCCCAGATTGTGCCGTATTACAGAGACCCCAACAAGCCTTACAAAAAAGTGCTCAGGTAAGTTATATTTTTTTCTGGCCCGGATTTCCTTCAAGCAAAATATTCTCGTGGGAAGTTCTAAATCTTCATGTGAGTGAACACATTCAAGGTGCAATTTGCAGTTTGAAATAGCTTCTGCAGTAAGAGCGTGGAGCACCAAGGCAAACGCCAAGATTGTTACTTTAAGAGGCGCAAGAAATGTGTTCAGGAAATTAAGCTGAGGGGGGAAAAAAGCAGCAAAATTGCCCAAGAAGACTGAGACTATTTCCTCTCAGTACAGGGAGGGTGATTCTGCCCTCCTTAGATGAGACCCCACCTGCAATGCTGCATCCAGCCCTGGGATCCCCAACATAAAAAGGACATCAACTTGTTGGAGTGAATCCAAAGGAAACCACCAGTATGATTAGAGTGGTGGAGGAAAGGCTGAGAGACTTTGCATTGTTCAGTCTGGAGAAAAGAAGTTTGATAGTGATCTAGCTGTAACCTGACAGTACTGGAAAGGGAGCAGCCAAGAAAGATGGAGAAAAAGACTATTTAAACCAGGACGTGGAGTGATGGGAACAGGGGGAATGGCCTCAAACTGAAGTGGAATAAGTTTAGATATTAGGAAGAAAGTATTTACTGTGAGGGTGGCAAAGCACTTGTGCAGGTTACCCAGAGGAGTTGTGGCTGCCTCATTCCTGGAAGTGTCCAGAGCTGGGTTGGACAAGGCTTGGAGCACCCTGGTCTAGTGGAAGATGTCTCTGTCTGTGGCGGGATGTTGGAACTAGATAATGTTGAAGGTCTTTTCCATCCCAAATGGTTCTGGGATTCTGTGGTTGTTTTGTTGCTCATATTTAATTATTTTTCAAAACTTGTTTTAACCGGTCTCTTGTTAGGAGAATTTTGCTGAGTTAATCATAGTGTATGTGTTCAGGAAGTTTTCCTGCCCGACCATGCACTCCAGGCATCACACGGGCCCAAGGCTGTCTCTGCGGGGACCAAGGCTCCTTTGTAGCTGCAGCTCGAGTGAACCAACAGATGCCGTGCTCAGCTCCTTCCACACTCCATGCTCATACTGCCAGCCAAGTTTCCTTGGCTCCAGGTTTCCTGTAGTAGAATCCCTTTGGTTTCTCGAAGTATTTCACTTGTGGTGCAGCAGCATCATAACAGCTCAGGGCAGTGTCTCTGCAGAGCGACAGGGAACTCCTGGGCTTTTGTACCCTCACAGTATCTGTGTATTCTCTTCATATGTTTCCTCACATTGCTCTTGGTGCAGTGGTGGCTTTTGGTCTGGAGTCCCAGTGTTCACTGGGTCCTGCAGGGTTTTGTGCTCTTTGTGAGGCAGGCCAAAGACCACCACTCATTGCTGGCTCATGGCCTGGGGCTTCAGTGATCTCCCAGCACCCTAGCACACCTTAGCAATCATTCCTGTGTTTTTATGGATCATACCTGCTAAGCTGCGCCTTGTACTAAGCTCCAAGGGGTTTGCTCTGTGGTGTTTTAATTTTAATGACACCAGCGCAGTTTTGTAGCTCGGATAGATACTGTGATATTGTAGCTGCCTTGAAGGAAGCAAATGTTTTTACAAAATAGGATTTTTAGTAGTGAGTCTTCTCTTAGAGCTCTATGAGTAGATGTTTTCAGCCTGGGTAGATTCCAGCAGTTAAAGACTTATCCCAAGTTACCATAATTCTTTGATGTTTTTTTTCTCCTCCAGCTGTTTGTCATGTAGGTATGTACTTCCTTTACAGAACTCGCTACATCCAGACAGAATTGGGATTCCATGAGAGACTGTTTGTGGCTGTGCTGACCTCCAAGGCCACACTGAACACATTGGCAGTGGCAGTGAACAAGACAGTGGCCCACCACTTCCCTCGCCTGCTGTACTTCACTGGGCTGCGCAGTGCCAAGGTGCCCCATGGCATGGTGCTGGTGGCCCACGGCGACGAGAGGCCCATTTGGCTCATGTATGAGACCATGAACTATATCCATCAACATTTTGGTTCTGATTATGACTGGTTCTACATCATGCAGGATGACACCTATGCCCAAGCTGAACAGGTCAAGGCTCTGGTGACACACCTGAGTATTAACCAAGATGTGTACCTGGGGCGAGCAGAGGAATTTATCGGGGGAGATGAGCAGGCTCGTTACTGTCACGGGGGCTTTGGCTACCTGCTGTCCCGTAGCCTCTTGCTTAAGCTCCACCCACACCTGGACAGCTGTCGCAATGAGATCCTCAGTGTGCGCCCAGATGAGTGGCTGGGTCGTTGCATCATTGATTTCCTTGGCATCACTTGTGTTTCCCAGCTTCAGGTACTACCTCTCTGCTCTGGTTTTGTGTTAGCTTAGCCTGACAAAGCCCAGAATCTTGTTCTCTACTGCATAGCCAAGTGGCTTTTTTGTGAGTTGCAGAGGGCTCTGTGCTATGGCAGTCCTGGGGGAGGGGGCCCAGAATCACAGCTGGGATGTTGAGGGAGAGAGCAACACAAGATGTAATTTTCAGCCTTACTAGCATGGCTGATTCATGGGTTTTTGAAGGCAGGATAAAGGGTATATTGGTACTGAGAAGCAAGTGGAGAATGCAGTGCAGAGTGGGAGGGACAACTTACCCTTTTTTTCTGGGTACTGCAGTCAGTATGGAAAGAGCAGCTGATGTGTCTGCGGTGAGGAAAAGCTGCTCTGTGAACTCAATTCCATGCCAGTCTTTCTGGCTTTTGTCTGCTTCAGGGCCAGCATTATCACACTTACGAACTGGCCAAGAATACTGAACCAGAGAAGGAGGAAGAGGAGGAGTTCCAAGCAGCTCTTGCAGTGCACCCTGTTTCTGACATGACCCTGATGTACCGGCTGCACAAGCAGTTCAGCAGGATCCAGTTGGACAGAGTCTATCAGGAGATCCTGGACCTCCAGGTATGTGGTGAGGGTTACCTGCAAAAACTCCTTGACCAAACAAATTTCATTCATTTTCAGCACACTGGAGGAAGATCATTGCTTCTCTTTGTGGGCAACTGTCAGTCAGAGCCAGGCTATAGTCCCTTGTCTCAGAAACAGCATTTCTGATACCGTGTTACCCAGAACTTGGTGTGACACTACCCATGTATAGTTGTCGGTGGTGAGGGCCTGGGGAGGAGCTGGCCTTTGAGAACATAGTGGCAATCAGTTTGTGCTCTCTCTTTGCACAGATGCAGATCAGGAACCTGACAGCACTGACTCCTGCAGGTGAGGCAGGTGTGACCTGGCCTGTGGGCATTAATGCCCCGTTTCTTCCAAAGTCACGTTTTGAGGTGATCAACTGGGACTACTTCACGGAACAGCACCTCTTCTCCTGTCCTGATGGCTCCCCAAAGTGTGAGCTCTCTGGAGCCAGTAAGGCAGACGTCAGTGAAATCATTGAGTCTGCAGTGGAGCAGCTGAACCGTCTGTATCAACCCCTGCTCCGCTTCACCAAGCGGCAGCTGCTGAACGGCTACCGGCGCTTCGACCCCACACGGGGCATGGAGTACACCCTGGACCTGCTCCTGGAGGCCGCCACCCAGAAGGGTCACAGTCATGTTCTGGCCAAACGAGTGAGTTTGGTACGACCCTTAAGTAAGGTGGAAATTATTCCCATGCCATATGTGACAGAGGCCACACGCGTGCAATTAGTGCTTCCCTTGACAGTGCAGGACCTGGATTTTGTAGCCAACTTCCTGGATATGTTTGCTATGAACACACTGGACACACACGATAATGCCTTGCTGACTTTGCTTTTTGTCTACCATCCCTATGATGCCCAGAGAGTTGGTCAGGTGGATGTTTTTGCTGGAGTCAAAGCCATGGTAGGAGAGCTAGAGAAACGCTACGCAGAAGTTAAAATCCCGTGGATTAGTGTTAAAACAGAGGTGCCGTCACAAGTGAAGCTCATGGATATAGTCTCAAAGAAGCACCCTGTGGACACACTGTTTTTTTTGGCCAGTGTCTGGACAGAAATCAGCATGGAGTTTCTGAACCGCTGCCGCATGAATACCATCAGCAATTGGCAGGTCTTTTTCCCTGTGCATTTCCAGGAGTTCAACCCCACGCTGGTGTACCGTGGTGAGCAGACAGCATCCTCCAACACTGACTTCCTGAGAGATGGGCATTTTGACAGACATTCCTTTGCTGAGGCCTGCTTTTATAATTCTGACTATATGGCAGCACGTACCAAGCTCGCAGCCGATGTCCTGGACCGAGATGAGGTGCTGGAGAGCATGGAGGTATTTGATGTCTTCCTCCACTACTCTAGCCTGCACCTGTTCAGGGCTGTGGAGCCGGGGCTAGTGCAGAAATACACACTGAGAAGCTGCAATCCCCGGCTCAGTGAGGAGCTGTACCACCGCTGTGTGCTCAGTAACTTGGAAGGACTTGCATCTCGCTCACATTTAGCCATGGCCCTCTTTGAGCAGGAACAGGCCAACAGCACTTGAGACATGAGAAACATCAAGAGCTTCTCAGCACCTTAACACTTGGCACTTTCCATCCCCTTCCCAGCCTTGCCATGGTGAAGGGTATGTAAGGTTAAGGGAGGAGAAAGACTTTCCCAGACCCACTCTGAGGCACATGGGCTGTGGAATGAGGCTATTTCACTAGAGGGGATTTGGTTTGTTTTTGAAGTTTTTTTAAAATAAATTTAATTTTCTTTCCAGGCAGAATAATGTCATCACTTGTAAACTTTGCAGCCTCTGGGATGAGGGAGGTAAACAAGCTGTAGAATGGACCTTACTTAAAGCTATGTAATTCTGCTGAGTGGTGCAGGGAGAGAGTGAGTATGAGCTGTGTACTTGGACTAAGTTACCTTGAGTGTGCTACCCTCAGGGCTGTTGCTGCACCCTCCTGTGTGTTTATTTCACTTTTTCAGGAGGCATAAACACAGCTTGTCTGGTTTGGCTGGACAAAGCTATTCAACTACTTTCACTTCTGTGGTTTTGGCTCTTCCAGAGCTGCACAGTGTTTAAATGTCTTGGGGATGGAGACTCCATTAGTCCCTCCCAGCAGTATGTTCTGGTGGATAGTAACTTTTACAGTTTAAAACTTCTTTCTCCTGTCTAAAGGAAATTTCTTGTATTTCAATTTGTGCCCATTGCTTCTCTCAGCATCACTGGACACCACTGAATAGCAGCTGTTTGTGTCTTCCTTACACTTTCCTGTTGCTGACACAAATGGATGAGACTGCCCTGAGCCTGTTCTCCAGACAGAACAGTTCTAGCCCTTGCAGTCTCACTGTTAGTTCAAACATTTGTTACTCAACATTTCCACATCCCTTTAGTGGGCCAGCTCCAGTGTGTCCATGTCAGTCTTGTATTGGGAAGCCCAGACTGGATGCAGCACTCAGAGGTCGTGAGAGGACCGTGTCTCACTCGTGTTAAGGAGACAGTCACTGTTCTTGACCTGCTGGCCACAATCTTCTGCTGCAGCCCAGGATGCTATTGGCCACTTTTGTTCTGAGGAAATGCTGCTGGCTTATGTTTAGCTTTGTATCCACCAGGACCCCACTAATACTTTTACTTTTTCAGCTTTCCAGCATCATCTCTCCAGCCAACATTCCAGAAATCAAAGCCCAAAACCCTGATGTGAACTCCTGAATTTATGTGATATGCCGGCAAGTGTGACTGACCCTGTTCCTCGCTGCAGGGTCACTGCTGAAGGAGAGAGGTTGTGTTTGCTACACTCATCTCATGAGGTGAGCGAGATGAAGTCATCAAAGGAGATGCTGAAAAATTAGAAGAGCTTAGCTGTAGTATTCAAAGTCAGGAACACTGGTTCGAATTAGATAGAAATCTCAGATTTTCTTATTTAACAAGTGAAGCATGTTTCAGTTCCATTTACGTGGGAAGAACACAGATATCTGCACATAGTGTGTTTGTTGCTAAGTGTGCAAAGCAGAGCAATGCAGAGTCCCCAGGCAGGTGCAAAGGAGAGCCCTTTATTGCAAAAATAGGCCTTTTTAAGCTGTTAGCAGTTGCACTCCATTCTAGTATAACAAATGTAATTCAACTAACCACCATTCACCATGATGTGAGCACATAATGGTTATATAACTTGTTTTTCCACCTCTTATTCAGATGAGTCACTTTCCCATAGTCCTCTTCTGCTTAGCCGAAGTAGCAGGCCTGAGCCATGATTTTACCAGGTTAGCAAGGCCCTTATTTTACAAAGATTTACCTATATGCAACATCTAAGCACACATTAATGCAATGAGGACAAGGGCAAAAGAGATTCTGGTGCATGAAAAAAACCATCCTGGTGTCAGTGAGGATGCAGAGCTTGTAATTGCAGGTTTCAGTACAGTGTAATATCCAAGGAGAATTCTTTGGATCATTGTTCTACATAATAGTTCTGGAAGTACTGGCAGTGGACACTGGGTGCTGTAAAAAACCAAGCAGCAGATCTTTTACACAGGGAAGATCTTGTCATGCTACCAAGCTGAGCATTAGCCTGGGAGAGATGCAGGAACTGGCTGTCAGGAATTGCTGACTGGGAGCTGTAGGGTGATGGGGATGTCTAGGATGTAAAGAAAGATTTAACGAAAAGGGTTTGAAATTACATAGGGCATGAATCATTAGTGAGTTTTCATTAGAGAATAAAGACAGTCATGGGAAATGGGATAGTGAGATTTAATGGATGTAACCCAAAAGCCAGGAATGCTGGCAACTTGTTGGCAAATCCCTGCATGTGTCAGGGCATGTCAGGTGATGATGCACAGAACTTAAAATTCTTAACAGCCTCCTGTATCTTGGGAGAAAACTGAGGGAAGCTGGAAGCTGATTCTTCTATTTTTTACCATCCAGCTCTGTGGGAAAGGAAAGGCAGGAAATACTGCCAGCAAACTGCCCAATGCATAAGTGGAGGATTCTGGTTTTTATCTGAGGGACAGTTCTCCAGCCAATATTGTTTCACACTTAATTATTTGGAAGCAAATATAAGGTCTCTACAAATAAAATTGGCAGATTATGTAAAAATATGCAAAAAGTAATGAAGAGAAGATAATCATGAAGTAGAGTGTGTAGCAGAGTAAGGCTCTTGACACAGACTTTTGTCTTAGAACAGTCGAATGCAAACTTAAGTGCTTGGGAAAATGGTGTATCACTCCTCCAGAGAGGACTGCATGTTAAAAACAGGTAAGTCTGTAAAGATGCTGACTGTATTAAAGTGCATGCAGCTTCATTTTTCTTGGACCCACTGTTTTAGACACTAAAATCCTGGCTCTGTCCTAGCCCTGTAAAGTATGGATTTAAGATATGAAACAACAGGTCCTTTCAGGAATACAGTCTGGAGGAAACAGATGCTGTTGATGTGAGACAGCAAGAAGGCACTGGTGGCACAGCACACAGCCTATTTTTAAGGCTTCTAAGGAACTGAGAAAAGAAGAAGAATGTTTGAGGTTCACAAAACTTACCTGAAGATTGTAAGAAGTATTTTACTATGTGAAACGCAGAACTCTTGTAAGACAAGGGGTAGTGGCTTTAAACTGGGTTTAATGGTTTTAAACTAGATGCAGACTAGATGCAAGAGAGACCATTCTTAAAATAAGGCTGGAAAGCACTGACATGGGTTGCCCAAAGAACCTCATTGGTGGAATCTCCAAGGCCAGGTTGAGTGGGACTTGGGGTGACCTTATTATGAGCTGGAGATGGCAGGGTGGGACGAGATGGCCTTTCAATGTCCCTCCCAACCCAAGCCATCCTATGGTTCTGTGAACTCTTAAAAGGTTGTGAGTGATCTGATTAGGGTGTGTGAGTACATACAGTGAGTGAAAACACTGGATACTGAAGCAGTTCTTAGTTGTCCATGACAGCAGCAGGTTAATTCCAGAGGAAAACAGGCACATACTTTCAGTGCTGAAAGTGAGTAGCTTTGTGCAACTCCAGTGGTAACCTTTCCAGTGTGCTGAAATTTACTTGGTTTGTGTAACAGAGGTCGTTGGAGGCAAGTGTGAAATTACTTGTCAAATGTAAGTTTCATGACTCACTATATAGTGGATGAAGTTTGCAAAAGAGAAATGTATCAAAGGCCGTTAAACACAAAGCCAAAACCTCTGGCACAGCAGGTCTCTGAATTACAAATGTGGAAGAGCTAGGAGAGCTGCCAGGGAGGGAGCATTCTTCTTCTACCCTATTTTTGTGATATTTCTTTTTTTTTCCTAGGCAGTGTTGGCCACTGTCAGGGAGAGGGTAAATGAGTCAGGTGTGCTTATGATTTGACTCTGTGCCACCATTTTTGTCTCTTGTGCTCAAAAAGATTAGATCCTTTTCATGGATGCACTTCAGTTCAGCCAGAAATTATGAACTATGTGAGGATCATGATACAGAGTCTGTGTACCACAGTGGGGTCGTGTACTGGTGAGGAAGACAAATTACCATGAATGTCATGTTGGATCGTGTAGCCCTGAAGAAATGCACACCCTTATGTGGTGTCTCTGCTTTCCCCGACATGCACTGGATGTGTTTACTTTGGTGCATACTTCACTTTGTGGTCCACAGCAATGGATATTTTTCTTCCTTTCTTCAGTTGTGAAGGTAATTTCATCCATTGCATGTTTTAGACTGGCTGATTCACCGTACAGGTTGGAATAATCTGTTGATCTTAGTGAAGGATTTGTAGCGTATGTTACAAGAAGTTTCTGTCCCAGTCACATTTTCAACTTCAAGAAGCAGGTAAAAATAGACTCTCCACCTTCTCATCTGTGACAGAACTGCTACTCGATCCCAAATTACTAAGTATACTTTAAAAAAACCCCAAACCCAGATGCTGTGAACTCAGATACTGTATCTATTGATGGTGTCCATCAGTCTTCTCCAAGCCTGGAATATCAGTGATGTGCCTCTGCCATGTGCCTGGACGAGTAGCCCATCCTCCTTGGGAGATCTGCCCAGGATGGCCTCCCCTCTGCTCCCTGGGGCACAGCTGACCAGCAGTTCGGGTCTGTCCAGGCAGGTCCTTCACTCAGTGCTGCAGAGCCAATTCCCAGCATGCTGGAGAGTGCAGCCCCAATCTTGCAGATGGTCTCAGCTGTTGGTCAGATGAGATGAGCAGATAGACAGGATGCTCTCATTAACAAGTGCACATTTCCCCAGCTACAGCAGGGTATTCTTGCTCAGCATGCTCCTCCCTTCTCAACTCCAGCACAAAGGTTTTTCCAGAGGAACTTGCTGTCTTCTCTTTGGCTTCACACATCCATTGTACAATATTCTGTAGAGCACTGCAGAGCATGTGCAGGGGGCTGGCTACCAGCGTGGTCTCAAGCCAGGAATTGTGGCCTGAACCCCACTGTACCAGATGCTTTCCTGCCCCTCTGTCCCAGGTCATCACTCTCTGGACCTTCAGGCAAGGCAGTCACCCTCTCATTCCAATTCCGATCCCTTTCCTGGATGTGCTAGGCACTTAGCTCCTCAGCACACATGCTGAGCTGTTGCTCCTGCATTCTCAAAGGAGCCTGTTTGCTGGTGACAGGTACCACAGAAATTCATTTTCTGTTTGCAACAGTGTTTTGTTGGCACAAATAACTGTAGGAAAAATCTTGAAAATGTGACACAGAAAATGAAATGAAAAAGCCAAATCCATGTGTACAGTCCCTCCTTAAAAACACCCACTGAGACATAAATCCACCTTGTGATCTTCATCTTCTGGACCTGCACTGTTCTTGAGCATGTGAAGCTGTCAGGTTTGCTTGGCTCCTTGCAAGTGTGGCTCAGTCCTTCCTCGCAGCTCCTTGGAGCATCACCCCAGAGTATTCCTGTCAGTGCTCAACCGTGCAAACTTCCCTCCTCATCCCCATGGACTGCAGGGCTTTGGCAAGTCACACTGAGGGTTCCTTCTAATTGTCAAAGAGCACGTCATAGAGATCTCCCCCTGGGTGTTTAAGAAGCAATTTTCTAGTTAGAATTGACACTGCACCACAGACCCATAGCCCGCCAGGCCCAGTACTCATCTTCACCCACCCGGGAGTCACCTGCTCCTTAGGACAAGGAAGAACGTGTGGATAGTGGATTGCAGCTCTGAGCCGATTCTGAATTCGAAGGACTGGACGTGCCTCAGAGCCCCCCTAGTCGCTGATCCTGCTACTATCGTACCCCTCGCCACTGGAATTCTCATGGCCTCCTGGTCGCTGTCGGTGCGAGCCCCGCTCGGTATCGGCTGGAAGCGCTCCCGAGCGTGCTGCGAGCGGGCGGTGCTCGGCCAAAGCAGGTGCGGCAGCGCGGCCGGGCCGGCACCAGGCGGGGCGGGGGCTCTGCGTCGGGCCCCGCGGCCCGGGGCGCGATGCGGAGCGGGGACGGCAGGCGGCGCTGCGGAGCGCGCGCAGGTTGCGGCGGCGGCCCGGGAGCGCTGCGAGAGCAGCGGGGCTGCGGCGGCGGGGGCGGCAGGGGGCGGCGGTGAGTGCGGGGCGCTGAGTGCGGGGCTGGGCGCTGCGGTAGTAAGGGGGCTCCGGCGGGGGTGTGGGGCGCTGGGGGGGAGAGAAGGAGGTGGCTGTGGCAGGGGAAGCAGGGGCGCCGGCGGACAGTCCGACCCTGTCTCGCGCTCCGTCGAGGCGGCAGAGCCAGAGCGGCCCGCGGGGCCGGGAGCGTGTGGGCACCGCACCCGTTTGTCCCCGGGAGGAGCTCTGCGCCCCTCCGCACCGCCCCCGCGGGGCTGGGAGCGGGGCAGGGGCCGCGGCTGCACCGCCCTCCCGCCGCATCAGCGCGGCCGGGGCTGGGCTCTCCCGACGGGGACCCTGTCCCCCGGCGCGGCGGGCGAGCCGCACTTTACCGACGGCCCTGGCCACTCTCCGCAGCGCCGCGCAGGCGCCCCACGGGCGGCCGGCGGGAGCGGGAGCGGGAGCGGGAGCGGGGCACGGACGGGACGGTGAGCTCCGCGCGGCCCCCGGCCCTGCCCCGCCCCGCCGCGGGCATGTGCGAGCCGATGGGACCCCTGGGCGGGGCACGGACCCCGGGCAGCGCTGCTGCTGCTGCTGCTGCTGCAGGTGCTGCTGCTGCCTGCTGCCCGCAGGGTTCGCCCCGCCGGAGCCTGCTGGAGTCTGGGCGGGCGCCCGCGCCGGCGGTAGCGCCCAGCGGTGCCTCCTTGGTTCGCCGCCGCTCCCCCGCGGAGCCGCGGCTGGAAGCTCCAGGCGGCTGCTGCGCTACGCTCTCTGATCCTCGCCGGGGACTCGGCTGGAGGCTGTGCAGAGCCCGCCTGGCCCCCGCCGAGGTGTCCCAGCGCGGACCCCGCGCCCTCCGCCGTGCCTCGCCGGCTTTGCTGCCTTGCAGGAACTCGGCTCGCTCGGAGAGGCAGGCTGAAAGGGGGAGCCCAGTGCTCATTTACCGCTCCCGACCGTGGGCTTCAGGCCCCCTCGGAAGGGTCTCCTTTAGCAGGGACTGACTTTGCCGAGAGAGACACCATCACTCTTCTGGATTTGCCCATCCTGCCCTGATATAGCCCGTGCATCCTCTGAAGAGGAAGGTCCCCTTCCCAACACCCTGACCCTGGAGACACCCCAGCTCTGCCCTGCATCTCATTGACTGCTGTCTCTGGTGCTCCAGGAACAACCAGCCTTCACACAGGAGATGGCAGCTTTTGAGAGAGTAGTTGGCTTGCTGCCTCTAAGATCCCCATCAGTTCTGGCTTCAGAGGGAGATACATGGTCCAAGATGCTCTCTCAGGACTAACAGATCCATGTCTCTGGGAGACTGATGCTCTGCATGGCCTTCTGGAACATCTCCTGACTTCCCACACGTGCACACCATCCCACTCTGGCACCTGGGGATTGCTGCTCCTTCCCTCCCTCCTGTTCCCTGCAGCCTGAACTCTTCTCCATTTCCTCCATCACCACGGTCGATGGAGGATCCCTGTGTGCAAGCTGATGCTGGAAGAGACTGAGGTAGAATTGAAGTGGGAGACTGAGGAGCAAGCATTCACCAGTTAGCATGATCTGGGAGAGTGTGCATTATCCTTGCCTGGTCCTGTTAGCACTGCCTTTCTTGGAGACTTCATCCTGTTGCTCATTCACGTGTCTTCTCTCAGCTGAATCCCCTCACCTGTCTGTGAGGAGGAACTTGCAGCTCAGCCTTGCCCCTGAGGCAGGATGAAGACACCCAGCCTTTGCTCTCTTCCTTTTCCTCAATGCTGCAGTAATGTTCCTTTCTGTGCCTCCTGCACTCTCCCTTCTCACTTGCACTGCCTCCACTGCGGTGTTTGTCTCAGCCCCTGTGTGCCTGGACTCTGTCCTTCCTGGACTGCTACTCTGTTTCAGCAGAATTCACCATTATCTTCTTTTTGCTCTTTGTTCTTCCCTTTTCCTGACCCCACTATATCTCGAGCCTTGGTCGTGTCCCTGTTGGAGTTACCCACTCTGCACATGCTGCCTGGCACTGCCCAGGCTGGCCCTGCAGTGCTCATACTTCCCTTTCCTGACTGCTCGTTCTTTGAACAGTTGTTTCTATCTGCATGTCTAGGTGTGAGAATGCTATGTGTGCTGGTGCTCACACCTGTTCTGCTGTAATGCTGCTTTTCTTCATCAGCTACAGTACAGAGCTGTCAGGAGCAGCTTTGGATGTGCAGGTGCAGCTGCCTCAGCTCTTCCCATGGAACAGGTCCCTTTTCCTTCTTTGCCTGGTTCATCTTCTTTGGGACCTGTCATGGCACGCAGATACTGGAGCTGCCTGACTATGCCCTAAATCTGTAAGATCGTTAATTATTGCAGTCTGCCATGCTCTCCCTGTCCTACTGGGGCAGCTAATGGTGGCTGATAAAATGCTGGAGTGTGCTGGTAGGGTCGGAACGGATTTTTTTAAGGATGAAAGCAAGCTGACTTGGTTAGCTAACCTGGCCTGCCTTCCCCAACATTGAGAACATCTGTGTGAGAAGATACGCTTGCTTCTTGGGACAGGCAAATTGTAGGGATCCACTCCAACCTTGCCCACTCTGTGGTTCTTGTCAGAGCCTGCTCAGGTTATAGACAAGCCGTGTCCTTCATATTCTTTCCAGACTTCACAAATGGAAGCTAGGTCCTGTGGGGAAAGTGAAGAGCCCACAGTGCTGGGCAAAACTGCTGTGCTTGCAGCCTGGACATGCATCTATGTGCACAGTCTCCAGAGAAGTCCCAAACTGCGACGCCACTCCCATCTTCCCTTTCTTGCTCTTCTCCCCCTTTCTTTTTTTTCCCCCAAGTTATGCTGCTTATGAAAAGTCACATGGGTTTATGCTGTTCTAGGAAATGTTAATTTTATTGTATCTTACTTCCCTCTCACCCAGTATGTACCTTCTCTTTTCAGAGCTGGATTCAAATGCATCCTCAGCCTGCTGTCTTAGGGCCGTTCCTGCTTAAGGTCAATGAGAACATCCCCTGCTAATTCATCATGACATAGTATCTGGTGTCCTGCGCCATCCACAGGATAAGTTTCTTGCTTCCTCTTGGTCTACACAGATGTGACTCCAGGTGTTCAGCTGCCTTGTCTGGTACAGGTAGGTTTTAGCTCTTTGAAAAGTGACCTGTTTTAGGAAGGATGTGTCTGTGCTTTGTACTGGGGATGGAAGATGTTCACCTTTGGGCATATGGGAAATACTATGTTGTTAAATAAGTCCTAAGATGCCAGCTTGCTGCTGCTGAGATAAACTGGTCATTTGAATAGGCAGTTACTTGTGTGATGATTTGTGCTGGCACTGGCAGGGAGATGCTGATCTGGCAGAGTGGACTAGCTCAGAGGAAGTGACATTGGAGGAAGCAGTTGCTGAGAGGAGGAGGAGTAGCAGGTATTCTTTGTGGTAATTCATTACTCCATTTGCCACAAGTAAACATGATTAGTTCTTGTCAGATGGTTATTGATCTATGGTGTTCCCATGGTTCTCAGTGCAGGTTTAAATTAGCTCTTCCCAGCTAGGAAGACTTCTTCAGTACCTGCAGTTGCTGTATGGACATTGGTCATCTCCATGATAAGGTGCTCAAATCTGCCACTCACAACTTCATTTTCTACCATTAGTTAAATTCTTCTTGCTACTTCCACTGTGAATATCCACATGTAGCTACCTGTCTGTTTTGCCAGCCCAGTATGCAGCACAACTGTAGGGGACTTCTGTTTTTTGCCACACCTGGATTGGTGACTCCTCTCCTCTCCTCTCCTCTCCTCTCCTCTCCTCTCCTCTCCTCTCCTCTCCTCTCCTCTCCTCTCCTCTCCTCTCCTCTCCTCTCCTCTCCTCTCCTCTCCTCTCCTCTCCTCTCCGTTGAATACCCTTGTCTCTCTCAGCTCATCTCCACAGCAGAGGGGCTTCAGCCCTCAGAGCACCTCTGGGCTTGCTCCAACAGTTCCATCTTTGTTTGTACTTTGGGCTACAGGTGAGGTGTGACAAGAGCAAACAAGAATCATTCCCCCCTCACATGCTGTCCATGCTGTGGGATCAGCCCAGGAGACAGCTTGTTCCTGGGATGACAGCCCACGTGGGCAGGGCTCTCATGTTGCCCCAACAAATGAGATGGAGAATTAGTGACGACCAGAATGGAGAAGGTGGGGTACTCAATGACTTTTTTCCTTCTCAGTTATCACTTGCAGTTGCTCTTCCCAAATCTCTGGAGTCTCTGGATCTCAAGGTAGGGACGTGGAAACAAAGTCCTTCCCATTGTAGGAGTAGATCAGGACCTAGACAATCTGAGGAACATGAACATGCAGAAGTTCATGCGACATGATAAAACACATGCCAGCGTCCTCAGGGAATTGAGTGATGCTGAATACTGTCTCTCCTTAGTAATCTGTATTCATCAAAGAACATCCCACGACTGGAGAAGCCAAAGCCTTGACATCAACACCAGCCATGAAGCCAGGTGTTGATCTGCATTGATCACGGTTGTTTACACATTAATGGATCTTATAGCTAAAAGAAACTTTTGGCTCATGTGACACCCATATTTTACTGAGCACAAATTGATTTCCATTGGTCCTTGCTGTAAGCCTTGTACCTTCCACAAAGACAAGCTGGTTAACCACTGGAAATTTAAATGCAATATTGTGCTTGTAGACCTTCTAGCAGGGGAGGGTTTAAGAACTTGGACAAATATCTGTTAAGAAAGGTTTCGGCAGATCAAGGTTGACTTGGGACAAGGAAGAATTTGAAGCTCTAAAGGCCATGCCAGCCCCTCTGCTTATTTTCTTAATACTCAGCATTCTTGTATGAATGGAAGTCTCTAGTCCAATGGTATCTGTATGTATTTTGTAAGTAATTCTTGTGCCAGTTTTGTGCTTGATAGTCCAGACCTGTCTTACTTAGGAAGTGAACCAGTGTGGACTGCTAAGAACAGCATGCCTAGATCTCCCTGGAACATGCACGGACCAGCTAGGGACCAAGGCAGTGTGCCCTAAGACAGGGCACCTGAGAAACATCTGCTATCATAACTTTACTGTGGATTTCTGGTACTTCTAGTCTCCACCATTCTCTGAAGTAAATGGTGGTGTGTGTCTTGTGGACATTTGACACATCCAGGTTTTGCCAAGTGGTTTACAAGTTCGAGAAAACTGGATGCTGCTTATCTAGTTACTGTTTTTTGCATCTTCAGTGTCTCTTAGCAAGTCCTACGTCAGTTAGTGCCCCAGAGTGGCCATTTTGCATGGAAAAGATTTCATTAATTTTGAACTTAATCCTTAGTTTTTGTTGGCGATCCTCAAGTTCTTCTGTTACAAGATAATGTGCTCCTTTCATCACAGTGACAATTTTCATTCGGTATATTTCTCTCCTCTTCTGCAATATAAACAGGCACTCTGCTTCAGTTCCTCTCCATAAAAGGATTATTTTGTACTTAGTCTTTCTATATCTGTATGGTTATAGCTCTGCTGTATGCTTTTAGACATGTGACCAGCACTGGCTGCAGTGTGATAGAATTCCAGTACTGACTGATACCATGTTGTGTAGTGGCTTCTGTCAGGCTCTTCATAACTCCTTCAAATTTTATTTTCTGAGTGAACGCTTCTGACAAGTGCTGCAGCCATCCTCACATGTTAATATATTTAACAATGTAAATTGCGCACATAGTTGTAATTAGTGGAGTCCAGTTTTTTGTTTGAAGACTTGGTGTGTAAGTGTGCCACTGCAGGTGAGGAGTCACCATGTCTTCTGTAGAGACAAATGTGTCCCATGGGTCTGTTATGTTCCTTCTCCATTTCTTTCTATTCTCCATTGTGTCCCTGTTTTATTAGGATTAGAATTCTTTGATAGGTCATGTAAATAAAAGTAGGCTTGTCAGCATATTGCATTATGGTGTTTTGAAAATTACTCTCAACTAGGTTTCTAAAGAATATAAAAGTTAATAGTGGAAATAGTCAATAAAGAAAACTCTTAAGGCAGTAAGAAGGAGCAGTGACTCATACAATGGTCAAGGTTGGAAGGGCCCTCTGGAGGGCATCAAGCAGAACTGGTTGCCCAGGACCATGTCCAGACAGCCCTTCAAGATCTCCAAGCTGAGACACTCCACCACCTGTCACCCTCACTGTAAAATACTATTTGTTGATGTGCCGAGGAACCTCTTGTGTTTCAGTTTGTGCCCGTGGCATCAGGTCCTGTCACTGGGCACCACTGAAAAGAGCCCAGGTCCATCCTCTTTGCATGCCCCATCAGGTATTTCTATACATTAATGACCAGTGCTCCTCCAGACTGAGCAGTACCGGCACTCGTGGCCTTTCCTCACAGAAGAGATGCTCCAGTCCCTTTGCCATCCTCACCAAGGCTCTTCTCTGCGCTCCCCAGTGTGTCAATGTCTCTCTTGCCCTGAGCACAGCACTCCAGCTGTGGCCTCATCATGACACACTGAGGGGAAGGATCCCCTCCTGTCAGCATGGCAGTGCAGCCCAGGTGCCCTGCCCTCCTGTTCCACTCAGGGTCTTTGTCTGACACACTGCTCTTGGTCTTGATGCCTGAGGTTGTTCTTCCCCAGGGGCAGCAATTTGCAATTCTGGTGGATTTTCCCAGGAAATGTAAGGGTACGTGCAAGGCAAGAATGCACCTCTTCTTCACTGAGGTCTGGCAGTCAAGGAGGTTCTCCATGCAAAGGGGATAATAACTAAATGGGGAAAGTGATACAGAAAGACACTATTAGGCTGTTAGTTAAGAGATCGTGGCCCAAGAGCAGCCTTCCACTGACTGATGAGCCTTTAGCAAACTACAGGCACACCTTTCAAGGGGTCTGTGCTATGGTAGTGCAATCCCTGGCACACTGGGAGTTGCTGGAGGGTAGTGGCTGTAAAAGGAAGAATAAATGTTGAGTTTCTGTACCTTTCTGGTTCCCCACTGGTGCTCAGTGTATGATGAATGATTTCCAAAGGTCTGAATAACGAAGCAACAAAATTAAATGATAATCTGTGATATTTGGTACAGTAGAACCTAAATCTGTCTCTTAGGATTGGGGAAGAGTGTTTCAAAACTGGATGATAATATGGCAGAATAAATTCCAGGTTGATGAATTTATATGTAAAGTGCATAAAGAAAATAAGCCTACTGATGTTGCCACATTATTGCTAAAATAATCTCTTTCAGCTCAGGAAAAAAATCTTGGCATCTTTATTGAGAGTTCTCTGTAAGCATGAACTTAGAAGTAGTGATTAAAATGGAAAATTTGATGTTAGATATTACAAGAAATGAATGAACAAAGCTGGAGTTAGTGTTGTAATGTTGTACAAATTTATGGCTCTCATGTTCTGAAGAAAGAATGGAGTTCTGTATTCCTTAAGATGCAGTGACTAGTAGAACTAGAAGAATTCTAGAAAAAGTGATGAGGGTAGTGAGAGGTAGAGAGATTTCCATCAGAGGAGGCATGTGAGAATTCTTTAGAGAAATGATATAGGAAGGTAAAAGTGCTAGGGGTCGTCAGCCACCACTGAGGAAAGGCAAAGCACAAATGAACTTGGGATTTATAAAAGATACAGACGTGATGAGATTATGAGGCAACAGGCTTAAAAATACCACAAAATATTATGGGTATTGGAGGTTTTTTTCAGTTGAACGTAAGCCCAGATGTGCCCAGCTGGGCACCTGACTTGTCCCAGGTGTGGGCTCAGCCCCAGGGCAGTGCCTGTGCCTAGGCTGGCACTGCTGAGCCACCTCCAGTCCTGGGGTCAGCTCTGGGCCTCTCATGATGAGAAGGACACGGAGGGGCTGGAGGGTGTCCAGGGCAGGGAACGGAGCTGGGGAAGGGGCTGGAGCCCCACAGGGGCTGGGGAGTTGGGGAGGGGGCTCAGTCTGGAGAAAAGGAGGCTCAGGGGGAACTTGTGGCTCTGCACAACTCCCTGACAGGAGGGGACAGATGGGGGTCAGGCTCTGCTCCAGGGAACAGGGACAGGAAGAGAGGGAATGGCCTCAGGTTGTTGTGAAATATTTTTTTACTGAAAGGGTTCTGAAGCCCCAGCACAGGCTTCTCAAGGAAGTATCAGGGTCACCATTCCTGGAGGGAGGAGAAGGTGCATGTAGACATTACACCTGGGACATGGCCTAGTGGTGGAGACTTGGCAAGGCTGGACTTATGTTGCATTTGATGATTTTGAAGGTCTTTTCCAACCTAATTGATTCTGTCATTCCGCTGTGTGGTTGGTAAGTGGAGCGTGTTGCTTTGACTCTTTGGGCACTGCAGTGCCTTCACTCAGGAAATGGAGGTGTAAGGCTGGAGAGAATGGGAACTGGTGGCAGCAGCAATGCAGTGCAGTGCAGCGCCTTGCTCCTCCTGCATGGCTGCAGTGCATATCCCAGCTGCACCAAGGTGCCGAGCTGCAGGAGCTCTCCCTGCTGAGCTGGCCGAGGCCGCAGAGGGGCAGCAGGGACCTGCCAGCACCGAGTGTGTGCTGACCCCAGTTGTAACACAGCACCAATCTGTGCTGCTGCTGCTGCTGCTGCTGCTGCTGCTGCTGCCCTGGCGCCTCCGTGTGCGGAGCCTGCTGATTTACAGACCTCTTCTGGTTAAAGCTGGTGGTGAAGGCAGAGGAGAGATGGACACTGCCTTTTGCCAACCAGCTTTTCTGGAAGTGCATTTCTAGACCACAGGAAGCCCATGGAGAGGAATCAATCAGTTTTATTGCACATTAGATCAGTGAGAGTGAATGGAAAGAGCAACAGGACAACAGGAGGGAAGACAGGCAAACAGAGGTGTGTAGGTTGGCAATGTCATTTTAAATGTTGATATCAAAACCAGATATTAGGGATAATCTGGCATATTATAGCAAAATGCTTAAAACATATTCTGAAAATAGGAATGGAAGAATGATTGATGTGCTTAACTGGGGGAAGTAATTATGATTGTGTAAAACTCCTTATGATCTTAAAGATGCTGAAATGCTTTGGGCACAGTCTCCAAAAGCAGTGGCTGTTCCTTGGCAACAGGAAGGCATCTCTCAGTTCCCATGGCAACGGGCTGGAGGGGTGCTCAAGGAGGGCTTGAGCAGAGCGCAGGCTCCGGCTCTGCTGCTCCTCCCTGGAGCACAGGCTGTGGGCACATCCAGGTGCTCTGATCCTGCGGCTGACCAGGAGGAGTGAACTGGAACAGTGTGGTACTGTTCCTGCTCCCTGTCTAAAACACATTAATTGTGCAGTGTTTTTCATCTGGGGAGTTTCTTTCTCAGTCCCTAATAGCCAGCATTGAAGACTTCTTTGCAGCTCCCCATAAGGAAAGCAGGAGTTTTGCCATCCAGAGAGGCATCAGAAAGTGTTTGATGTTGATTCTTTCAAAGGCGTACACAGACAAATCTGAAAAATAAGAAACAATGAGTCTGCATCTCAGCAGCCCTTTCTGGTGTCTAAAAGGAGAATTGCACAGGCCGATCTGCACTAGATCACATAACATTATCATGCTAATAAAGTGAGCAAGTGATGTATAATAGCCACCACTTCTTCTAAATCCACTGTGTTACTCTTCTAAGGGAGTCAACTCATATTTAGCACCAGAAGTAGGACTGAAGCATGGTTTGATGTTTTTACCTATTTTTTAAATATGATGCATGGGATGCAGAAGCACTAATATAACAATGACAATTTCAGGGTGATGAACTGGGAGAATTATTTTAGAAGCAGTATTTTGGATACATTTCTATGTATTGTGTTTAGGTATTATTAAGCAGTTTTTGTTTAAATTTTTTTTCATCAATAGCCTGTTTTTCATTCCAGTAGCTTCTTCCTAGTCCTGCATTAAAGGATAGCAAAATAGAAATGCATTACTTACCTTTATTGTCATATTGTTTTGCCCCATAATACGTACTTTTTAAGGCAAAAAGCACTTTCTATGGCTGCTGCTGACTGGCATATATGCTTGCAGGTAAAGGCACTCCAGGTGTTTTTTCCTTGCCTTGTTTCTGCTCCAGTCTCCAGGCTGTGGTTCCTTATATGAATTCACTGCATGTTGATTGGGCAAATTGATGGAGTTGCTTGTCATGCTTAAGTCTTTCCTGAGTGGAATCATAAAATCATAGAATGGTTGAAGTTAAAAAGGACCTCTTGAGATCGTGTGCTCCAGCCTCCCATCTCAGAGCGGAGTCAGCTTGAGCAATTTGCTGATTACCAAGTTCAGTGAACTTGTGAGTATCTGCAGTGATGGAGTGAACTTGCTCTTTGGGGCTACCTTTCCTAAGTAAAAACCTGTTCACCTGTTGTGTGTGTCCATCTGGTTCAAACATTCCCTAATCTTGTCTTCCTTCACTGACAGCAAGTCCTCCTTGCTTCCTTACTGGTCTTAGGAGCCTGGAATTCCTGACAGCCAGTCTTGCCAATAAAGATGCAAAGAAGGCATCCAGTACTTCAGCTTCTTCTGTGTTCGTTCTCAGCAAATCCCCTCCCCAGTAAGCCCACATTCTCACATGTCTATCTTTTACTGCTGAGATACTTGCAAAAACCTTTCTGTCTGCCCTTCATTAGATTGAACTCCAGGTGAGCTTTTGTTGTCCTAATTGCATCCCTGCATGTGTGGACATTGTTTCTGTATTCTTTCTGGGTCACCTGCCCCTGCTTCTGCCTCTTGTAATGCTTCAGCTCAGTCAGGAGCTCCTTGTTCATGCATGCGGGCTTCCTGCTACTTTGGTTCCTTTCCTGCCTGTGGGATGAAGCAGTCTTGAATTTGGAGGAGGTGATGTTAGAGAAACAACCAGATCTCCTGGAACTCTCTTCTTTCCAAGGCTGTAACTCATAATTCTTCCAAAATCACTGGAGGGGCCAAAGACTGCTTTCTGAACTCTAGGGCTGTGGTCCTGTTTTCTATCTACCCTGATCCATCCTCTCATGTTCCTGAAATATCATCTCATGGTCTAGCCAAGGCTGCTCTGACCTTCACCTAACTAACCAGCTCTTCTATGTCCAGCAGAGCACCTCTCTTTGCTGCTCAGTTGCCCATGTTAGGAGTTCATCTCCAGTGTGACCCAGAAGTGTCATGAACTGCTTGTGCCCTGCTCCGTTATCCCCTCAGCAGACACTGGGGTGGTTGAAGTCTTCCATGAAGATCAGGTACTGTGGACATGGGGGTTTTTCCTGCTGTCTGTGGTCTCACTTCTGCCTCAGCAGGTGGTCTGCAGCGGACACCTCCCAGGGCTGCCTGATAACTCGGATCCTAGCTCTGGTCTGTGAGCTCTCAGCTCATTGTTGGTGCATCCCAGGATGGAGCTCTGTGTGCTCCAGCCACACGCTCAGGCTGAAGGGCAGCTCCTCTTCCTCTCCCCACAGCCTGCCCTTCCTGGAGAGTCTGTCTGCAGCCATCACAGCACTCCTGTCCTGTGAGCTGTTAGTTCCCTTGGAATCCAGTGCATGTTCAGGGTGACAAGGGACCAGAGGGAGCAGCACTAACAGCGGGGATGTTCAGAACTTTCTGGAGGAGGGAGAGGTGGGCTGTTGGTCTCAGAGCAGATACGGCACTATTGCTATAGGAATCAGGAGAATATGTCACAGCTTCCTCAGTCTTAACACAGTGACTGAGGGCCTTCTGTCCTCCAGCCACAGGCAAATGGCAGAAAAAGCATTTCACATGGTCCTGCTCTCTCAGATGCTTTGCTGCAGGGAGACTGCAACAAGATCAGGAACTGAAATGTTAACTATTGGAGTTATACATAGTCCATTCTTCACCAGCTGCCAGACAGAACAGTAATTTTCTGAAGGTGTTCTTCATGGCTTTGTCTGGTTTGAAATGCCAGAGATCTGTTGTTTCTGCAGGCAGGCAAGAGGGTTCACAGCACTAGTCATTTTACAGACAATGGAGTTGAAGTGTAAGGGAAGATCATAAGCCATAAAATAAGGCCATAACTGGAGAGGGATGCAGTTCTGCAACTGATTTTTGATTAAATTATTTCTTATGAGGATCTGTGATTGTTGACTCTTTGCAGCACTGAGGGAGAGACAAGGCATCCTGGGGTTGCATGGCAAAGTGGATGCAGGGCAGGGTAAAATAAGCAAATGCATAAGGCTGATGGGATGCAGAGAGATGGAGAATTGGGCCCTCATCCATATGCAGTATCTGTACTGCATATAGACAGTTTCAGAGCAAAGTTTTGCCTGTGGCATTCCAGGAAGATTTAATCAGAGTGACAAAAGAAGTATTTGCCAAGTTCAGAAGAGACAGAATTTGTGATGTGCACAGCAGGAACTTGAACTGGGGAGAGGAAGGGTTGACTTGAATAGAAGGAGGTGGAGAAAAAGAAAAAAAATGAGTAACTGTCAAAATCAATCAAATGGAAGAGTTGCTAAAGATCAAATGCAGCAGAAAAGGAGTAAGTTGTGTGGTAGACAAAAGAACCTCTTCTGAAGAACAGAAATATGACAAACTTGTTTTGTGTTGGAATATTTCTTAGCTCCCAGTATTTCTTATTATTGGAATATTAGTTATTAACTTTCCATAACATAAACTTTTCACTAATTTTTTAGGTTTGTTTTATGCCTCTTTAGGTTAGGTGAATACCCTACTGGACATTAATATCCAAGATCTTAACTGAAAGGATTTAAGGAAATACTGTTTTAATTTTCGTGGTATCTCAGACTTACAATAACAGTTTAGAAAGCCTTTTTCTCTATAACTTTAGCAGAAATTTATGTATTATTAGTAGGCATCATATTTATAATTAGCATTTGGTGGTGTTGTATCATATGCATATATACCAGCTTGGCTGTATATTCTGATATATATACATCAGAATACTGGAGAATCTTTTTGAAGAAGGAAGCACAGTTACTTCCCAAGAGACAATAAGTGCCCTCACAAGTGTGTTATTTCTATGGTTTCAAGTTGCAGGCTGGGTATAAATTTATCAGACGACAGGTGCCAAGGATAGGGTGCAGAGGGTTGGAATTTGGTGGCTGCTCCAAACAAGTGTAGCCAGACAGCTGGCATGCCTGTCGGGATAACTGGAGTTCTCTATTCCACTTGCTCCTTCTATTTCCATCTGTGAGCTGTCAAGGTCAGAGACAGCATTGTTCTGAGCTGTACCTCCTCTTACTCTCAGGCACTCCTGAGTCCCAAGAATGGGAAGGACTGTGGCATGTGACAGAGACTGTGACACAAATACATCACTGAGCTCTTCTCCCTGTGACAGTTCATGGCTGTGCACAAACATGCTCCTCTCCTGGAAGTTCTCCAAAGTAAACTCTGTTTTGAAAAGCACTGAATGCCATAATGATTCAACTTACATTTCTTCTGCCTGTGTTTCTTCGGCACGTTTTAAAGATGATTTAGCAAGTGGCACCACTCGTGTGCCGTGTCGCTCAGCCGTGTTTCTGCGGGACGGCTGCGGCGCGCTGCGTGCCGCCGGCCCCGGTGACAAAGGCACTGTGCCTCGGAGCTGGGGCTGCCAGCCTGCTGTGCTGAGCTCTGCTGAGGGACAGGAGCTCACAAACCTCGTCTTGTGCTGCAGCCAGACACTTTCCACTGGTGCAGCACTCAGTTGCTCAGATGAGCCTTGGTCAAAAGCCCGTTGTCCGGTTGGAGCCCGAGTGTTGTAACCGTGTCCCTGTGCCACGAGCTGCTGTGCTCACGCTCCTGAGATTTCATACATGTATTTATGCACTGGGTTAATTGGCACTGAAAGGATTAGCAAACCATCCTACGTGCTGCACAGACATAGCACAATTCTTCCACCTCAGGATTTATCTTCCACCAGCTTGATTTTTCCCATCTTAAATCTCCTGTCTAACATTTTAGGCCGAGATAACATTTTTTATCCTCTCTCCTGGTTAGTTGTGAAACTTTTCCAAAATCTTCTTGTGTGGAGATTTAATCTACATATATTTTGCTTTTCCCTTTTAGATCTTTGAAGGAGATAAAAATATCTGTATGTAACAGCCCACCTTGGAGTTGATAGCAATCACTTTCCTTCCACTTGTTTTTATTACTTGTTTATAACTTTTCAGTAGTGTTACATACAAATTATATACAAATTATGTTCCTATTAAGAATTTCAGCCATATGATAATGTTTTACTACATTGCCTCTAAGTCACATTTGCCATTTCTTGCTGGCTGCCATTGTTTCTTTCCAACGCCATTGTTTGCTGTAATGATGTACTGTTTGAGATTGACTTTGACTTTCTGGGGTAATCTGTAATTGTTGTAATTATTCTGCCAAATAAAATAATTTTAAAAGACATTTGGCTTTATCTGGCAATGCAGTTTTTTTATGATCACCACTGTTACTTGCTCTCAGATCCATCATGTTCTAAGGCAGATATGATTGTATTCCCCTTTAATTGTCCTTCCAGTTCAGCTGAAGTGGGAGCTGATTTATGAGACACCCATACTAAGATTGCTCTGTTTTCCTTCTTTGGTTCTGTGCTTTCTCCAGCCTCCTAGTGCTCAATTCTTAGGCAGCTTTGCATATGAATACATCCTTCAGTCCATATTTATTTACTATTGATTTGCTTAAACTGTAGATACTGTTCAAATTATTTTCAGTGAGAATAGGACATAATTCTTAGCATTCCTAGCATTAATCAAAATGGAATTTAATTTTTTCCCTGACAAACAGGAAACCCTCCAGGTTTTCTGGCAGTAGAGAAGGGCAAGAGTACTCCAGGCAGATGCACTAGCTTCATCCTAAGTCCATGCAAGGCTCAAGAATGATTTTTGAAAGAGAAAATAACTGAGCGTGAGAAAGATATGTGTGGTATGAAAAAGCAGCCTGAGTTTACTAATCTGCTCTTTCTCAGATTAGTAATTCTCTGCACAAAGGAATCAATGTCTTTCTTGTGTAGACTTGAGTGAAGCCTTTGATACAGTATGACCTGAAAATTTGACTATGACGCAGAAGACAGGTGATAGCAGAACTGCAGAGTAGGTAAGGAGCTCAATAAAGAAGGTACAAAAGACATTGCAGTTCCTTCAGGATTTGTCTTGCCATTGGTGTAATTTAGTATTTTCACTAATGCCCATGGCACAACAATAGGCAATGTAATAATTAAATTTGCTGATGATGCAACGTAGGTATTGTTGAAGCAGAAGAGTGCAGGTTGTATGGGAAGAACTGCTTGACTGTGACCTACACAAACAGAAACCAGCTGGCATCTGGTGACAGTACAGTGCACAGCCATGCCCTTGGGCCCTGCTCACAGCAGCAGGCACTGTATGCCAGAAGTGATCTGGTGGCAGTGCTTGAGAAGGAGAAGCAGCCCGGTACATCACGTTCAAGAGTATGTGGAGCTGTCACTGTCAGGGTGTTGTGGAAGGCAGCTGTTAGCCTAGCAAGGTTTGATGGATTTCTGCTTGTGAGAAAAGTCTTGATGGCATGTGAGCATGTGGCCTGGACACTGGAGGTGCAGTTCTGTCTGCCCTTATTCTAGCCAGGTTAACTGGGACTGGCAGGAAAAGATGGAATGATGAGAAACGGCATAGAGTTTTAAGAATGCAAATAAGAGTTTTACTTGTTCAGTCTAATAAAAGGAGGAGTGAATGTGGATATGACAGGTATGTAGAAATGCTTCAAAGCATAAACATTAGACATAAAGGACCATTAAGGACAATGTTGATAAGAGTAAATTAAAATAACCACATATACAAAACCCCAGAACTCAGATTTTTAGTGGCTGTCCTGTAGGAATATCAAGATTTGAAGTGCTGTGCAATAAACTTATTTCTGAAGGAGTTATATGTGACATGGTTGCTGATTAATTATACAAAAAATCAGAGAATTGTAGAATGGTTTAAGTAGGAAGGAATTTCCCAGTCCAAGCAAGTAGACCAGGTTACTGCAAGCCTGTCTAACCCGGCCTGGAACACTTAGGGATGGGGCAGCCACAGCTTCTCTGTGCCAGGGCCTCACCACCCTCACTGGGAAGAACCAGTGATCCCCAGTTACTGACCCAGTGGTTCTCTCAGCTCTGTTCTGTCAGTGAGTGACAGCAGGTAAATCTTTGAAGATGCTCTTAGCAAACGCACCCTGAAGCCGTTATTCTAACCACCAAATATGATGAAGATACACTTTTTGGACTATAGGGCAGTTGGTTTGAGGGTAGTTGTTGATAGATCTTTCTCTCTGCTCCCTCTGGATTACCCACCAAGAATTTGTCTATTTCCTTCACTTCTGAAAAATTCAAATCTGTATTCCCAACTGCTGTCCTTCTAGGACCAGATTCTTACAACCAATCTCTCACATTTTTGCAGCTGTGCTCTGGCCCTTGGCTAGAGGAGGAGGATTGTGGCTGCTGCTTGCAGTGCTCTGGTTCTTTGCTCACAGGTTTGAAGCTGAGCACAGCTGTTGCTGCACACTTGGTGTAAAGAGGAATGGTGAGGATGGTGATGATGGAAAAGCAGAGATAAAGGCATGGAGTACTAGACAACTTACTATGAGGTGAAACAGAATTGTGCAGAATTGGCTAAAATATTAGTGTGGCTGATGGCATGGTAATTTTGATGAGTCATTATTTTGTATCCTATAATATTACATATACATCTTACCTATTTCTCTGTCTTTTAGCATCCCTTTTGTTGCCTTGATTACTTCAAAAATAATCAGGAAATAGGTTTCTCTATCTACCTCTGCACAATAATGTTTGGAACCTTCAGAGACAGAGACAAACACTTTACCTTAATCTTCCTTCCTTCCTTCCTGCCTTCCTGCCTGGCTTCCTTCCCACCTGCCTGCCCTCCCTCCCTTGCAGATAGATTTTAGAAAGGCCGAACAGAGAAAAGAAACTTGTGTTACAAAATTTCATACAGTTTCTGTAGGGAAACAAGGCAAAAGGAACCTCTAAAATCAGCTGGTCCTTTGTCCTGCCCCAAGCCAGAGTCTGCATCACCTACATCACTCTGAGTAGATGCTTGTCTAACCTGTTCTGGAAAGTCCTTTGGCAATTGGGATTCCCATCCTTGCTGAACAAACTGTCCCAGAACATCTCTACTGTCGCTGCTGTGCTTCTCCTTAATATCTAACATAAATCTTCCTGGGAGAAATTCTATCCATTATTTCCTGTACCCTGTTTATGGGGAGCAGCTCTTCCCTGTATTTGCAGCAGCCTTCTGGATACCTGATGACTGTTGTTTTCTTTTTATCTTGTTTGGGCCTTACAGTTCTTGTCACACTTACTGTTCTTTCCTTGACCATCCTGGTTTCTCTCACATTTCCTCCGATGCACAGAGCCCCTGACTGCGAAGGTTGGTCTGGATGAGACACTGACAATTCATACCACGACAGAATTGCTTTGGAAGAGTTCATCAGCAATTCTGGAAAAATTTAATTTTGCAACCTTAAGGAAATGTTGAGCTGGAACAGCTTGTTCCCTGGAGAGCTCAGGGATGGGAAGGAAGAGATATGAAATGAGGAGAAAAGAATAATCTGGAGTATTGTTGTCAGTGCCGATGCTGCCACCAAGGGGATGAGAGCAGTGGGGCAGCATTCCTGCAGTTCCTCATCTTCTGGGCCTTTATCTGTTTCTTTGTGACAGTGTAGTACTGTGAATTCACCTCAGCTTATGATCTATCATATCCTCAGATATTTTTTCTGAAAAAAAATTTTTTCGACCAGTTTTTCCCTATCTTCTGTTTAGATAGTTGTTGATTTTTATCCTGATGTGGAGCCCTTCACTGTTTCTGATTGACTCGTGGTTTGAGAAAAATCAGGACATATCTCCAGGTCCTCAGGATTTTAATTTTAATCATCTCTTGTAGCAAACTTGTAATCTCTCCAAACTGTATGTTGCTGGGAAATTGAATAAGCATGTTCTCTAAGTACATTATCCATGTTGGTAATGAGACTATTGAATAATTCTGAACTCAGGAACAAGTGGACATTTCTTTAGATTAAGCAGAGCCTTGGTCTTGGGATATTTTCTGTCTTCTGTGCCACATTGCATCAGTTCCATAAATGAAGCGAATATTTAAAGTTTCAGTGAAAGGACGACACTGACTTCAGTGAAACCTGGATGAGGGAAACCACACCTGCTCAAGGCAATCAGCACCTTAATGTACTTCTGTAAAAATTACCTACAGATCAAAAAAGTCACAAGTAGCAGCAAACATGTCTCCCTAAAACAACAACTTGGTTCATCTCTTTTCTAATTGGACCATCTTCCATTTAATAGCCTGAAAAGCCTGAATAACAGCGCAGAAATTAAACCAAACCACACACACACACGGGGACCAGGTGGGTTCCCAGTGCCCCAGGAAGTACCAGGGAAGGAGGTCAGCCTTTCTCTGAAATGAAATGGTCTGGGAAAGTGACATGAAGTGAGCTGAACGTGAGTACGAATGAGGTCCCAGTGCATGCTCAGCCTTCAGGAACCACTGGAGGAACGCAAGCCTTGCAGAGAGCCCCAGGACACAGAGAATTTCTGGACCAGAGATACTTGTAGCAGCTGGGATCTGCCAGGATACTTGCAGTCCTTGGGGATGACTTGGGTTGAATCAGTCGCTTTTTAAAAAAACATTGACAACTATTTTCTACACTTCTATGAAAAAAAAAAAAAAAGTTGGAAAAATAGAAAACCAAACAATTTAAAATAAAATGATAGGCTGTTTCTCTTAGTATGGGAAGTTACATTCTTGCATGGTAACCTTCACCCTGTGGTGCAAATGCCTTGCACAGTAGTTTTCCTGGACACTATTGTGAAGGGTCGAAGAATCACAGGAAATGGGTTTCATTCTCAGCTAGGTGATGTTGGGCAAGTCACTTCCATCCATTTGTACCGTATTTTCCATTTGCAAAATATAAGGGCTGCATGTACTGCTTTATTTTCTAAAGTGCTTGGAAAGCTATTATCATGCTAAATAGGAGCTGAGTTTTTATTGTTACAGGGTTCTAAAACTTTTTAATATTTTTACATTTACTCAGTCAACGGCTGAAGCGTGACTGCCATTCCTTAATTTGCAAGTGGCTGGCCTTGGAATTTGATGTTCAAGGAAATATGTTTTTGGATGTCTGTTAAGAACAGACAGCTAGATTAAAAAATATATATTGTATGGTTTTCAGCTTAAATTAGCAGCACTTCACAGCAAATGTCCTCCTGCTCCGGAAGGTAATCAGAGGCTCTCGATGGAGCTAGGGCTCCAGGGCGTATCTGCAGCTAAGGGTGAGAACAAGAAGAGGCTGAGCTGCGCAGCCGAGCGCATGCTCCGGCGGGGGACAAAGGGCCGGGGCGCAGCGCTGCTGCCCGCCCGGTGCCGCCCGCCCGCTCGGGAGGGGTTAACGCGCTCCACCCGCGCGTCCCCGCCGGCCGCGCTGACCTTCACGGGGCTGCGCCGAGCATGCGCGCGCCGCGCCCGGCGCCGCGCTACCCCCGCTGCGGTTCTGCTCGCCCGGCCCGGCCCCGGCCCCGGCCCCGGCCCCGGCCAGGCGGATCGGCCCGGGCCGGTCCCCGTCCGCCGCGGCGGGGCCGGGGCCGGGACCATGGCAGGCGCACGCCCTGCCCGTGCCGGGCGCGTCGTTGCCATTCGGTGCCGATGGTGCTGGCGACGGAGCGCAGGGGGACGTGAGGGGGGACCGCGAGCCGCGCCGCAGCCCGGAGCCGCCGCCGCCCCTTTACGCGCCGGGAGGGCGCGCCGGGCCCGGCACCACGGCTGCTGGAGGAGCCGCTGCGGCCCGGCCTTGGTGCCGTTTCACGCGGGGAGGGCCCGCACGGTTCCCCGTGAGGGGGGGAACAGCCTCACGGGCCAGTGACCCCCACGGCCGGGACCGCTGGCACCGCCGGCCAGTGCGGCACAACAGCTATTACAGACTGTGAGGAAAATGCACGGTGTCTGCCGGGAGCAGGGAACGGGCTCACATGATGTGAGCCGTCATTTCTGTGTGAGTCTGGGGTCTGAAAAGAACATGCCACATGCCAGCTGGATGTTGCCTTGCTAGTCACGCTGGCATGTAGAATTTAGAGTCGTTTAGGTTGGAAAAAGCCCTCCAGATCAAGTTAACCTGACATTACCACATCCACCAGACACACAGCAGTTTTTTCCAGATTGTATGTGCCTTTAGCTCAGCTGGAGCTTGAGGAATTTTTCCAGCACAGAACAAGGCAAGGCTGTGCTGACTTGGCTTGGTATATTTCTTCTGAGGGGCTGAGAGGGGGATAACCACACTCAACCTCCTTCAGTTTCTGTGATTCCTAGGGCTGCTGCCACACACTAGCACTCAGATTGGAGTGACCCTAAAAACCAGTGGAGGTCACTGTCTTCATACCCATGTACGGAAGGCCATGTGACCTTCATGGTTTGCCTTTCATTGCTAGTCAGTGCAGTGTCTTCTGTGCTTATTTTTAGTATTGGATGAGGGCAGAATATTTTTTATTTGTTTCTGATCTGATTCTGTTCTGTTTGCAGTCTTGCCAGAAAATTTACAGCCCGTAGACAAGAATTTCAAGCAGAGGAATAGAATAAACCCCTCTTGTAACCTGGCAACATCTCGCCAGTTGCTGTGCTCAGGGCGACCAGGGAACATCGGCCCTTGAGAGGCGGTGGAGCGGCCGGGAAGCAGAGCAGTGCCCCAGGCCATGACTGCGGGCTCGGCCATCACGGGGGAGCCAGCTCTGCTTGTGGAATGGCCGCCGTGCTGCCCGCACCACGGCTGCCAAGGGGCTGAGCTGCTGCGCTCTGCTCCCTTTCCCTGTGGGCTTCATGTTCCCAGCAGTACCCTGGGATATCACACACTGTCATGCAGGGCTTTGTGTGACAAGCAGTGAGCTGCTGGTGTCTTACAGCAGCTGTGGTGTTAATAGTTTCTCTGCGTCTGTCAGTCACCTGGGTCTCTAGAGGATCCATCGAAGTGGGGTACCAGAGCATCCCGACAGCGATCACTGGGGAGAGGCGGTGGGAGTGGAGGCTTGGAAACAAGCCGTGGGAGCTGTGCGGCCATGCTGCCCCCCACCCCCTTCCTCCGCTGATCTCACACACTTCAGTTCCCCTCGTTTCCACATGTTGTCCCTCCCTGTTCCCAGCTCCGGCCTCCCGCTGCTTCTCTCTTGTCCAGAGGGGTTAGCTCTCGTCTCTCATGCTGGAAATGCTGCCAGCGAATGTTTCTGTGTGCTGCCTGCCAGGTCCCTGGGGAAAGGGCCTGGAAATGCAGTGCGGGAGGAGCAGTGGGAGCCGGGGAAAACCACTGCTTGCCTGCTGCATTTTCTAATGGGAAAACATCTCTGCGAGGTGCTGAGCACTGTGTCATTGCTGAAGTTGCCCCCTCCCCCTTCCCTTTGCCCCAGAATTTCCCATCCCTGATGTAGAGGAGGAGAGGCTGCAGCACTACCACGGAAAACTGAGATGTGTTTTTCAATTTGCCTCCTGCTTATCTCTGCTGTTTGGACAGAGAGGTTTAAAAAGCTGGATTTTCTGTCCCTGCAGAGTAAACAGACAGAGCCCGGCAGCACAAACTATTTCTGGCTTATCAGTGGAGGAATGCAGCAGCTGAGGCTGAGTGCGAGTGGGCCGTCAGGAAGGCCCTGAAGGGGCCCCCTCCCCACTCCGCGCTATTAGAAGTGTGAGAGCCCAGCAGGACTCAGAGGGGAGAGTTGGAGAAAAAGGCAGAAAAGGGAAAGAAAGAGGAAGAGAGAGAGTGAGAGAGGCTGAGCAGACCCTGATGGCTACAGATGAAGTTACAGGAGGGGCTCGCAAAGCTACGAAAAGCAAACTTTTTGAGTTTCTGGTCCATGGGGTGGTGAGTCGGGAAAGTTAGTGAGCTGGCTGGCTCTGAATAGAGGGATGAGTGGAAACTGGAGGTTCTGTGCTGGGCTGGATGGGCTCCTGCAGTGTGCGCCTGGGGCGCTGGTAGCTGCCTCACCAGGAGAACACCGGGGTCTGTGGAGCTCCCAGCCTATGCACTGATTCATGGATAATACAGGCTTGTGTCTGGGGGGATGTGTGCTGTGCTTTTTGCTGTGATTCTCCATGAATGGTGAATAGCATGCTTTTCACCCTGATCACGGTGCAGAATCGGCATTGGATCTAAACCAAATGGGCTTGTAGGACACTTTGTTCTGTAATCAAACTTGTGTTTTGAAAAACAATTCTGACAAGAGCCTGGTAAAGCCTTGGGGTGCTCCCTCTGGTTCTTGTCTCCAGTCTTGGCTCGTTATGTATCCTCTGGCTACTTAACAGGTGACTTTCAGGGGCTTGAAGAGATTAGCTTTGCAGATCTGTAACAGTCTATGGAAACTCACCCACTAGAGAATTTCAGGGTGCCATGCTTAATTAAACCAATCCTTCAGGTCTTTAAAAATGTTCCAGCTTTTGTTTAAGAATCAGGTCTTCGATTTCCATTTAAGGGGAAATGCTCACCCTGTTTTGCTGCCATTGGAAACGTTCTTTAAATGACTCTAGCATCTGAGAGCAGTCACCATTTATAACATTTGGATTTCTAGCATTGATACACATTTAACTGAAATAAGGCTGTTAAAGAGCCCCAAGGAATGTGGTATTGTTTGAATACTAATAGTCCCTAGTGCTTCTTTCTTAAAGGATTCTGACACCTCCTGTGACACCTTTTTGAAGACATCTGGTGGGGGCTCTTGTAGAGAGATGATAGAAACCTTTGGGGCTCATGGCAGACTAATGAGTAGTCTCCATGATTCAGGCTTACTGCAGATGTGTAAGATCTTGCCTGTGACCTTTAGATCCTGGATGTGGTGGGACTGGCAGGAGGTGGTGTTTTGTGTTGGTGAGAGCTGCAAAGAGGAGATGTGGTGCCAGTGTACAGGAGCAGGCTGGGCAAGATTGGCAGCTCCTTGGGGCTGACACAGAGTGGGTATGCAGGTGGTAGCAGTGGTTTGGTTGTGGGTTTGTCAGGGTGGTCTAGGTTGTGATGACTGTATCTGAGCAGAACCAAGTTGGGAGGGTGACAGATGGGATGATTTTGCCTTTTCTAAGTTTCCCTTGGCATTTGCACACCAGTGCTCTTCCTTTAGTATCAAGAAGAACAGCAAAAATAGTTATGTGGATTTGCTTGTTCCACATCTATCTGGCCTTCGTGTGAAAGCAGCATGCAGGGCTCTTAAGCCTGGGAAATTTTTAATTTATACTGGAATGCATATAGCAGAACTCATTTCCATTACTTACTTGGATGCCAGGAAAGTCTGCCTTTTCTGCCCTGGGAGTTTTGTTGCTAGTGGCATCTTATTTGAATATATGCATTAGCCTGGAATATCTGTATGTATCTTCCTGCTTCTTGTTGCCGAGGCTGGGGCTTCTTGGCTGTTGTTCTGATGCCTGAACACCTCTTGTATCACCCTCTCCTTTCCTTCATTATCATCTCCTTGAGTTCTGCTTTGGTACCTGGTTTGTTCTTTCCTTTCGTTTTTTGATCATCTCAGGTTCATTTTGATCAAAACATGGGTTGGCGTAATCACTCTTCCAGTACTTAAAAAAGATGAAAAGAAGTTATGACTTCATTTTATCTCTCCATGCCTTGTATCCTGCCAAATAAGAGAATGTTCCATGCCAGCCATTATCTTGAGTTCACCTAGTGCTGACTCCTCTGTTTTATTACTACTCAAAGTGTGTCAGCACCTGAATGAATTCCTTGAAAAATCAAGTTGCATAGCAAACTTTAGTGGAATTTCTTGGAGTCAGATTCTGCTCTAATTTCAGGGAGCAATCTCTTCTTAAAATGACAATTTTTTTTTATTCTACCTATGATAACATTATTTAACTTGGTTACTGAAAATTATTTTCTTCCCCCCCCCCCCCCCCCCCCCCAAAAGAAAATGGGGAGGAGCAAACAGATAGAATGTTGTGAGAAGTCTGTTTTTGCTTTGTTGACACTTAAATAAACAGGATAATTCTGCAGTATTTCCTAAGGGTAGTTAGCTCTTGGATTCACTTGATCTTTCTGGAAACATATGTTCCTTTGCTAAGGTCACTTTGCCCTTTGCTCTTGTGCACCTGATCCTGCTTTTGTGCTTTTCCATATTGCCAGTTTAGATGATGTCTTCTTCCTCATTTTTCCCAGGCAGAAAGGATCCTCCTGAAAGGTGAAATCTCTTAAAGGTTAAAACTCTCAACTGAGACCCTTCATTCTCTCCTACTTGAGACCTTGATAGTTTGTTACACCTCTGGTTAGCAGTCAGGCTTTTAGAAAGGTTAAATTTCTTTCAGGTATTTATTTTTACCATGCTTTTACTCCTGTTCAGTTTCGTCAGTGCCTTGCACATCATTTTTGTGGACTTCATCCTGTACTGCTCTTTTTTTGTTGTTTTTGTTGTTCCTCTCTTTTTGTAGTATTTGCATGGACCAATATGGCTTTAATCACCACATTTATGTTTATTATCTTTTTATCAATGCATTTTCTGCTGTCCGGTAGTGCATTTCAGGCAGTCCTTGTGACATTTCTCTAGGTGTCCAGCTGTTGCCTTATATTTTGTTGAACAAGTTTCTAGTCTTGCTGCTGGTCATTCCTTTCCTCAGTTTCCTCTGTCCTCTGGTCCCCACCATAGCCCTCATTGCTGGCTGGATCCCTTAAATGGATTCTGCCTGTGTCTTCCTCTCCTGCTTTCTTCTTCGTTTCTTTCTCTTTTTTCTTTTTCTTACTCAAACAGGAATCTGCCTGTTTAGTCTTGAGAAGGTCTGTGGTGCTGGTCTTGTCAAAGTTCTTGTCCAGACGTGTCCTCTTGTGACTCAACTGCAGGAACCTTCACTTGGTGCCTTGTGCTGGCGACCTTGGCTGTGTCATCTGCACACAAGAACCTGCTGAGAGGTTCATTTTCTTCTCCTGTTGTTCTGACCTTTTTAATCTGCTCCCGTGTCCTTTTCCTGTTCCCTCTTTATCTTCCTTCCAAAGCCAATCTTCTTGCCTTTTATCCACCAGATACCCCTGTAAAGGTCTATGTGCGTTTCTGGAGTCATAGCTGTATTTGCAATGTACTTACTGTCAGTTCAAATCACCTTCTTTTCCCCATAGTGATCTTGGTCTTTGTCCTCTTTGCTGTGCTTAAGAAGCTCTCTGTGGCAATATAAGTCCTTATCCATATTTATTTTCTGCTAATACGTGTTATTTCATAGTTCCTGCTCATCTCTACGGTTTAATATTAGTTACACTCCAAGATTGCTAATTCATACAAACCTGTGTATCACTGATGTGACTCCTTTGCTTATCCTCTGTCCTCTTTTTGTTTGGCTATCTACCTCTCAAATTTGGTCATAGGATTTTATGGTAAATCCATAAACTGCCTTATATGAAATGGCATTTACAGTAGTGAAAGAAGAGTATCAGAGTATGGCAGCAGGGTAACAAATATTTAATAGATATGATAAATAACTTGTCAGTGTTAGAACAGACTAAACAACAGGTCTGATGGATATGGAGGATCTATAACAGGGTTTATCAGTGACTTGTAAAAAGGGGTAAGCAATGAATTTAATAAATGAATTTTGCATCTTCTGATATATTGTGGGTTTAAATGAAATGTTACCATTCAGGAGAAAGACTTGGATGTCCTGTGAGCTGCCTAATGTTTAACTAATAAGAAATCATGTAAACTGTTAGCCTGATTGGGAAGTGGGGCAGGGAATAATGCAGAAGAGTTAATCCATGGTATTGGAATTGTAAATCCATGGCATATACTTCAAGAATGTTTTTCTAGTTTTGGTAATCTGTATGACTAACAAGCCAAAAGACTGGGAATGCGTTGGTCATTATTTAGTGAGAGACCTCTGAAGGCTTCATCTGTAAGGGAATAGTGGTATTTTTGGTTTTATTTATAATGCTTAAGTATAGAAACTGATAATGAAAGTTGTAAAATCTCTGTCATTGGAGGCTCTTAGGTACTGGTTAAAGAAGTAACGTCTATCAGAGATGATGGAGATACTGGTGGTACTTCTTTGAGATGAGGAAGAACTGCATGACCTCAAGAACTCATATTTCAGTATATTATAAAAATTATGGAGGTTTTATTAGATGAACTAAAGGTATTTTCCTAAAATTGAATGGTGGTCTGTTTTAGTTTTAATTGAATAATAGTGACTGTTTCTCCAAGCCAGTCACAGGGTTGTAGGGATCACTGCTGGTAATAGTGAGGTAAAGAGAGCATGGCCAAGTTTGCTAATGAAAAATATCCTGCTAATTTTTCCTTTGTCGTGGGTATAAATACGGTCTTGTCAGAGTATGAGGCAGCTGACTGTGGAATGGCTAGAAAAGAGCCTCATGAGCTGTTTGTTTTGGATAGTTTGTTCCACTTTCTATCACAGAGCTCCCTGTGTGGTTCTCTCAGGGAGCAGGGACCTGGAATGGAGGCGCTGGTTTGCTGTGTGCATGTTTCCTGCTGTGGTAAACAAGGAGGAATTTGGGGTGACTAGGGCAGCCTGAAGGATTCAAGGGACCTTGCAGCAAGGAATTTGGTTGGGAAGGTAGTTGCAAGGGACAGCCATAGTGAAAACCTTGTACAGCGTTCAACTGTGTGAGCAAGCTGCTGGTAGAGGCTGAAGGTTTGTCCTTTTCTAGCCATGGACTGGTTTCAGGCTGTCAAATAGAGAAAGGTTCATAAATAATGAAGAAAATAAAATCATAGTAATGCTAGTAAAGGCTTTAATTGTGATCAATGTGATTTTGTGCCATGTGGGCTTGTTAAACAAATTTGAGTTGCTGGTTGAGAACTTGGATTTGCTGATGCATGTAGTAGGTATGTGAGTAAAATGGATCTGTGAGATGTTTGAATTGCTCTTCTCTTTCTAAAAAAAAAACACAGCATGGAAGTACAGGAACAAGGCAAAGCCTTAGTGATCGTTCATAAGAATACTCCGATTTGGAGCTTTGGAGCTTTCTGATCCAAAGCTGCCCTCTGTATATGCCTCTATGTGGATTTTATTTATGGAGGTTAGTCTGTTGATGTCTTCCTGAACTCTTCAAAACTTCTGGCAGTCAGTGTTTTGTATCAGGAATTTTTTCAGCTTATTTTGCTTAAGGAATTATCTGATCCTGCCAACTGTTGTTTGATTATTGTAAGGGAAGAGAAAATGAGCTCTTGACCAGCTTCTTCTTTCTCCAACCTAGTCATGGTGCTGCTGAGCTCTGTTGTTTCTCTCCCTCCCAAAGCCATCCATTTCAAGAGGCGCATTCTGGTAGTTCTTCACACAAAATCCCTTCTGTACATTTGATCACAGCAGTGGTATGATCAGATCTGTTAAAGCTGGTAGAACTTAAAGGTGTTCTGTAAGGTTTATTTGTTTCAATTCAAAAGACTTTTTTTGGTTGGTTTTTTTTAGGTTGCATCCAAGTGCTCCACTTGAGCTTGGTGGCAGATTATTCTGAGCTGTGAAAAGACACACATGAAATAGAACTCAACTTCATTTCATGTTCCAATTCACAGTTCTGCAAATGGGATGTTTTCTAAGTTAAAGAATCTGGATTGTTGTGAACATAATTAAAATGCATGGTACCTGGAACACTTGGAATTACAGACTGAGAGCTGTTGGGAGATGGCAGAAAGTGAATATGGCAGGAAGCAAGAATTGTGATACTGATGTTTCAGCTTACTAAGCCTTTAAATGATTCATAGACATTAAAAAGGGGAACTCGAGAGGTAACATCTATAATTTTAAGGAGGAGAGAAACCTTGTACCTTGTTTTATTTGTTATACTTCTAAGTCCGTTTTGAAACAACACATCCAGTTGGGAAACCATTTGTGCAGTCAGAAACTTGTTGCCATCACACAGTATCAATATAGTGTAAATATCTTAAGGGTTCCAGGTATTTCTAATTACTCATTCTTGTTTCCAGACAGCATCAGGTATCTTACATTTGTGCCCTACAGAAATCATAGAATTGGAACGGTTTAGAATAGAATAGGTTTGGATTGTAAGGGACCTTAAAGATCATTTTGTCCCACTCCTCTGCTGTGGGCGGGGACACTTTCCACTAGACCAGATAGCTCCAAGCTCCATCCAGCATGGCTTTGAATACTTCCAGGGATGAGGCAGCCACAACCTGGGCCTCATGACCCTCATAAGTAAAGAATTTTCTTCTAATCTAGATCTACTGTCTGTCAGTGTGAAGCCCTTCTCTCTTGTTCTGTCACTCCAGGCCTTTGTAAACAGTCTCTCTCCATCTTTCTTGGAAGCTCCTTTTTAGTTAAGAAATATGCTGTTTGTATACTTGGTGGTGGTGGTTATTGTCAGAATCTGTCAGTGTCTCTGCTAACAGGAAGCTGGTGGCTGTCCCTCACAAGCCAGCCCTAAGAGCCTCCTGTGTGGTACTGAGGTGGATGGAGTCTGTCAGGACAGGAGATTGCTGTGAGTGCAGCTCAGCACTCAACTGCAATGCAGCAGCTCCTGGCTCTCTGTTCAGTCTCTTTCTGAGTCCTCTTGTGGGTGTTTTTGCTTTACTTTTCTTGACACTTTCCTTTACTTTCACCTGTCAGTTCTCCAGGTTATTTTCCTCTTACTGGTATGTCCAGACAGGATTCCTTTTTCCTCCTTCAGTGTTTTGACTGCTGTGATGCACATCCCCTGATAAAAGACTCCGAGGTAAAAGAATGTGGAAAAGCACTGCTCTGATGTTGTCTTGCTACTGCTGTCAGACAGAAGTTCATTTAAGGACGATAAAGAGGACTGAGGCAGTGCTCTGACGTGACAGGAAGTTCAGGCAAGGAAGCCTGCAGACGAGCCCAGTGTGGTTTTGGAAACTGGTCAGTGGAAGGCAGTGAGGGGCTGTGGCAGCAGGTGTCGGAGGGTGCTGTTCTGAGCACTGGCAGCATGCTCAGGCTTGAGCAGCTGTAGCCAGAGCAGTGATGGGCTGTGGGCATGTATGCAGGCCATTAGCAGAACTCCTGGGGACGAGGACAATTGAAATAGTGCTTGAAATAGTGCTGCTCGTGTGCCTTTGTGCACTGTACTCTCTTTGCCCTGATGGTGTGCCTCACCTCTGCTCTGCTCTCTGCTTCACCTTCTCCGAGCTGTGAGAGTGCTCCCTTCACTGGGGACAGGCTGGCTCTTCCTCATTTCCTATGGCCCACAGTGGTTTTGCCCTCTTCAGTCAGGTACTTGTGCAGATTAATGCATGTAAGTGGAATCAATGAAGGTAAAAAGGAGGTTGGACTGTGGGTACAAACAGAGATGAGTCAGGGATGGTGGTCTCAAGTAGATGATTTCCCAGGAAGGAGGATGTGTCAGTGCTGTTTTGCACCGCAGCGCTTCCCATGGATGCTTCTTCTTTAAGAGAGATTCCATCCTGCTGAGGAAGATGGGGAGAGACAGATACTAACCTGTAGATAGATGCACCTTCAAGATCTCTTTCAAAAGCCGTAATGATATTGGAATATTCTTTCTTAATGTGAAAAATTTGATGTATTGTCCCTCACTGTCTTGTTTCACACATGTGTTTGAGAACAAAATAAGCTTTTAGATAAGATGAGATACTGCTTGTATGTTCTTCTTCTATAAAAAGTTTAAATAGATAAAGCATTTCTTGGGAGTCTGGTGGGCTTGCAACAGGAAGACAGTTGCACAGTTGCATAGTGAGTAATATTTTATCTGAGTGATGTCGGAGGTAGGAACATGAGAACAGACGCAAAGGAATAAGGCGGTCAAGGGATGGGATCGAATGGGCTTTTGCTAGAGCTGCCTCTCTTTATTCATGTTTGTTCTTTCTCTATGTTTCTCTATTTTAGTGCTTAACAAAGGAACCTGAAGGAAGTTCAAAGACATAACTCCAAGACTGAGAGTAGATTTAGCTTGCTGCACATGTTCTTCAAGTCCTTTAGAGAAGCACCAAAGTGGGCCTTCAGTTTTATCCATGTGGCCAGTCAGTCTCCATGAGATGGCTGTGCTCAGGATCCAGGCTTCTCTGAATGACTGTCAGATGTCCCCAGCTGACTGACAGGCAGCAGCTGGCCTGGTGGTCTGCCTTTTGCTGGAAGGAGGCCACAATGTGTGGCTTGACAGATGACAGATCCTAAATGCAGGCTTAAGAGAGAAGCATTTTCTGGGCCATTTCTTTCTGCTGACTCTGCCTGGGTCAGAGAGTGGGGGCGCATACAGAGCAACAGAAAGCACTGTTCCCTTGCAGCTGTTCTCAGGGCTCCAGGCTTATGGCAGAGGACTTTTGGAGCTTTGTACAAAGCTGCAGTTTGGTCTATCTGCTGCCTGCTTCTCTCTCCATGGCCATGCCTACCATTGCTTTTTTACGCTGATGCTTGCTGAATTCACCTGCTTGGATTCCTGCACTCTGGTGACTCTCCTTCCTCCTGCCTTGCTTCTCTGTCTGTGCCAGTTATAGCCCATATTGGCTCTCTGGTGATCATCCATTCCCTTAGTTTCTCCAGTTTCCTTTATAGATACAAGTGTGAGGAATATAGAATAAGACTTGTGAAGATCAGGGAGGCACTGAGCTGGGGCTTTGGGAGTTATAGTGGATTTGAGTGGTTAATTTGGAGATGTAGGTCCAAATTATTTTTAGAATTCTGTTTTATTATAATACATAGTTATATATCTAGAAATAATAGAAATTATGAGATAAAGATGAAATAAACTTTAAAAATTAATTATATGTGTTGACTGTGTACTAAATATTTTCTTCCCACCCCAACTGGACTGCCTTGCATACCCTCAGGGCTGCACGCATCTCACTTGGGAGTCTGGTCGTGTATTTCTCCCAAGTACTTTCTCAATAGTCTGCAACTATTGAGCCAAGTATGTCTCCCGTGTTGCTAGCACCCCTTTGGAAGAGGGTTTCACAGGCTGATACCCACTGTGTGACAAACTCACCCCTCCAGGGGTCTGTGAGCCTGACCCCTCTGCTGATGGCCAGGGTTCACTATTCTAGCAGGGGCAGTGAATAGTCAATACCTGACTGTCCTCTCCAGGCCACAGGTGATTCTGCGGAGCTCTGGCAAAGGCCCGTTTAGATGGCCTTGGATCACCTCTTTCCAGATGAAAAATCACAATACATGTACCTTTACTTCCATGGATGCAGTTCCATATATGAAGAATTTCTGTGCCGTTCATTGTCCTTGTTCCAGCTCTTCTCTGCCATCGCTGAGCTGCAGGAGCCAGAGCTGCACACAGACCTTCACTTGTGGACACATCATGGCCATGCCACACTGATACCTTCTGTTCCCTCCGCTCCTATTTCTTATTTCTGTATGACTTTTTTTGACCTCTAGTAACCAGAAAAATTAATATTTTTCTGGAAGAGTCTGTTTAAACAAGATTTGATCTGCTGGAGAGCAATCAGCTTAGGGCCCATCACTTTGTCTGTGATTCTAGGATTGTTTTTTCCCCTTTTGTAAGTCAGTTCAATATGTATTGAACTACATTTGCATCTTCCTTTTAGTGTTCATTCTGTCTCATTAAAGTCCTTCTGCAGTTCTTGAAGCTGGCCTTCATCCTTGCCAGGGTGAATAACTTAGCATTACCAACAAACTTTTTCACTTCCTTGCTTTTTTTCCTGGCTTTTTTTGGTTCTTTTTTCCCCCCAGGTTGTTTTAAACGTGCCAAAAAGGAGGAGTCTCAGCAGAATTTTACATATGCCTTTTATTTTCAGAACCAATTACTTTTGCCTCATTTCTACCCTTTAACCAATTGTTTATCCATAACGGATGCCATTGCCTCTTGGTTTCTTTGAAAGACTTTGTAGAGAGACTTGGCTTTCAAAGGCCTGTTGTTGTATGGTTGTTCTTATTCTCATCCTGGTTCAAATGCCTAGGGAGTGTGTGTGGTTGTATTTTTGCATATATGTGGAGCTACACATATTGATAATTCTCAGTATGAGACTGTTCATCTCTCTGTTTTGAATTGCATTTTACAGGCAGTAATTATTTTATTGGTGGTTTTCTTTGATGTCTATAAACTTTCAGAATTCAGAATTGGGTTTACTGTGTGTCTTGTGCAGCATTAAGCTTGTGATTTGAGCCAGTATCTCTCAAGAGCATGCAGAAGTCAACATAAATGCCAGGGCTTTAGAATGCCTACGGGGGCTGCTGACAAACTAACACATCTATTTATTTTTTTAAATTTATTTATTTTAAAGACTTGATCAGAGACATGACCTTTTTCCTAGGGGATTTCTGTTGCATTATGAACTTAGACTGCTCTCTGGTGTAGGTGAAGTAGAAGGCTGTTAATGGGAAATCTTTCTCCTGGTGTTTTGCTCTGCTGGTTTGTGTCTCCCAGCTGATGAGAGCTGCCTGCTCAGCAGCGCGGTGCAGTGGGAGCGTGCTCGCAGCTTTGAGCAGCGCAGGAGCTGCAGCACTTTGTGCTGCGTGTCACTGCCATGGGCTGTTCTCCTCGAGCTGAAGGTAGCGTTAGTGTTCCCAGCTGTGACCTGCTCTGGATATGCTGCTGACCACTGAGGGTTTTCCCAAGCCTAGTATTTCACCTCTGTTTCCTTGCCTACTCTATTGCCAAGTGCCTCTTCATGACATGCGTGATACACCAGTCTCAGAATTCATGTGCTTTGTGTTGCTGCTTAGTGCTTCTCAGGATGGTCAAAACAGGGAGCCTGTTGAGGCCAGTGTCGCATGATGTACAAATGTCTTGACAGCTGCAGAAACAGGAACCAAACTGGTTTTTCTTTCTGTTTTGCTTTTCCTCCAGCGCCCTGGGATGCCATCAGGAGCTCGAATGCCCCATCAGGGGGCTCCCATGGGTCCTCCAGGCCCCCAGTATGTCGGAAGCCCCTCTGTGCGACCTGGGATGCCCCAGACTGTGATGGAAACAACACGAAAACGCACTGCACCGCAGCAGGTCCAACAACAGCAGCAGGTGCAACAGCAAGTGCAACAGCAGCAGCAAGCCACTCAGAACCGAGCTAGGAGGTGAGTGTTCTGGAAGGAAAACACAGGAGGGCAATTTGAGGAAGCAAACTTGGTACCTGTTTAGCAGTAGGTAAGACCTTTAAGATGAAATGAGACAGACTAGAAGATCTATGTGTTGCCAGTTTTTTAAGCAGGAAAAACGTTGGTAAATTTTACTCTTTTGTTTTTTTTTGGTTTGTGAATGGTCTTTAGCAAATCAACCTTTAATAATGTTTGGTTTTGAAGTTAGTCTGCTTTTACTTCGCTGGTTTGTAAGGCCATAAATCTGTTTAGCCTTTAGAATTAATGAACAGTTCTCTCCTGTATATGTGTATATGTATGTGTGTGTGTGTATATATATATATATATAGTTGCTCTTATTTCAAACTGGCTAACCTAGGAGTTTGTAAATGACACAAGTGGAAAAAACTGTGGTTTGTCATATGAATACTTGTACTATGGTCACTCAGAAGAGTAGTCATAAAACTTGCAGCTGTCCCAAGTGTTTTTACATATAAAGTAAATAAATATGTGCTGGAAATAATTTCATAAAATTAGAGGGATTTCTATAAGGAGCTTTCTTTTTGAAATATGCCCACCTTGTACATTGCTGAATACGTTCTCTCTTAAATAAGTTAACTAATTTCTTTTTGCAGTTTATTAGACCTCATCATTCTTGAGTGTTGAATGTGATCCACACACTCATAGGGTGCAATCACCTGTGTGGGCTAGCTTTTTCAAAATCATTATAGATGTATATACAGCTTCAAGCAGTGTTCCACTGGTGTCAGCTGTAGGTAAAACATGACTCTCTCAGCTCAGTTCTTCAGGAGCCCTGCTCTGTCCGGGTTATATACCTCGGATCAGCAAGCCAGATTTGGGAATGCCTGTGTCTGGGTTGCATCTGGAAAGGACACTGATCTTGAGAGTATCAATACATGACAATTGAAAAAGGTTAAACACAGAAGGAGTGTGTGTGAGTGCAGCACGTGAGCACAAGCAGTGCATGTGCATCTTGGAGGCCTTGCCCAGCACCAGCCAAAATGCACATTCTGTAGCATCTCCCAGGAGGTTCTCTAGGGAACTGCATAAAATAATGACCGGCCTTCAGGTACTAGGGTGGATAGAAACTGAAAAATTGCCCCTACTGGATAGTTAAGGTAAACTTTAGTCACTAACTAGTTTCCAGGGAGCATTAAAGCACAGAATTTGCTAAAAGTTGGTGGCTTGACTCACAGAAAAAATTCCTCTCCCCTCTTCTTAACTTCAGTGTTTCTAGTTTAGGACCCAGCCTTGAGCCCAGTTGACACCAGTGCTTCCTGGGTTCTCAGAGAGTTTCTCTGTTTCTTCTGCCATGCCTTCCCTTCAGATAATGTGTTGAATATTTTTCTTTTTTTCATTTCCACGTCCCTGTCGTTTCTCATTCTGTTTTTTCAGGCACACTTTTCTGGCACTTTGGGTCCAGTTCTGGGGGTAAATGAGTTCCACGTTCTCTAGCACGGGGCAAGAAAGTTGCACTTGACCTTTCTTGGCAGGTTTGGTGGGGACAAAAATCTCATTTCTGTAGCAAGCTATTGAAGAACTGTTTGAGATCAAAGATGTTGCTTTATTTTATTCTTGCTTTTTATTTGCAAGCCTCTGGGGTTGTTGCAGGTACATGCATATCCCAATCCCTTTGGGAGGCTGGGGCTTGCTCGGCCTTTACTTCCAGATTCTGTGAAGTGTTTCAGTGCAAATTTGATTTTGTGAGCTGTGGAAGGTGTTGGAGTTTCACACTGTGTAATGTTCCATTCCCATTTTTCCTACACTTTTTAAAATGGACATTGTTCACCTATTAAGTTAGGTGTAACTGAATTTTCTGCCCTCTGCACCTCCAGGCACAAAGAGTTCCTCAGCCTTGGCTTATGTGGGGATAGGGAAGAGTCTTAAGAATCTAGTATTTCAACGCTGGCTTGTTATCAACAAACGTAGGAAGAGGATATGCCACACCAATGTGCATGGAAACAGCTTTTATGTGGACACGGCTGATGACAGACTTCCAGTGTGAAGACAGTAAGGAGGGGTGTCCTTGTGACATGGCATAGTGGCAGCAGGTGGTTTACTTTCTCCCATTTGTCTGTCACAGACAGAGTGATTCATCTCCTGCTGAAGATAAAGGCCTCATGAATTAAAGAGATGAAGAATAGGACCTGAATTCCCTCTTGGCCCTGTTAGAGAAAGCTGGGTGACAGGTTTGGTGGGCATGAACAGTTCTTAGAATCTGAAGACAGTCTTCCTGACAGTGCCGTTTCTCAGGCACATACACATCTGTGTTTATGTACATGAGTACAAGTGTGTTTTTAAAAGCATAGCTATAGAAATGTGCCTTTGCATGGGAATGGGCACAGTATGTATCCGCATTGCAGGCACACACATCTTCCCACATGTGTGTTCATAAAGATGAAGAAATGTAGACATGTAAGGTCTTTTACCTTTGTCCATCACTCATGCAAATGCGTTACAGTAAAACTAGTGTGTATGTACATAAGGAAGGAAGGGTGTGCATATATGTCTGTTTTCATACCTCATGTGAAATGCACATATATATATATATGGGCATGACTGAATAAAAGCATGTTGTCTGTTTGAACAAGTTGCCGTGCTGTTTGCAGGCGCTGGCCCACTCCAATGTGCCCACGCACAGATGTGTCTGTGCTCGCCACACGTGACACTGTCCCCTGCACACTCCTCTGGACCTAGAAGCAGTGTGTGCACATGCACTTGCATACACTGCCACCCTGCACCACAGATGCTGTGATCAAAGAACTTACAGACTTCTTTCCAGGATGCATAACAGACAGCCCTGATTTGTTCTTACCTAACTGCCTCCCCAGGCTGCTGAGAGAAGGGGTACGAGGTCCTGGGCATGGGTGAGACTCTTTTGCTGATGCATGCACAGCTGTGCACCAGCATGTGGAGATGTCAGGATAATTTAGCAGGTGGCCTCGTTACTCCTAGATCTGTCACCATGGTAACGTGTTTTTTTCTTTAAAAAATGTACAGTGCCAAGAGGAGGAAGATGGCTGACAAAATTCTCCCTCAGAGGGTGAGTCGCTTTCATTTCCTATTCCCTTCACAATCAGTTCAGCATCTTAGTACAATTAGAGGAATTTTAGAAAATTCTTTCACTTTTTGTTTAAAAATCTAATTAAAAAGTAAGTAGGCAGTGGGTGAAAGTCTGGAGAGGCAGGCTGGGGCTGGGCTGGGGGCTGGGAGCGTGGAGCAGCCTGGCCTGCGCGGCCTCGTGCCTGGGTTAGCCGAGCCAGCACTGCCGCTTGCTGGAGGGACCGTGGTGCTGGGCTGCCACTCTGCACCGCGGCCTTGCTTCTCCACAGCGCTTGGGATCCCTTCCTGAGCCTGGCCAGCACCTGCTCCAGAGTGTGCCTGTACCTGAGGGGCTGGGCTCAGACTCAGGTCTGTGGCCCATTAGAGCCTGCAGGGTTGTGATTTTTGTGGTTGTGCTACCTTAGGGCTGAAGTGAACGTGTGTAAACAACAGAGCCCAAGGGGTCTGTACTGTCTGGAGAGTTACTAATTCTCTTATCCTTGGGGATACATCTAGCTTTTGGTGTCTGCCTATGTTTGATCCTCAAAGCTTACGTCTTCTACTTCCTTTCTAAACACTGGAATTTCTCTCTGCTCTCCTCTCTCATTATTCCCATACTTTTCCTTTCCTTTACCCTCTTCAGTACAGTTCCCAAGAGCCTGCTAGGTCCCTAAAGGCTCCAAAACACACACTCTTGTCACATCCTAGTCTCAGTTGCTTTGATTGCTGGTGCTTTTCCTGGGCTCAGAATCCCTTGGACAGATAGGTCCTTTTCTTCCATATCCTTTTCAAGTTTTCAAGCTCCTCTGCTAGTGTGAGCCCAAACTTCCTGGCAGACTCCAAAGTCACTTCTGGGACATTTCACAGGTGCCTACTACCAGACATCCACAGAGATGAGCCCAGTTTGGTACCCCTGATGTTATACGATCACTTCTTCTCTTGTTATTCCTGCCACTTTCTGAAAGCAGAGCTTCTCATATGTAAGCCACCAGATCTCTCTTGTTGCTACTAAGCTACTGTTAAAGCCAGACATTTGAACTACTTGCAACCTCTGTGGTAATTGTGTTGAAGCCTCATTCGTGCTCTGCTGGTGGTCTGTACTTTTTTTATAATGAAAGCTAAGTTCCTTGTACTGTCAGTTTAGTCTGTCCCACACAAACTGTTTTCACAGGCTATGATACATCCTCTACAGTGAGGCTGTTGCTGGAAATACATGTCCATTTCAAAATGCTTTTAGTTTTGTTTTGATGTTTTGGATTGACTGGTTGGTTGTGGGAGTGGTTTTATTTTTGGTTTTTATTTTGCCTTTTGCCTTTAAAAGATTAAAAGATGTAAGAGGTAATCAAATGTTTTTGCCAGCAGATCATTGACTCTGTTTACCAAGTCCGTGATAATTCTTTAATAGGTAGAATTACTGGGTAGAATTGATAGAGCCTTATACAGGTATGACAGAAATCTCTTCAGATGCTTTCAGAACCATGCTGTCACCAAATATTCTTGCTTTTCAGTATCTTTGTTGCTGCCAGCCAATAGCTTTAATGGATGGAGTAATAAGGCATTTGCTAGAGGTCTCATTTGGCAGTGGGGTTTTTATGAGTGCAGCTGCAGTGCTGGTATCAGTGGTGTCTGGGTTAAGGTACTCTGTTAGGCTGCAGTTAGTGTGTAAGAAATCCCTTACACCATCTGTGGGATGAAGGTATGCTGTGCACATCATTGTCCTGTCAGGTGGAGGATTTGCACTGCTGGCTATGGAATGCATGTGAAACACGGGGTAAAACTTGGAGCTTTCTGAAACTACCTCTGGAGTGCTTTCCAGCCAGACAGCATCTGATACCCACAGACTTTTTGCAGACCCTTGCTTATGTTTTCTAGGAACTTTAAAGGGGAAATGTAACAATATTAAATACATTTTTCTCTTGAAAATTATCTTATGTAGTGTGGGAAAGGAGGTGTGTTCTCTGTATTCCTCACTACAGTAATGATTCAGGCAGTTGGCACAGGTAGCCTCTTGTTGGATTTCCAACAACTCTCTCTGTTCCAGCCTGTGCCATAGTTCTAGAGCAGAGTGCTGCTTGGGTAGGATCACTGAGAGACTCTAGGTCAACTATTTGAGAAGGATTTAATTTTGCAGAAATATAATTGTATGAAAAATTCAACCCAGCAAACTATTGCACATAGGAAGATTGGATATGGAGAACTGTGTGGGATATCCTGGCACTTCCAGTCTTGTTCCCTCTGTCACGGAAGCTGTGACACAACTGCCACTTCAAGACCAGTTAGGTTCCTCACTTGAGACATACTTTTGATCTGGCAGCTTGGGATTTTTTTGTTTTGTTTTTTTGTAGGCTCGGCAAGGGAAGTGCTTTTAGTTTACCAAGTTAGATAGGCTCCTCTCTTGAAATCCTCTTATTGATTTGTTTTATCTGTTCCAGGTTAAATTAATGTTTTTCCAACCTCTTAAAATCTAACTCTCAAGAAACCAGAACTATACGTAGTATTATAGATAGCCAGTGTCACCAGTGCTTGAATACCACTCCTGCATTTTTAGCTCTATTGGAAATAGCACTGCAAATTTGGGTTGCTGTGCTGCTTTTTTTTTTTTTTTTTTTTTTTTTTTTTTTTTTTTTTTTTTTTTTTTTTTTTTTTTTTTTTTTAAATGGTCTTTCTGCACTGATGCAGTCTCTGGTCATTCTGTGATTGGCTCATACAATTGCTTCTGCTTTCTGTCATATGCACCTGATGATTTCCCATATTAAGAGCAGGATTTAGACTCTGAGGCATGATCCTGTGCATTGTAATGCTATATTTCATCCCATCTCCATTATACAGTTCTGAGCTTCCTTACATTCTCTGTGCTATCCTTTGCCTTGCAATGACAATGACACCCAAATTTATCATTACTAAGTTTTCTTAGCATACTTCTTTTTGTACAAGAACAGTTTTTTCCTATGCCAAGTCTTGTTCCATCTCCCATTTTCATTGTTAAGGAGTGGTTCCCTTTATGACTGTATATCAAATGCTTTATTAAATGCAAGTTGATTGTATCGACTGCCTATCTTTTGTCTAAAGTGCAATTTTAATGAACTCAAGGACTTGGTTATGCTCACATTGACATACTGTAACATAACAAGGCTTAGTATTTTTGATACTGTATTTAACATTAACTCCAGTTCTGTCTCCAAGCTTTTTCCTGCCTTGTTTTCCTCACTTCTGGATCTTTCCCTTGTTCACGCTTGGCTGTAGCTGAAACTCTCATTCAGTTTTGTAGAAGTTCACAGGCATCTTCATTCATAGCTGGGGACCTAAATCTCTGGAGCTGATGTTGTCCTTGTGACCCAAGTTTAGCAATTGTGCCTCAATTTTGACCTTAGACCACAAACTGTCTGTAGGGACACATGACTGCACCTCAAATTGTACCTCTTTCTCCAGGCCTTGCTTCCTCATTATTTCTGGTCAGTCTTACTTTCTCTTGGTATTGAGTAATGACATTTTTTCCCAGAGAGCTGCGAATGTGATCCACCATTCTGTTTCTTTGGCTTTCTTGCCTGCCCATTCTGATGCAAGAATCTCAGCTGAGAACCATTCTGGCTTCATAGCTGTACCTGTCTCTGCTTTTCCTGATTTAACTTGCGTGTGGACTGCAACTTCGAAACAGCAAACTGCCCCTCCTTCAGTGGCATGCTTGTCTCTTAGTATTGGCTGCTGTTCTTCTCACTCAGCTCCAGATTTCTGAGGACTTTTTGTCTAGCTGTGCTGGCAGGTTTTTATACACCTGTCCTCTCCTTTTAATCTTCTCTACTTAATTTTCCTTTATACAAATATTTAGGCAATTTTTGCTGCTGCTGTTCACTGATCACCATGTGGAATTCTTTGCACAGATCCCATGCCATAATAGCTGTCCTGCTGTGGTTTGGTCACTGCATGGCTGTTGTCCACTTCTTTCTCCATCTGAGCCAACCAGAGGTGAGGAGCACCTGGATCTGCCATACACTTGTAAGAAAGAGGAGGTTAGGGGTGTGATAATCAGTGGTAGACTTGGATATAGCAGCTTTGAAATAAAGAAATTCAAGATCTTGCAGGGAATGAGGAAGGAGAGTAGGCAAGTACAAATCCTGGACTTTAGACAAGTGGAGTTTAGCTTATTCAGGGAACTGGTAGGTGTGATTCCTTGAGAAGCAGCTCTGAAGGGCAAAGTGGCTCAGGGAAGCTGGGAAGTCTTTAAGGACCTTTAAGAGCAGCCTGTTGTAAATGCAGGAAAATGAACAGATTTATGAGGAATCCAGAATAGGTGCTCACAGTGGTGGTCCCAACATCAAAAGGCAGTATACAAGAAGTGAAGCAGGAGCAGGCCACCAAGGGGGAATTCAGAAACCTTGCCTGGGCATGCAGGGAATGGTATCAGCAAAGTCAAAGTCAGCTGTAGTTGAGCTCTTTAAGGGACATCAAGGACAAGAAAAGCTTCCACTACTTCACTAGTAATAATGGTTGACCAAGGAAAATGTGTGCCCCATGCTGAGTGGGCTGGGTGATCCAGTGGTGACAGAGACAAGAAGTCTGAAGCACTCAAAGCCTTCTTTGTTCAGTCTGCACTAATGATGCCTCCCTTTCCCTGTGATCAGTGAGCAGCCGACCGTGGATGGAGATAGGACCAGGGATTAGTTGAGGAAACTTGACTCATTCAGCTCCATGATACCCAACAGGCTGCATCCAAGGGAACTGGCCAATGTCCTTTCAAGGCCGCTCTCTCATAATAGTCTTGTATGCAGGTTGGGACATTTTGATCTAAATGGGCTGACAGCCATGTGCTTGGACAATGAGGCTGAGAAGGTGGCTAATGGTTGCACTTGGCCATGAAGATACTGACTGAATGAGAGTACTGCAGGGGTGTGTCACAGCAGCTGTTCAGGCCAGCATCTGTGCCACTGCTGAGGCAGAACAGTGCTTGCTTATAAAATCTACAGGTAACACCAGTCACTGGGTGGAGAAACCAGTTGATATGCTTGTGGACAATTGGAGGAATGAACCATCAAGAACTTTATGAAAGTCAACTAAGTCAAGTGTTCTTTCTTGGGATAAAGGAGGGCTGCCTGGCTGGGAAGCAGCACTGCTGGAAAGGCTGTGGAGGCACTGGTGGACAGTGAGCTGAGTGTGAGCAGGAGGTATGCCTTGTCAGCAAAATGACTAATAGCGTCCAGAGCTCTGTGGCCAGGACCACTTCCAAGAGATGAGAGACTTGATTACCCTCCTTTGGTCAGTAGTGGTTAGCTCAATAGTAGAGCACTGCATTCAGTTTTGGGGTCCTGAATTCAGCAAAAACATTGCCAAACTGGACTGAGGTCAGTGGATGATTTTGAGGTTGATCAAATGACTGGATCAGCCCATGAGGAAAGACCGAGACAATTGGCCTTGTTCAGCCTGAAGGAAGGCTCTGAGAGGACCTAGCAACAGCAATGTCTAGCCAGCTCCTAAGAGATGAGGACAAAGAACATGGATTGCTTTTGCCAGTTTACTGGACTGTGTTACTGGCCCTGTGGGTGTCAACAAGAAATCCTCCTCTCTCAGGGGTTGCAGGGTGGCACAGTTATGATTTATAAGGAGTGTCAGCCCTTAGCTGTCTTTCTTTGACCACTACAGAAGCATCAGTGGTAGAGACACTTTTGTCAATAAGTTATAGGCTAAAGTTTCCTAGTAGGGAACCTGTCCAGTAGCTGCCAAGTCAGACTTCAGTCACTGACATTTAACATATAAAAATTCTGGTTCTCAACAATAACTGGGAAATGTGTGGGTTATGTCCATCTACCATAGGCAGTAAAAAAAGGGCTAAGGATGAAATTGAGCTTGTCAAACTTAGGGGAGAAAGACATCTTGAATTTTGTTATCTCTCTCAAAGATGGGAATTCTAGAGTAGCCTAATTCTAAGGAAGTTGCCCAATCCCTATTTATTAGTGGGGTTTTGTGTTTGTTTTTTTTAAAATCAAGATTGCTGAAACTGTTTTGTTTGTCCTGCTTAGGCAGTGAAGAATGCAGCTTCAATTGTTGCTGCCTGAAAGAGATCCAATTTTATTGCTGTGTTTTTTCTGGAACCTTGGAGGTGCACAGCAGTAGGACCTGTGAAGGTTGTGCAGGCCAGCTGTTGTACAGAACAGGTTCAGATTACATCAGCTTGCTCAGGACCTTGTCCAGACGGGTTCTGAAATACCTCCAGCCAAGGATGGACACTCGAGAGTGTTTTTTAGCAGTCTGTTCCAAGGTTTTAATACCATCATGTGTTTTGTTTGTTTTGTCAGAGGTTGTTTTTACAAACCACTTCCTTATAGGGAGTGAACTGCCCATGCTGCAGTGAGTTTCAGTCGCCTCTCATCCTAATCTCATGCACCTGCAAGGGGAGGCTGGCCCTGTGTGTGCTTCACCCGTCCATGTGGCTGTTGCACTCTCCCAGGCGATCTCCTTTTCTCTTTTCTTCTCCAGGCTGGAGAAGCTCTTGCAGCTTCTCTCAGTAGGTCTGTGCTCCAACTCCATCCTGTTGAGCCTCTCTGCAGCCACGCTCCAGAGTGTCACATCTTTGTGGTCCTGTGCCCACCAGTCCAGATCCAGTTTCACCAGTGGCTTGGCAAAGAAGAGCCTCTTTCCTGGCCTTGGTGGCACCCCCTGCACTAATACAGTCCCCTGTGCAGCTGGCCTTTGCTATGGCTGCCTTACCCCACAGACTCCCTCTGCACTTGTCTGTCATCCAGGCCCCCAAGTCCTCTCCTGCCAGCCTGTTTTCTATCCCGCCCATGCCCAGCTGTCCCCCTGCACGGTGTCGCGCTGTTCCTGTGCAGAGCTGAGCTGTTCTGTGCTGAACCTCACCATGCTGAAGTGCCATCCTGTTCCTGCAGCATGTCAGGGTCCCTCTGCCCTGACTGACTTGGGCTCAGGAGTCTGGGAGGCCTGAGGACAGGACTCAGCCAGGAGCAACAGAGCCAAAGACAGCGTGGAGCCTTCTCTGCGGCTTTTGACACAAGCGGTGGAACCAGACCCAGACCTGGGTTTTTCTTCAGCTTTCCTTCTGCTGCTGATCTTCTTGCAGAAGGCATCCTCATTGCTTTCCCCATCCTGCTGACTGCTGTCATTGCCTTCCAAGCTGTTGTACTGTGACAGCCATAGAAGCTATCCAAAGATGTTGTTTGTATCCCAGGATTTGTAGTGTTGTAGCAGTTCCTTGGTTTCTGGTGCTGTCTCAAAAGCTTTGCACATCCATTTAGAGGCAGATGTGTTGGGGTCCCCATGCTGTGCTGCTTCTACAAGGAAATTGTGAGTGACTCTCCCATCATGCCATTCCTTCCACACTGTCCTCGCTGGCCTCATTTGCAAGTTGGCCATTATTGTGGTCACAATTGAATAAAAAAACTTGTGGAAATGAAGGATTAAAATGCGTCATTTAGTAGTAATTGCTTTTTACTAATCTTTGAAAGTTTGAAACATTTGAATTTTCGTAATAGAAACAACTCCAGCCTCAAGAAAGACACTGTCTTACTAATGTTAATAGTAATCTCTTCCAGTTATCCATGGAATTCTAAGATAGAGTATAACTATATGTATTTCAAAATCTTGACTGACTAGATGCTGCTTCTGCTGGGTCCTCTCTGGCGTTTCTTCAATTAAATAAAGGCCAGAATGGAGGATTTTAGTACTGAAATACTCTTTTCATATTTATAGTTAGAACTTTTGTAGAAGATTGTAGACCTGCATGGAGCTGTGAACATTTCAGTTAGGGCAAAGCAAGGAAGTTAGGCAGGCTACACAGATCCTTATCACATAAGCAGTATCATGCCTCCAAAAGATTATTTCATTAATAGGGTGAGAAAGCAAAAGACTGTGAGAGCTGCCAAAACCGGTTTGAGTGAGCCTTTGATCTAGTCCAAAATCCCATCTTTGCTGTGGCCATAACACATCCCTAGAGAGGAGTACAAACACAGAAAGTACAATTGTTCTACAATGCTCTCCCAACCGGCGGCCATTTGCAGTTCAAGGAATTGGATGCAGTTTTGTCTTTGGCTGATTTTAAACTGTTTGTCCTTTTTAACATCTTACAATGTTCAACATCCAGTTTGGTTATAGGAATGGAATAGGGAATAACCTTTTCATGTGACAAAAGATGTAAAAGTGTGGAATAAAAATACTTATTGAAAGTTTCTGCTGTTTCTACAAACTTTGTAGGAATTGTTGGATGCTGGATGTAGCACCCTTTGAAGCAGCCAGAAGGGTTGTTCACCTGTGTTGTACTGGCTCTATCATAGGGACTCTGTAGGCCTCTCCCTGCTGCACCATGTGCCCGGGGGGTGTTCACGAACTGATATGATGGAACTTGACATTAAAGGTCTGAAACTACTTTCTTAATCCAGAATTTTTTAATGGCTGCAGCACACCATGATTAATTTCTTCAGGCAAGGAACCAAGGAATCTTTTCATCTGTGCGGAACAAGAAAAAAACATTGGGGGTGTTCTGTTGTGCCCCAAGATTTGCACTCACTGCCTTGCTGCCCTTATTCTGCAAGCTGTCAGTTCCTTGATGTTTCAAGGGTAGTGCTTGTTCTTCTTGCTCGTGTTTCTTTTATTATTCTGCTGATAATAACATTCTGAGAAAGCATATAAGTAGTTAAACATGTAATGATTTGGTTAAAGCTGAACAGTTTTTGCTCAGTGGTTTCTGCTTTTCCAAAGTATCAAACTTGCTGTAAGTAGAGCAGGTATTCAAGTAGAGCAGGTATTCTGCCATCTCAAAACAAATAGAGTAGGTCGAAAGAGACATTTATTTGATAATCTGAATCAGTCTAAAATACATCAGGAAGAAATTTTCTTCAGGCTGGAAAAGAAAATTATTAAGAAAGGGATGACAAGAACCTGTAAAACATATGGCAAAGGTGCCTAGGGAATGCCTGCCCTCTGCTGCTCCAGCAGTGCAGGAAAATGGCATCAAATGAAACTCATGCATGGCAGGTTCCAAATGAACAAAAGGAGGTTCTTCCTCCCACATAGCCTGGTGAGGTTCTGGAATGCTCTGCCTTGAGTTATTGGGGATGCTAAAAGGCAGGAACTTTGAAAGCTTGTCAGAGACGCAGTGCTAAGAGAGCCAGCTGTTGGCAGGCTCTCCCAGGGAACAGTTGCCTTCCTGGTCTCTCACATAGGTGTTTGTGCCTTACACCAGATATAAACTGTATTTTTAACTGTAACTAATTCTGATTTTAAACCAAACAGGAATACCAACTCACTTTTAATTCTTATGGAAATGTTATAACATTTCCATATTTAGTTAAATAAGTGAAAGCTACAGTGAACACTGTAAAAATAAAAAAGATTGTCTAATAGATCTATTTTAATTAGTACCTTACAGTACCTTTTTTTAATGGTTTTCCTGCATGAGTTATTCCAAACTAAGAATCAACAATTTAATTTGAGGGCATACTTACCCATTTCTAAGCTCAGTTCATTGGGTCTTCCTTCCAACCTACTTCATAGCCAATCCTCTGCTAACTTCCTTGTAAAAGAGAAAATAAAAAGAAAGGGCTTTCAATAGAACTAATGTAGTTAACTAATGTATTAATACCAATGAAAGTTGGCAGGATCATAAGTTGACACCTGATAGCTGGCATCCTGCGTGGCAGTTTTTACTTACAGTGGGTAACACCTGTTTTTGAAATGTCCACATGAACACCCCCTTCCCCTTTAGTCTAGGGATGTTCTAAGACTGAAATCTGTATTTTAGTCTAGACAGATGCAGCACTCTTCTAGTTTTGAACAGGACAAATTCACTGTACTTTGGATTGCCAAGAGTAGTGGCTCCCTGGCTTCTGGTAGCTAAGTGTCACTTGAAGCAAACAGGCCTTGTGGATTCAGGTGGGCTCTTCCAGAATACATTGGCCTCAGTTCTGTGCTCCCACTTTTCAGTCTGTGCTTGTCCCATGCCATGAGACCTGCCCAGCTCTCTGGAGCATGTCTGGGCATGTCTGTCCAAGGACTGGGAATGTGTCACTATTGCTGTTCTGCTGTTCGTGCTTCCAGTGCTTGTATATTCCTTGCTTCCTTCTTAGATCCGGGAGCTGGTTCCTGAGTCCCAGGCCTACATGGATCTCTTGGCCTTTGAGCGCAAACTAGACCAGACCATTATGCGGAAGCGCGTGGATATTCAGGAAGCACTGAAGAGGCCGATGAAGGTATGTTGTGAAAAACTTGTTGATTGTGTCAGGGGAGGAGAATAATTCTTGCAGTAGATGGTGGAAATGCCTTTCCAGTAAAAGTCCCATTAGCAGAAATGCCTTGGAATGGTTCAGACAAAGCTCCTAAGTGCAAACATCTGGGAATCAGCATACATCGAAAAGTGGTCGGGAAAATTCTGTGGCTATTACCAGCTCTAGCTTCGGGAAGTCTTTAATAAGGGGAATAATAGCCTAGAGATAAATAAACTATAGATAAACACTAGTTTGAGAACTTTGTATTAAAATGATAGAAAAAAAAGAAAACAAGGGATTAGAGGGGTGTGCTGAAGGTATGTATTATGTTTCCAATTCAAATTTGGTCAAAAGGGGAACTTGTGGAATAACAGAACATACAATGGGAAGAATTACTTACAGAAAATATTATTTTTGTAAGAAAAGAATGGATGACATTTGCTGCAGTTTTTAATAGATGATGTCCAGCACGTCTCTCTTCCTAATATCCCACTGAAATGGTCTAAGTTTTCTGAATCTATTCATTGGAATTGTGGAAGAGTTGAGACAGGAGGAAACTGGAAGTTATCTATTTCGACCTTCTACTAAAACCAGGGTTGTCAAGGCCTTACTGAGTTTCGAAAATCTGTAAGAATGGAGGTTTCACAGCCTCATCAGGCAGTCTGTCACAATTTTTGCCTACTCTCATTGTGAAGAATTTCATGTCTCATTTAAGTTCTTGTGACCGTATTGGGTAGCTCATAGTCTTTTCCTCTAATAATTCCCATAGAATGAAGGGTTTTGTAGCTGTATGTCTGCTGTGATATAAAATTATCAATCTTGTCTGCACCACAGTGATGGGGGTCAGCCCAACAATGATCAATATTCTATTGTCTTTGTCACTGTACAGGTATCTGATAAAATGTGTAAGGCTTTTACCTCTTGGTGTTTTTCCAGTTGATATATGTGAAACCAAACAAAGAAACAATTAAGTTCTACTAATATATAGATAGTTTGGAAACGGAATTGTAAATCAGAAGGAAGTTATTTATTCTGTGGCAAACTCTTTAAAGAGGGAATTAACTGGAAATAACAAGGTCCTAGCTGTAAGGTGTGCAATGGAGATATTCAGTGTCTGGGATAGGGAAGAGTGTAGAAGGCACAACACGCTGCAGAAACTGTAGACAGAAAATTCTGTTTCCATCTCAGGACTCAGCAAACACATTTTCAATATCAGTTACTCAGTTAACATCTAGAGAATGATCATACAGATGATTTTCAAATTCGTGTGTAGGTGGTCCTACCATATAGGTATCAGACCTGTTGAATTAGAGCTAAACCTAGATAAACTTGGGTTTTTCTTGATGTTAAGCATTTCCATTTTATTATAGTTTCAGAATTGGTAACAGCAATAGAAGTTATTTCTGCATTTCCATCTTTTGTTACAGCTCTTGTCATTTTGAAATATTTGCCTTAAAACAGTGAACTGGAATTGTAATCCTAGAAGAAATATGAATTTGTCTGAGGTATGTGAAATTGTGTAGGGAATTTCTCAGAGTTATCAGCTATAGTTTCAGTTACAGTATTCATCACAGTGATCGAACTGTAGCTAGAAACAGTCATAGGGAGCCACAGATTTATGGTCTAGTGTAGTTTAGGCTGGGGTTTTTTTTCCTGTCTGAAGAGTAACTATTTGAAATTTTAGGGAGAAGTAGTGTAAGCATTTTGTGTTTGGTGGTTTTTTTGTTTATTTGTTTCGTTTTTCTTTTTTTTTTTCCTTCCCTTTTTTTTTTTGTGTTTTTTGTGTGTGTGTGTGTGTTTTTTTTGTTGGTTTTGTTTTGGTTGGTTGGTTGGTTTGTTGTTTGTTTTTTTTTTTTTTGGGAGGACAGTGCATAAAATATGTTTGGCTTTTTGATCCTGCTTGGATCTCCTGAGAATAGTTGCATTCTTGAACCAGGTGATGGCCATGGGATGGCTCAAGAAGTGAGGAGACCTGGGGTTTGTGCAGCTGTTGAAGAGGGAAATGGCCTTGTCCACCTGTCAGCTCCACTGACTGCTGTCAGCAGCCCCCTTCAGCTGCCAGCTTTTCCAGTTGCTCCTGCCTTGCCATGTTGCTGCTGGTGGGGCACTGCTGTGTACTCTCATCTTCTTAGCCAGTCTTGCATTCTTGGACTGCAACTGTCATGAGAGTCTCAGAATTCCTTTTCTGCAGAGCAGCATTAGCAAGAGTCCTTGTACTGACTTCATGGCAGACCCACATGGTCAGAATTCAGAACGAACTTTTAGGTGGTCATTAGGCAGACAGGGCTGTTTGATAGGTACAGCAAGCTCCATGGCCTGAAGGAGACAGAAACCATACTCAACTCCAGACCGGTAGATGTCATTAAAGAATGAATTACTGAAAATAGATGCAGCTCTAAGGCCATGGTGGACTTTGGGAGTGGGATTTATTTGGCTAAGAGTGGACATACCCATTTTATTCATTTATGTGTGAGTTAGTCACTCTCATCTCTCTTCATAGTTGTGAGATTAAGTTGGTGTACGCCATGGTGTTCAGGGCACAATTCTTCTCATAGGGAAGTAGATGTTTAAAAGAATATGGATAAATACCACCCTAAAAAAATTCTCTCCATTCTGTAAGCCTGAGATAGACGGTTGTGGCCATAAACATAATTTTAAGACTGAGATGATTTTCATCCTAAAGCTTGAACCAGGGTCTCCCGACTGAAAGAGGGATGTGACCCATGTCACCAGCAAGGATCCTGCTCCCAAGTGCTGGCACCACAGACAGTACTTTCATCTCACCCAAACCAGAGACTGTCATCCAGGAACTACCACTCTTCTGTAGCTAACTGCTGTGAGACATTCAGTTTACCAGATGAGTGTATAGTTGCAGTTTCAAAACTAAATTATTTGCTTCCAGATTCTCAATTTTAAGGTGAAAAACAAGTAGTAGCATCAGAACACCATTATAATGTCTCTCTCCCTAGTTTCATGAACTGAGATTTTTTTCCCCCACTTTGAGGTTTTAAGATGACTGAGGAATTGAGATCAAATTGTTGCCAGAAAGCAGTTTGGGTTTTTTTTCTGAAGCACTTGTCTTGTGGCATAATTTTATGTGTTCTGCTTTTTGCATTATGAGATAAGGAAAATGTGAACACCTAATCTTCTTCTTTGATCAGCCAATATTTAAATATATCTTTCAGGTTCCTTAATGCTCCCCTTTCTTAGGTAAAAAATTCATTCATCCCAATCACTGTAGAAAAACAATTTTTCAGTGCACCGGCTTCTTCTTATTACCTGTCAGTATACAACTTCTCATTCTCTCCTGAAAAAGTACAATGTACAAAAACCAAATAAGCTGCTACAGCTGATTCTGTAGACTATTGTACATACTGATTTCCATTTTATTCCTCAGTGGCATTTGCTTCACCTTTTTGACTTTTGTTGTTGTTGTTTTAAGCTTTTAAAGAACTGTCTACAGGTGTTTTTCATGTGTCGGTGCAATTTTGAATTAGTTCCTTTTATTATTCATGATGCTTGTGTAGTTTACAAGTCACTGCTTTTTCTGCTCTGGGTTGGCCATTTTTAGGTTCTTGTCCATTTTTTTTCTGGGGGTTACCTAACTAATTTTGTTTCCTCTACAAGTTTTGACATATCTTGCTGGTACTCTGAGTGAGATGCCTCTATATTCCAGCTGTGATATAGACACTCTTTGTTTAATTTGGTCCTCTGTAATGATTAGACAGTGGTCATTGGTTTTTCTGTCTTCTGATTTTTAGTTTCCATGCTACCACTGTTCATTTTGCTTCCTAAAAATGTTTGTTTTGTTTTGTTTTGGCTTTTTTTTTCCTGTGAGACCAGGAAACAGTTACTCTATATGCAAAGGCAGAAACACAGTTTTTAATCTTTTCTATGCTTTCACTTGAAGTTTTTATGCTATGTTGAGGTACACAGAAATTCACCTTTAAGATACACTAAGAGAGTTCTTACCACGATACCGCTTATAAGATTGGCTGTCAGATTTTTGTGAGACTGTCATCAATAGACTATCTGTTAATAACTTTGTTAGCTTGTTTGAAATCCCTAGCACAAGTTCCCTGGAAGCGTCCTGAACATTTTGCATCCAGTCTGAGAGTTCATTGAAAGAAGCTAACTTCAGCAGCTGATGGAGATTTGTCTGGAGGATAGCACACAGGTCATGGGATCATCAGATACGTGCTGATTCGACTTGTTAGGGATTCAATACTAATGGGGGGAAAAAAGTAACACTGTAAACCAGGGGAAGTTTTCTGAAGGATTTGACAGATCTCCAGCATTTCACCCATTTACTTGAACTTAAACTGCATTGATTTGTGTGAACACAACATCACAGAACTTGGGGAGACAGCAAGCTGTAGGTGTGCTGCTCCACCATTCCTGTCAGCCTCCCATTCAGATCAGTTTGATTTCACACAAGCTCTCCCACAGCAGTTTTGCTGAGACCTTTGCAGGAATTCATTGCTGACATGACCTCTCATCTATTATATATGATTACTTTTTTTCCTTTTAATTTTCTTAAAGAGAAATTGTAACTGAAATACAATGGGTTTAGGGGAAGACTTTTCATTTTAATGTGACTGCTGTTTAAAGTTCCTTTTGCTGAAGCTGAGTCAAAGATCTGTATCTTGCTCTTAGAGAACAAGTATTTACTGATTTTTGGACAAGAGATGATTTGATTCACTATGTTGATCAAGTCTCTGTGAAGTTCCCCCTGCTTAGCTTTGCACTTTTGGGTAGTAAATTTCTGGCATGTCTGAAGACATGAACTGTGATGTTTTCTTTTTGCCCTAGAGCTATAAGTCTTCTCTTTAGTTTTTGCTCCCAGCTACTGAGAATCCTTTGGTTGTTTGCTCTTCTGTTCTCTGAGAATCCACCATACAGAGAGGAGAACAGATTTTAGGTCTGTCTGATAAAGCATGTGGCTAAGAAATTTGCAGAATTTATTGCAGAGCAGTGGTTTCTTGCCACTGCTTTATTTAAGCTGCAAAGCAATCAAGTTGCTTATAAATTTTATCATTTCCTGCCTGGACAAGATGCAGTTGCTCAACTGGAGACAGAAAGAATATGTCGTTCTGAGCGCCTTCTGGATATGAACTTGATATTATTGTGGAACACAGGGTTCTCTGTGGAACACAGAGAGTGAGCCAAGTGCGGTGGTTTTTGACGTGTGCCAGCAGCTGAAGAGACAATGGCCTGTACTCTACAGCACCATGTTGGTTGGTGTCTTTCTCTCTTGAGCTCAGTTTTGACTAAATCTCATTTCTGAACTGGCATCTTCCAAGACTGGACATCCTTATGGTAGCAGTATAGCTGTGCGTGCTGGAGCTGTTACTCACTGGATAGATCCCTTCATGTGGGATTCAGACTTTTCTCTTGGGTCTCTGCCAAGAGTCTTGCTTCACAGATCGATGGCAGTTTGAATCAGCTGCCAGGAGAATAGTCATGGTAGGAGAGAAGGAGCTTGAGGGTCCAAAGTAACTGTTCCTGGCTGTAGAGCCATGGTTCTGAAATTTTGCTAGGGATTTCTGGATTTATTTTTTTTTAAATTCCACTGCATGAAGTGTGCATTATCACTTTTAGTGATAAGGATATGTATGGCAACTTCAAGTGCCACTGTCTAGTTCCTGGACCTGGAAGACGGAATAGCCTCCCAAAATGTCTGGGAGCAGAACCGTTCCTCAGCAGCTCTTGCAAGGAGCTGGTGGTGCTGGTGACACTAGATGTCGGTTAGGTAAAAGCCTGCTTGTGTATGTAGGTACAGTTCTGCAAGTAATCTAGATGGGGGTAAAATTTAGGAATGGTGCATAAAATGTACAGGGTAGTTTGAAGGGCACTGAGAAATGACACAGCCATAAGCCACTGCAGTGACTGGGAAACTTCAGGTGGTCTGTAAAAATGACAGTGTATAGGCATGATTGTATCTCTGGCAGAACTGAGCACCTGGCTTAGGGATGAAGCAGAGTGCTGTCCTTCAGTCAGGTCTCCCAGCAAGCTGAAGCTGCCCTGTGTTTGCTGAGTGTGGAGGCAGGTGGGTGAGAAGGAGAGTGTGTGTGTGTGTGTGTGTGTGTGTCAGCGTGTTCAGATGTGTCTGCAGGAGGAGTGTCACCAGATGCTGCACCATGGTAGAATGCAGATGGCCAGAGATGTGCCCAGCAGTAGTTAGCAGCATGGGCTGTATTTGTGACTGCCATTTGCAAATCTAAACTAATGCAACTATGAAAGACATTTATGTTGCCATAGAGTTGCAGCTGAATTTTAGGAATCTAGCTAGGTTGAAGGCAGAAAGGACATCATATCAGGCTTTTCTCACAATGATTTCTCAAATATCTAATCCAGAAGTACAGGAAGTATCACTTCTCAGGCTTGGCAGCCTCTCATCTTCCTCCATTTACAGTGAATTTTAGCATGTTGGTATAGCCAAGAGTTTTTGAAAGGAATTTTCCGATTCAGCTCTTCAATATATTTTCATACATGTAACAGAATCTTAAATTCTAATACAACTGGTGCAACTGTACAAAACGTGGAGATTTCCTATTAAATGTGTAATTATCACCTTTCCTGAGGCTTCCTCAGATCTTGAACTTAAACTGGATGTGTACTTTTCCCTTGTGCATAACAGCAAAAGCGGAAACTGAGACTTTACATCTCCAACACATTTAATCCTGCAAAATCAGATGCTGATGACTCGGATGGCAGCATTGCTTCGTGGGAGCTGCGCGTGGAGGGGAAGCTCCTGGATGATGTATGACTTATCTCTGCTTCACTGGGTCTGGCAGGAGTCCAAAGATTGTCTTTTGGGGTGGTAGGTTTTACTGGGGGCATCAGCTGAGACAAAACATGTCTGAATGACAGTGTTGGCTTCTTGCTGCTGGCAGGGTGCCCAACCCTAGTGAGGGAACACGCTCTAATGGGAGTGTTGGAGAGTGCAGCAGAAAATGAGGCAGACGTAAGGACAGCATAGGTAGGAGGAAGTGGAAAGAAGAGGGCTGAGATGAATCCCTTTAAAGAGATGGCAGGGTTTAGGTTACAACAGGTGTGATAATTCAGGCCTACAGTGGGCATTGCATGTTATGAAGAGCAGGATAATGAGGAGAAGGCAGTCCTTCATATTCTTAGGGGGTACAACATGATGTATGAATGATTAGAGCAAGGATGGAAGAAACATTTTACCCTTATGAAGTCCTCAGAAACCTCAGTAGTGTCCTTGGGGAAGGCTGGACTTCCCCAGTAAAGGCATTGTGTATTTGAATAGACTTCACAGACAAGTGTTGATAGGCTGAAGAGATGGAACATGCATGCATGGAGAGGGCAAGCTTGCTCAGTCAGTCTGGAGGTAACTGTACATGAATCAGAGTCTTGCTGGAGGAGGAAGTGGTGACAAAGTGCAACATCTGGGAATTGAAATTAGACAAATTCAGTTTAGAAATTAGAACATATATTTCAATACAGGAAGAGATTCTTTATTGGAACAACATAGCTTTTCAATTACCAGCATTTTTAAATAAAGTATTATCTGCATTAAATACAAAGAAATAAATTGGAATCCTGTTACCTGTTTTCTGTGGAGAGTTAGAGTAGGCAACCACAGACCTTCTATTTTTAAGTATAGTTAGTATGAACTGTGCAGTAAGCAATAAATACTGATAATCAAATGAGAATAAAAAATTTAAAAGGGAATAGTTTTTCTTAACGTATGACCAGTCTGTAAATCTAATGTAGTCTGATAAACCAGACCAAGAAATTAGCATTCATCAAAAAAAACCCAGGCTGTTAAAAGTATATACAGTGGACTTAGGATCATAGAATGGTTTGGGTTCGAAGGGATCTTCAAGTCCATCTCATTTCATCCCACTGCCCTGGACAGGGACACCCTCCGTTAGCCCGTGTTGTTCAAAGCCTCATGCAGCCTAGCTTGGAACACTTTCAGGGATAAGTCTGCCACAGCTTTTGGGGGCAACCTGTGCCAGGGCCTCACCACCCTCTGAGTGAAAAATGTCTTTATTAAGACCAGTCCAAAGCTACAGTATTTCATTAAAATCATTGCCTCTCATCCTGTCACAGCAGTTCTCTGTAAAAAGTCTCCCTCGATCTTTCTTACAAACCCCATTTAAATACTCTCTGGAACTTGTGTTTCTCTGGGCTAAACAACCCCAGCTCTCTCAGCCTGTCCTCACAGGAGAGGTGCTCCAGTCCTGAGATAATTTTCATGGCCGTTCTCTGGATCTTTCTCATTTTCACCTTACGAGCCAGGCCTTTTCAATAACATTAAGAGTCAAGGAAATCTTCCCTAAAGTGTGCACTTTTCCACTACTGTTGAGATTTTTGCGTCTTACCCTGTGTGTGTCAGAGGGAGAACTCAATTAGATCACACTTGTGGTTTACATGGGATTTAATGTTCAAGACAGAGAGACTGAGAAGAAAGTCTAGGACACAAGCTAATAAATGCAGCCTTATACATGTCTGGTTCTTCTGCTTGTACAGCTCAGCAAACAGAAACGGAAGTTTTCATCTTTTTTTAAGAGTTTGGTTATTGAACTGGACAAAGATCTTTATGGACCTGACAATCATCTTGTGGAGGTGAGAAGGCTATGCATCCTTTGCACACAAACCTGTTACTGGTACACATGAACACCTGCTGCTGTTGCTTCCCTTGTTTAAGGGACCTTGCATTCATTATCTCATTTAAGGTATTTTTGAGGTTTTCAGAATTGCATGCTTCTTAGGAATGTTTGCTAAAGGAATCTTCTCTAAAAACATAGATGTATTAGTGATGCAGTGCACATCTTGTAACAGAATGTATGAAAAGATGAAAATATTGTGCACGTTTCTTCTAACAAGTAAAGTACATTAACAGCAGAGCCGATTCTGCACTAAAACTGAATTGAAATGACTGGGGAGGTTGAGGTGGGGGGTGTTGTAGTTTGGTTTTGTTGTCAGGTTTCTTTTTTAGATTGCCAGGTCTTCTGACAGGTTGTACTTGTCTGATTCTGGCACAGTACTGTGCAAGATGCACCTCCATGGACAACAGTGAAAAAAGACCATCAGCTTTGTTTTTCCCTTTGTTAGTGGCACAGAACTCCTACGACCCAGGAAACGGATGGCTTCCAGGTGAAGAGACCTGGGGATGTCAGCGTGCGATGCACATTACTCCTCATGTTGGACTACCAGGTCAGTGCACTGCTTTAGCCTGGAGCTTACAGCAACTGGGGCCTAGTGCAACCGAACAAATTCATCTTGTCACACACCTCAAAACCCAATATATTTGTACTTGCAATGCCACGTGGTCCACTGAAGTTGGAATGATTATTTAAAATTTAGAGGGGACAAACTGAGTTTCTAATATAGTCTAGCAAAATACTGGTCTCGGCATTATGATAATTAGTATTTTTATTGTTCACCTGCAGAAAAAATATGCGTTTCCTCCTCTAGCTTCTTGGAGAATAGTCAGATAAGTTGCACACAAATTACATGTGTGGCTCTTTAAAAAAAAATTCAGAGAAGTAGCTTTTGCTAGTAGTACGTGAACTAGCTGTGTAGCTGTGACAGCCGTACCTTGGCACAAACGATGGATACTGCAATTGTGGAGCTCACTTATCTGACTGAAACCATACCTGGAAGAACTGTTGCTGTCTTATGGAAACTGTTAAGAATGCACTGCTGCGAGTAGGTGGGATCCCCCTTTTCAATGACAGTTCAGGCTCAAATGCATATTGGTGGTATAACTTTAGGAACTTGTTCTCTGCCACCTTCTGTTGCCTCCAGGCAAATATTATCTATTCAGGATAGAGACACTCAATTTTATGTTAACAGAGAGAAAATGTTATTAATTCTAGGGAGCATATAGGCTAACTGAAATACTGATATAGGCAGCAAGAAGTTTTATTATTAAGACAATATAATGTGTTTTTTATGCTCATCATTATTATAAATTTATGCTTTAAAATAGGTTTTCTTTTATCCTCAGATCTTGATCTGTTATAAAGCTAGCTTTGCGTGGTCTGCTACCCATCAGAGTAATCCCTGCTTAATAATGTGGTGAATACTAAACCTGAGTATAAGTACACATTTGAAGAAGCATCAAATTCCAAATTGTCCAAGGAATTCATGTTACAAGGGATGAAGAACAGGAAAGTTGAATTGTATCATTGAGATCAGAAGAGAAATAAAATCCATTGACTGGTTGTGGTTGGATAAATGTTTTGGTGTGCACCAGAATGTTGGGAACATGACTGAACAAATGGTTCCAAGACAGTGTGTTGATGGAAGACGGCAGTTATTAGCAGCTGTGGAAGTGTATCCTGCCTACCTTCTCTCTCTCTGTGGTTAATTTCCAGCAGTTCGGAGGAAGGGCTGTTCTTTTTCTTCTCCCATTCCCAAAAATCAAATTTTGCATCAGTATTGAAAGGGAAAATTCTTCCTGAGTCTTTGTGCAAGTTTTTATTATTTAAATGCACTACATGTAGTCTGTGTGCAGGTACAATGTTCCTCTTCCAGAACACCAGTGGTGGGCTACAAAAATACAAACTTGCATTTTTGCAGTCTCTGCCACTGAATGGGATGCTTCTCCTGAGGATGAACACTGGAACTTCATACTGGTGTATCTGTCTGCTTTCCTCTGTATTGCCAGCTCGTTGGTTTTCTGTTGCAGCCTCCCCAGTTTAAGCTGGACCCACGTCTGGCGCGTCTGCTGGGGATCCACACGCAGACACGCTCCGCCATCATCCAGGCTCTCTGGCAGTACATCAAAACAAATAAGCTGCAAGACTCCCACGATAAGGAGTACATTAACTGCGACAAGTACTTCCAGCAGGTAACTCTTTTTTGGTCACAGCAGCTCTTTAGAAGCAAACTGTAACATCCAACCACAAATTTGGGATGAATGAAAATGACTGAGTTTTATTTTCCCGTAATGATTTGCAATATCCTCAGTACCGAATGGCTTTCAGCAGGCACTACAACTAATATCATTAACACCCTCTCCATGTGCCAGTATTGTCAAAACTCCCTGCATCTGGTGGTTCAGAACTCCTACAAAGGTTGTAGCCTTTCCAGGAAGGAGGACTGCTGTAATGACTGAAGGGTGTTTTTTCCTCCGTTATTTCTTTTATGCTAAGAAACGTGAAATGATCTGCTGATTCTCATTATCAAATCATATGTACCTGTCTTCTTCCCTTCTCTTTTCCTGTTTATGAAGGAAGAAGACATGGAAGACACAATTAGAAAAGCTGTGTTTTCTTAAATCTTCTTCAGATAATGAAATACGCTTAATGATCTACATGATACTTTGAAAGTAGCATGTTAAGACTTTTTGTCTTTCATAATGACCTCTAGAATTAACCAAGAAGGCCACTTAAAAGCATCTCTGCCCTTTCTGTAAATATGATTATGGGTTTTTTTTTGAAAGGTAATGTTAACTGGGCTATCACTGTCTTACCTGGCTTTGTTTTTCAGGCTTGCATGACTTATCATGCAATAATTGAAAGTAGGGTTTGTGACATACTTCTGTGTAAGGAAAGGGCAGTTACAATGAGTAAATAGTGTTTTAGCAAGCAGTGAAAGTACATGTTGTGATGAAACTTGTGACCCGGTTTTCTTTTTAAGTTTTTATTTTCAGTTATTAATTTGTCCTGCAACAGTCCAAAGTAGCCAATGCTTGAAGTAAACCTAAAGACAGCTTTGCACATTTGAAAATGCAAAATGCAACAAAATAATTGTGAGACTCATTGGTATTTTTAGGGATATAGATCCACAGTGATCAGGATTATATAGTTACTCGCTTGTTTGTTTGGGTTTTGGTTTTTTGAGAATTACAGAATTTACATCAGCAGGGAGATTGTAACACACAATTTTGCTTGTGTTTTGCTTGTGTTACAGGCAAAAGCCAGAAAAAGGGTTCAAAGGTATTTCAAAAGCAATATAACCTTGCAAATGATTTGTAGATCTGGCTCTTAGGTATTTTTTTTCCTGCCAAATTCACTCACTTGAGAAAACTGTGAATTTCAAAAGATACCCTATCTGAGGACCTGGAGTATCTGAGTTTGTATGTCTATTCTACAACCTGAGAGTCCTTTATTTTCAACCCTGCCTGCATGCTTTGTCTCTGGAGCTACAAAGGTTGTTTCTAGATACAATACTATGAGTAGTGTACCTCTTCTGTTAGGTGAAAATAATTTCCTTAAGTGGTATTTGCACAGACCTGAACATTTCAACAAATGGCCTCCACATAAGGGAACATTTTAAGGCAAATGTTAATATATAGAAAGTTCAGCTTTGGGATTTTTTAAGGTCAGCTTAAATGGAATATCTTTAGAGAAAAGTCTCTTTGCCTGTTCAGAGCATTAAAAATCTCAGTAGGAAACAGAGGCTGTAATGATTATATTTCTGAAAACTTCAGGTGTAAAGAGTGTTTCTATATTCATGGCAATGCATTGCAATTGCTCACAGAAAATTTCCAAACTCTATGGCTTTTAACTCTTTCCAGAAGATGTTTTTTTCCCCCTGAATTCAGTAGAAATTCATTGTGCGATTTTTGGGTTTGTCCTGTGTAGAGTCAGGAGTTGAACTCAATAACCCGTGTGAGTCCCTTTCCACCCAGCATCTTCTGTGAGTCTGTGATTCTGGACCATAGTAAAGAGAAGGTAACCATGAACCATTGTTTGGAAAGGGGTGAATCCCTCCCAAGAAGCTGTTCAGGCTTTGGTTAAAAATAAGTAGTATCACATTGACTTTATTTTTCCATAATCCTAAAACCCCCACAAATTACAAATGGTTTTAAAATCCAGAAATGTTTTCTTGTCTTTTTCCTTAACATGAAATACTGCAGGAAACATTCCTTGGGGGAAAAGAGGTGAACTGTTTTTACGTTTTCTCCTGTGAAAAAATACAATCATTTTCTTTACAATATGCTGCTGTAAACCCTCAGTAAGAGAGAGAGTATTTGCTTCTCTCCCATCATTGATACAGTTGATCCTGGTGTCCCAGTAAAGTGTCCTATTCCCTCCAGCAGCTAAACCAGAAGTGAGACACCTGAAATTGTCACGACCTGATGGATATGTCTGCAAGCCCAGATGAAAGTACAGGGATAGAAGTGATCAAAAATTTAATCTGAATTACAGCTTTCAAAATCACCTTCTGTAATTGCCTCAGTTCCTTGTGATGCCCAGATTTCTTACTTTCTCATTTAACTGCAAGATAGGCTTCGGACAAACAACACTTGTTGTTTATTGTGTTCTAGATCTTTGACTGTCCACGGCTAAAGTTTTCTGAAATTCCTCAGAGACTCACTAACCTACTGCTGCCACCAGACCCGATAGTGATAAACCACATCATCAGGTAAGCTGGTTGATCAGCTCGGCACTGTCATGTGCCAAACACTCACTAGATAAAGTACAGAAACAGCTGCAGTAGCTGCAGGGACCAGAACCAAGTTTTTATAGCTGGACTTTGTTTTGTGTTCGTTCTGTGTGTCATTGTAGTTTGTATAATTCTGAACTATTTTCACTAGCATGGCACCAGTTTTCTAGAAGTATGAAAAACAGCTTTTATATTTCCTAGAATACCATTGAGAGAGTTGGTTGGGGTTTTTTCCTAAGGAGAGAGGAATGAAAGTTTAAACCCACAAAAAGAGATAAAAAAGAAATTGAAATGAGGTATTGTACATCATGGGCAATCATTCTAATCACTGATATATTATGTAAAATGGACAACAGCATTATGATTTCAAATGCAGGGCCATTCCATTCACGCTTTGTTGGGATTGGGTCAGCTCTTTGACTGTTAGTCTTATCCTGAGGATGCCAAGGAGTCAAGAGACCTCCAGAGGTTTACAACAAAGAATGCCTGGATTCAGAGGAGGTCACTGTGACCAAGATACTGAGCTCTCATATCCTTGTCAAAAAAGATGTCTTTGTGGCATAGCAGATGAAAGACAACTTTCAGCTCTCTAGGGCTCTTCCAGCATGTGCGTTATTTAAGTGACAGCTGTGCCATGGAGGAGGGGGTTAAAGGGACTTCTGGGGATCACAACTTTACTGTTCATATATTTCAATCCTTTCCAAGTCTCTTTGTGGTCAGGGTCAAAACTCTGATTCTGGATGTTTTAACATTATTATTATTATTTACGTTACTGATTTGATTTCCTACAGAATATTGAAAGCAATGTTTTTGAATGTTCTTTAAATTGGGCTCTTTATTTGAATTAGTAGCATATGTAGTAAGAAGTTTAAATATTGCATAGGCTATGAAAATAAAATTTGCTTTTGATCCATTTGAATATATCAGAGTAATGAAAAAGCAGCTTGGCAGCTGTGCAGATTGAGAGCTGTGTCCGTACCATCATTGGGCACAACTCAGTGACCTGTCTGATGGACCACCATAAAGCTGAGTTCCTCAGAGTTAGATAGTCATTGCTTAGAGAAAACTGACAAGGAACTGGTGATTGTTTCCAGGGGCAGAGAGATGACAAAAAGGTACTGGAGGAAGTGGTGGTTTTTGTCAGGTCCCAGCTAAAGAACAGGTGTGTGTCACAAAGCTGCAGCTTTGTGTCTTGCAGCATTCCCTAACACACCGTGTGCACCACCAGCATCTGACAACCTTGAACAGTACTGATATAACTGTGTAGAAAAAAGAAGAATTCATTTCCTGGGAACAAGCAGTACTTTTGCAGTGAAGTTTTTACAGTGTCAGGCTAAGCTAAAATAAATCTGAAAGTCTGTTATTGAATTTAAAGAAAGTAAGTCATTTTTAGACTCATCATAGAATAATTTACAGTAGAGGGGATTGCTGGAGGTCATTGAGATCTCCCCCATCCAAACTCAAATCAGGTTCAAAGTCTGTCCAGGCTACTTAAGGGTCTGGTCCAACCAAGCTTAAAACAGGGTCACACAAATGCTGTGCCCTGTCACCCCTCATTCAGTTTTCCAGAGTGAATGTAGTAAGCCACTGAAACAATATGCCAACTGCCTGTGCTGGTTTAATCCAATCTTCAGCTCAGACTCCCCATCTCTCCAGCAGGGCAGGAGGAAGTGTTGAAAAGGTGAAAGGGAGAGAATTCATGAGTTGAGATAAAGACAGTATAACAAATTATAATGGTGGTGATGCTGATGGTGATGAACGAAATCCAACACTACAAGTGATACAGATGAGAGCTATTGCTCAGCACCAAGTGATGCCCAGCAAGACCCTGAGTAGTGAACACCTGGCCCAATTTACTGCTCAGTGTGGTGCCACGTGGTTTGGAGTAGCCCTGTAGTCAGCTGGGCTCAGCTGTCCCAGCTGTGTCACTTCTCAGCTCCTTGTGCACCCCCAGCCTCCTCAGTGATGGGCAGTGTGAGGAGCTGAAAAGGTCTCAACATGTTGTAAGTAACCATCAGCAATAACAAAAACATTTCTCTGTGAGCAACCATTTCCAGCACAAATTCACAACACAGCCCCGTACCATCCACTGTGGAGAAAATGAACTCTATCCCAGCCAAAGCCAGCACACTACTACAGGGAGTTTTTCATCACTAGTGATTGCAAATATATGTGCTCTTAATTCAGATAAATCCTCAGGCCTGCCTTTTGGAGGAAGATCAGGTAGATCAAAATTATTCATTATAGTTCTAGACGATACGCACAGAGACAAAAATTTGAAGTATTGTAAACTTGTTCTAGAAATTATGATAGTATTGTAGAATCACTCTCTGGGCACCAACAACCTTCCTTTTGAAAAAAACAGAAGAAACAATACAATGAGGTTGAAGTGGACTTGAAGTAGAGATGAACAAAAAGTCTCTGATCTTGACAAATATTTTAAATATTATGTAGATTCAGACATGCAGAAGGCAATTAAAAATATAGATTCTGTAGTGGTTTCTGATCCCCACGATACTGAATGCATCAAATTTAAAACTGGTGGAAGTCACATGTTACCTGAGCTCATGTTAGAAGGGGAGATTTTCTGGAGTTGTGGTCCTAGTTGCAGCTGGCACACCTGAAAATCAGAGGTGAAAGGAATAACCTCTGAGGGATTTCTGTTTCTGCAAAGAAGCGAGACATCTTCCACACCAGTTAAGAGCACAAGCAGACTGCACAGCATAGCTCTCTGATATCCTTCTAGTACAAACAGGCTATCTCTGGCTTCCCCCTTTTTGACTATCACTATGATTTTTTACAAACCACTTCCTTATAGGGAGTGAACTGCCCATGCTGCAGTGAGTTTCAGTCGCCTCTCATCCTAATCTCATGCACCTGCAAGGGGAGGCTGGCCCTGTGTGTGCTTCACCCGTCCATGTGGCTGTTGCACTCTCCCAGGCGATCTCCTTTTCTCTTTTCTTCTCCAGGCTGGAGAAGCTCTTGCAGCTTCTCTCAGTAGGTCTGTGCTCCAACTCCATCCTGTTGAGCCTCTCTGCAGCCACGCTCCAGAGTGTCACATCTTTGTGGTCCTGTGCCCACCAGTCCAGATCCAGTTTCACCAGTGGCTTGGCAAAGAAGAGCCTCTTTCCTGGCCTTAGTGGCACCCCCTGCACTAATACAGTCCCCTGTGCAGCTGGCCTTTGCTATGGCTGCCTTACCCCACAGACTCCCTCTGCACTTGTCTGTCATCCAGGCCCCCAAGTCCTCTCCTGCCAGCCTGTTTTCTATCCCGCCCATGCCCAGCTGTCCCCCTGCACGGTGTCGCGCTGTTCCTGTGCAGAGCTGAGCTGTTCTGTGCTGAACCTCACCGTGCTGAAGTGCCATCCTGTTCCTGCAGCATGTCAGGGTCCCTCTGCCCTGACTGACTTGGGCTCAGGAGTCTGGGAGGCCTGAGGACAGGACTCAGCCAGGAGCAACAGAGCCAAAGACAGCGTGGAGCCTTCTCTGCGGCTTTTGACACAAGCGGTGGAACCAGACCCAGACCTGGGTTTTTCTTCAGCTTTCCTTCTGCTGCTGATCTTCTTGCAGGCAGCCACAGCATCACAGACTCTCAGAATGTTTGATGTTGGAAGGGACCTCTGGAAATCATCTGATCAGATGAACTCCCTTTGCTCAAGCAGATCCACCCTTAGCAGCTTGGCCACATCCATGTCCAGATGGCTTTGGAGTGTCTCCAGCATGGGAGACTCTGGGCTGGGGGAACAGAAGATGGGCTTTGAGGGTCTTACGCAACTTGTGCTATTGCTTGGTCACCCTTACAGTAAAAATGTGTTTGCTGGTGTTTGGATGGAGCCTCCTGTGTTTCAGTTTGCAGCAACTGCCTCTTGTCCTGTCACTGGGTACCACTGAAAAGATCCTGGCTCTGTATTCTTTAAACTCTCCCTTCAAGTTTTGGTAAGTTCCCTCCCCACCAGCTTTCTGGTTCCTATGCTGAGTAGTCCCAGACGTCTCAGCCTTTCCTCAGCTGTGAGGTGCTCTAATGCCTTAATTATCTTCATGGACCTTTGCAAAAATCTCTCCAGTAGCTCCATGTATTTCTTGCACCGGGAAGCCCAGCACTGAACACACTACTCCAGGTGTGTTCTCATCGATCTTGAGAAAAGAGAAGGATCACCTTCCTCCACCTGCTTACAACGCTCCTAATGCAAATACATACCTGGAAGTTTTTTCACTCCCCCAAATCTGTCAAGCTCAATTAGATCCTGACCAATTTTTTTTTGCTATCTACTGCACATGTACACAACCCACACATTTCACAGGTAGGGTTGAGAAGCCAGCATTTTTATACTGCAAGTGATAGTGACAAGTCCATTTACCAACTGCATTTACCACTGTTTCTTGATAAGAAACTTTAGTCTAATAATAAAGTAAATGTTAAGTCTAAACAGTGACAAATTAAATATAAATTTTGGACTGGACAAGCCAAAGAATGATACTGGTATTTAGCCTAACATCCTCAGGAGGATGTTAGAAATTAAATTTGATGGTCCGGGCAAAAGCTCCAGCTCAAAAATCTGTGAAATCTGACCGACAAAAAATGAGACAATATACCAGAATATGAAAATATATAAAGGTAGCCTGTTCTTAATCTTTTTTCACAGCATCTGCAACAGGTTTTATTGAAGAGTGAATTCTGGGCTGGATTAAAATTCCTACTGGTTCATTATGGTAGTTCTCATGATCTTGTGTTATTCTCCATAGTGTTGACCCCAACGATCAGAAGAAGACAGCCTGTTATGACATAGATGTAGAGGTTGAAGACCCATTAAAGGGCCAGATGAGTAGTTTTCTTCTCTCAACAGCTAACCAACAGGAGATAACAGCATTGGATAACAAGGTATGAGCCCAAGAGTCAAGTATCCCATGGTACATGCACTCATCGTGTAGCATCATGTGGGTTTGGTGTCTAAGACAGTAATGTTGTGAGATGGGACTTGTTAAGGGCACGTGCTTTTAAGGGGTGAATCAGCCAACTGCAGTGGGAATACATCAGGGTGAATGGCATTCCCACTTAGGATTTGATCCAAGCCCTGACATGGTTGTTGAGGTGATAGAGTTTTGCAGGTGGTGTACTGAGTCCCTGACATTTGAGAACCACCTGAACTGTATGACTAACTTTCTATGGAGAGATCATGATACCTTCCTAAATTGCTAAGCCAAAGCTAGGAGAATCTCATACTCAGGCATGGGTTTTATGTTCATAACTGTAGAGTAGCTCTCCGTGTTAGGTGGAAATATGGAGCATGCATGACAGGAAAATCACTTGGAGTATTTTGGCAGTTTTAAGTGTTAGTGGAAGAGGATCATGATATATAAATATTCAAATTGTATGTCTTAAGGCAGTGGTGGGGTTTGCAGGCTGTTTTAGGGGTTGATGTCCTAGGAGCTGGTAGCCAGTCCTGGCATGTGTCAATGGCTGGTTTGGGTTGATGAAGGATAAACAAAAATGCCTTCTCTGAGCAAGGCCCAGGTTCTCTTTATTTACTGCTAATACAGACAAATGTGTTAAACTCTGGTCTTCATGCAGTTTTGAAGGGGTTCTGGGCACCAGCAATGCAATGGGTTCTGGTAACTGTTGCAGCTGTCATGGCTCTTGAGGACAGTCCTTTCCAGCAGGGCATCTGCTCAGCCAGTTGGTTCCCAGCCTCTATAAGCTTACAAGGAGCATACACAGGGTTGTTCTGTTCCCAGTCACACCTTTTCCCATGTCTGTGTCACCTCTTTTTTGAATATTTGCTACAGCACAGGGCAAGCTGTCATCAGTGAAGTTACTGAAGTCACTGCTGTGTGAATGGGCACGGGCTGCTCCTGTTATCCTCTGTACATTGCTTTGCTGTGCTGCCATGGAGTCCCCTCCTGGGAAATCAGCATACACCAATGGAGTTCACTCTGCACAGACACACCATTTCCCCAAAGGATGAATTATTTTAAATTGACAGCACCTCTCTTAATGCATCATGTAGTACCTACACTGGTGGCCTTGATGGCTTAACCAGATCACGGGACGATTATTTTCTCCCACGTGCTTGGTCACCTTACTGTTTGGGCAAAAGAGATGAATACATGAAGCTAAACAAGATAAGTTTATTTCAAACTAGAATGTTAGAGGAACAGGGTAGTAAAAGTTTACTTTTGTGGGTGTCTATGTGCAGAGGTTTCATGAACTGTCCTCTTCTTGTTCATACTTGATGATATTATCCATTATAGAACCCTAACTCCTCTTCAGTCTTCATTCTTCCCTGCTAGTTAGTATTTCTGCCATAATATTTCTGAAGATATGATTAATTTTCTGGAAACCTTCCATACTCATGATTTCTCATTGTTTGTGCTCTTCTTTTTGTTGCTATTGTGACTTTTACAGACTTTCTCTTAAGGAAAAGTCTAGAAGTCATGGCTATTCATTTGACATGCACTTGATCAGGAAACTGCTAGAGATTTTAAGGATTACAGTAGGATATTGAAGATGTGATGATGATGATGATGACGGTAACCAAGGGAATAACTGCTTTCTTGTACTGGGCACTGCTTAACTGCATATTTATGTCGCACCTTTCCTGAAGGATCCCAATCTTGGCAGGCAGAGTGATTCTACACAGGAAATTATTACATTTTACAGTGACAAGGCTTAGTTCTGCATGCCAAGCAGGAGTTCAGTGCAGGAAGTGAAGGAGAATCCTGTACATACTTGTATTGCAGAAGTACAAGTGAAACCAAAATGTAGTGGCAGGATCACAGTTAAGTTGCTGCTTTTTAAACTGAAAAAGCCCTAGGAAGGGCTGCACAAGTTTGTAGTGTAGTATTGTCACCTTTGTACATTATTAGGAGTACAAAGATAGTAACGGAGCTGACTTGATGGTCACAGGAGCATGGGAGAAATTAAAGAGTATCCGCTTTGTTTCTTTTCTTCAGATTCATGAGACAATCGAGTCCATAAATCAGCTAAAAATACAACGTGATTTTATGCTAAGTTTCTCCAAGGATCCCAAAGGATACATCCAAGATCTTCTGCGGTCCCAAAGTAGGGATCTTAAGGTGAGCTAAGGTTTGAAAAAGAATGAATAGCGGAACCAGAATGGAAGAATTTTATCTGAACATATATAGAGTGTATAGCCAAACATCTAGGATGGATAATTGGTGGCAGACAGACAATGAGTGGACTACTGAATCCCAGAGTAGACAGTATGCAGGAATGATGGTTTAGGTTGTATTCTGGTTCCAGTCAAACAGTGGTGTTTCATGGGAGCAGCATTTGTGTCTGGACAGTAGGTTCAAAATGCAGGGCTTTGTTGATGTATTCTGTAAATTCAAAGCTGTGTAAAACTCAGCAGGAGCATCCTATAGTATGAGAACACAATTTAGATGTTGGTTCATAATTTCATCTTATCAGCTGTCCTTGAGCTTTTCTTTGAGATATGCAAGAAATAGAATATAAAGAAGTTCAGTAGTTTGGCAGCAAAAATTAATAATTTGTTCCTCATAAAGTTTCACATTTTCTGCCTTTAACTGACATGCCTCAAAATCAGTTGTATTATTCAATCCATGAAATCATTTTAATGAAATTATTGTATCTTTCTTATATAAATGCATATTGTTAAGTGAACAGTCTTCCAAAAATCTACTGTTAAGGTTATTATTATTTATATTGTATTCAAAGGGGACCAGCATCTGAAAGTGTGTTTAAATAAAGCATACTTTGACTTGAGGAACTTACAAAGGTGTTGTGGAACTTCTCTAGCTAAATACATGGAATTGTTGTTCAGGGTTTTCCTTGACTGACAGCTAGTCCCGTAAGAGCCTTTTCTATTAATGTTCTACCCTGCTGGCATCAGAGTTCTGATTCCACCACACTTCTTTTCAAAATATACCCATAACTATATTTACCTGTGATTCTGTGATGCTGGAGACGCAGTCATCAGAATTCTATCTTTTTGTAGAATGGTTCCAACCCCCTGCTGCCCTGACCCTGGAGGCAGATTGGACAGGGCTTGGAATACCTGATCTTGGACACCTGACCTGAAGGTGCCCCTGCCCTTGGCAGGGAGTGGAATGAGATGAGCTTAAAGGTCTCTTCCAACACAAACAATTTGATCATTTTATGATCTTGTTTTGGCAGTAAGCACACATCGTCCATTTGGTTTGGGCTGTAAGAACAGTTCTGACCATTTTTATGTGCAATGTAGATAAATTTTCACTCTGAGTAAATCTCAAAGTTTCTCTATGAGGTAGAAGAGCTGTGGTGGAAAATGGTATTATTTTTGTCACAGGTGATGACTGATGTGGTTGGAAATCCAGAGGAAGAACGCAGAGCTGAATTTTATCACGAGCCATGGTCTCAAGAAGCTGTGAGCAGATATTTCTACTGCAAGGTATGAAAGAAATATCCACACTGCTGACTTTTAAATGTATTTCCTGCCACTGAACAATTTAATCTGCTAAACTGTCCAGCATGTCTTTTTCTTTCAGATCCAGCAGCGCCGACAGGAATTGGAACAATCTTTGGGAGTGCGTAACACATAAGTACTGCTCACAAGATTCCATTGGCATCATGACCACCAAACCAGTGGACTTCTCAGTGTTACTTAGCTCACTGTTACACATGAACCTGCTTCCTGACTGGATGAGAACATGCCGTCAACACACCAGTCAGAACACCAGCTTTAGAGTGACCCTTGAAAATCTTGCCCAGGATGGATGTCTCAAACCATTCCGTGCCAGAGACAGCACCATACAAGTTGTCAGTGTGAAAGAAGACTAAAGGTTCACTCATCAACGCACATTGTTAAGTTTTAGTGGAAAGTTAGACACTACACAGCAAATCCTAATGGGCTATGCTTAGAATTGTGGGTGGCACCGAGGGGGAGGTTGAGATATGTGTTCTAGGAGACTACAGATGTAGAGAATTAAAGTTCTTAACCTAGGGTACCCAAGAGTCTCAAACAGTAGCTTGTCTGGAATTAGACAAGATAGTCTTTCTTATAGCTGTGGAATGCTTTATATTTCAGCTGGACCAATGCAAGAAGCTATCTCACCATCTGAAAGAGCAAGCTAGGAGCATTTGTATCCTGGAATGCAGAGCCCATCTGGAAGAAAGACATATAGTCAGACCGTCTGTTCTGCAGATAAAAATAACTTCTCTTCCTCCTGTCCCGGCAGTGAAAGTTAGATTGAATCACATATCACTAGATGGGTATGATCCATACACTGTTGTGAGAGAAAGAGAATCATCCCTGGGATAAGAGCTCTTATGCATCCTTAATATCCGTGGTATTATCAACAAATGAGGCATTCTGAGAAAATTAAAATAATGTAATGCTGCTTTGTTGATGCCTGCCTTTAACACAACACATATTAACAATAAGAATATATGTAAAATACCCGATTATTTAAATGTTTCTCTGTGTGCCTGTAGGGTTCATCACTGAAAAGAACTTCCTAATTCTTGGTGTAGAGTCCAAGAAGCTTAACTTCATGTCACATGGTAGTTTTTTTTTTTACTCCAGGATGATAACAGAGTCCCTAGATTGGTCTCACATTTTGATCATTGGTGAACTGCCTCTTACTATGAATTATTTAGCTCTCCCATACATGATACATGCTGGTTATTTTGGATGCTGTTGAGTTATAAAGCATTATCAGCCTTAAATAGCACAGACAACACATCCCTTGGAAATCATCTTCTTTGTGAATGTACAATAAATTCAGACAATGGGAATTTATAGAACAATTACTTGGAAGCAGGGACATGTTCCTTAAACCGTTCCTCTCCTCATTTTTTGTAGTGCACAGATGAGTTATAATTAAAGGCTCAACATGATTTCTAGTCCAAAAAGCAGCTGCCAAAGTATAACTGTCCATTTGATGTGGCACTCAAATTCTTCTTCTAGGTTACTCCTTTTCACCTCCTTTCTTTCACTTCCTTGGAAAGAGAATCAAATTTACATGTGGTATGGAAGGTAGGCAGCTCTTCTGAATAAATTCATTTTTTCTCTACTGTTGTGTTTTCTGCTGTCTTTGCCAATTTCTCTCTTAGTTTAACTTAAGAGTTTCTTCTGTTCAGTCACAGAAGAGATAGTCTTTTCATTATCACTTTATTTAATATCTTTGTTTTCACATTAGTAGTGCCATAGCTTTTAGTCTATCCATTGTGTTCAGAGATGTCTTGGAAAATTTACTTTTGATTTAATATACATGATGGCAGTGCTCTCACACAAGACCTGTTGTGTGAGAAAAAGTGGCAGTAGGTCATTGTCTGAGGCCTTTTACTGGGAATGGTTTTTTGAATTTTTTCTCTTTTATGTTAAAACCTCTTTTCACAGTAACATGCGAAATCCTACAGTCTTGAACTGGTTATACTGAGGAGCTGTGAGGCTGCCACAGTGATTGACTTGAAATGTTACTTAATTTAGGACTGCTAATTGGACTAGAAGCAAGCATTACAAGGGAAAATCAGTGGGAGTCATCTGCCACTGCGCATCTGTATTTGTTATGCTGCTGTGTCCATTGTGCGCATGCTGCTCAGTGTATAAAACTCTCGTCTGGATGTGGCAAACAGAGCAGCTACATTCAGGAGCTGTGCTCAGTCTGCAGGAATAAGAAATGCAGAGAAAGTACTCAGGGATATGAGAAGGACACGGGACTGAGATAGATACCTGCAGAATGTCTTCCAGGGAATTGTGGGGTTTGAGAGCCTTCCCGCTGAAGCGGCAGACATTTGAGAGCAACACCAGTCATTTGCCACAGCTGACAACATACTGGAGTCCAGCCTGGTTTTAGAACCTCTGGGAATTGATTGGATGGATGTGGTTCCAAGTCTCTTTCAGAGCAAATGAATGAAACTCGTGTGGTGTTCGTGCCGCAGCTGCATCACTGAAAGCTGAAGCTCTGTCCAGCAACGGGGTTATACTGAAACCAGCCACTGGACATGACAGTGAACATAGAAGTCCAGAATCTAAATATCCCACTGTCTATAAAAAAAGACTGGTCACTACCAGGAATAGCTGTCAGGTGTCTTTCCTTTGGTTAAACTGGGATTTGAGATTTTGATGCCTTTTTCCTATGTTCTGGAGCTGTTCACGTCTTTTACGCAAGGCAGTCAGAGAAAAATTTTGTCCTTTGTTCCATAGCTGCTGCTAAGAGCTTGCTTGTTTACAAAACAAAGAGAAATTTTATTTGAAGAGAAATAATGGAGCAGTAGTGGAAGCAGCTAGACCAAGTGTTGCCTGAGCATTGAAAATGAAAGGTAGTGGTCCTGAACAGGCAGGTAATTATGACAGGCTGCGAATGAGAAATGTACTTTAAGTTCAGGATGCTTGTCTTTTTGTGTGCATAAAAGACAACAAGAAGATGTTTCATTGCCACTATATTGCCACAGGACACTAGAAATCTATGCATACTGCAAAAAACCATTCTGTGCATAGAAGTAGTTCATGTATAGATGATAATATAGATCGTTGGAAAATATAGCATCAAACTAGGAAAGGGTACAACAGAATTCCAGAGTACCAGTAGGAGGGGAATGCATCTTGGAGCAGAAGTGTTGATGTGGCAGGTTAGAAACAGGTTTTTTAGTCTTCTGAGTTGTCCATAAGGCAGGTATCTGATCAAATGTTTCGTAGAGATTGAAGGGGAAGCAAATGTTCAATTGTGGAATAAAGAGAATACAACAGTGGGAAAGGAAATTAAAAAACAGAGCAGAGTGCCACTGCAGTGCCAGTAAGACACAGCACAAGACAATGTGCAAAGTACTGCTGGAATCAGCAGAGCCCAGATGAGTGTGCCATTCTGTGCTCGGGACACAGCCCGGGCAGTGGGGGCAAGGGCAGAACCAAAAGTTCTGCAAATAACTGTGAGACACTGTCAAAGCATTTTCACTGTTGATTCAGCTGTTCCACGCAGCAGGGTTGGGAGCTGACATCGTCTCGGCTGGCAGGTTTCTCACACCAGATTGTTTAGAACTTAGCCTGTGGAAGCCAAGTGAAAATATTAGTGTATAAATCAATATTGGTGCATATCCTAGGGCTCCTAATTTTGCCAAAATGCTGATCGGGTATTAGCTAGTCAGGGTTATTGGTCTGGTTTTGTGTGGAGACCTCTTTTATGGCAATGCAAAAAGATAAGGAGGGAAGGAAGGCTCTTTTTTCCTAAAGAAAGCGGTTTCCTTTCTGTAACTGTTTAATAGGATGTATCTGTTCTGCCAGATCCTGTATTATAAACACCTTTTCCAAAGTCACTGAAGAGAGGAACAACATTTTAAAAATGCAGCTATGGGTTTGTGAGAGTGAGCAAATATGTGTATAAAGAACAGGGGGAAGGGAGAGAGAGACTCCCTGTACTCTGTCGCCACCACATCCATTGTATGATGCCTAGTGATTGGAGTGATTCATAGGAGAGCCTTTAACAATAAATACTTTGTTTCTTTGTATCTGGTGCACCAACCTTATGTGTCTTAATGAAGACAAGTACCTTGGCTCCTGATAATGATCTCTAGTGTTTGGATTTCTCTTCGCTTGCGAATGCACACACGAGACAGGCAAACATTTACAGGTTTTAACGGGACTTGACAAAGGTGAGGACTGTTTTGCCTTGGATCTTCCTTGTGAATTCCTTTTTCCACTGGCTTCCACCTTCAGCCATTTCATACTCAATAAGTGAGAAATGCTTTCCATTGGAGAGATCTGGCTCCTCTCACGGACAGCCTAGAGCTAAAGCTTGGATGCTGAGAGGTGGTGCAGGAATTACACGGTCACCATCTCCACTGTGGCAGCAAATAAGTGGATGCCACTTCTATTAAAAAAGCAAATGGAGTTTCTTCTACTCTGTGTAATATGTCATTGGAGTTCCTGATCGGGCTGGGAGCTTCTGAAGAGGAGACCCCTGCCAATTGTGCGTTGTGGATCTGGCTGGGAAGATTGTTTTGTTCCAGCAGCTGGATGGAGCTGGGGAAAGCTGTGATTTGTCAGCTTCAGAGTTTGATTGCAAAAGTCACTGAAAAATAGAATGCCAGTGAGGTTTGTCGGAGTGGTGCTGTCAGACTCCACTTGACATGGCTTTATGTTGGAGATGGTTGTGTATTTGCACTGCAGGGAATCCATGTCCCCTTCCCAATTCAGCCCAGAAGGTCCCCAAGGCTCTTACTGGGAATATTTCTTATTTACTTTCTTTCACTTGTGATAACATAATCTCCAAACTGCCACGAGCAATTCCTTGATTTCCCCTGGAGAAAAACACATGGCCAAGGCAGCTTGCAAACGAGTCCCAAGTTGCGTTTGGAGAAGAGAGTGCAGTGGGTCCTGACAAGCTGCCGCATCTGCCTATGTTCATATTCCAGGAAAAAAAAACACTCTATGCCCCATCTTTGTCAGTTCTTTCACCTAGAAAAGCTCTTCCTGGAACACAGGGAAGAGGCGTTTTTTTCTCAGGTGCTCAGGCTGGACTGGAACCACTCCACAACTGAGGAATAGTTTCATTTTTCCAGAAGGAAGTGGAAAAATCACGGACTTCCATTTACGAATGGTTGGAGAGAAACTTGGAAGAAATCTTGCAGCTTGTTGATATATGTATATAACTTGTTTATAATAGAGATATATATTTATATATAGCCCATCTTTCCCCTCATGGTACGTGTTGTGTTCGTTTCCTCTCCAGGTCCTTGTTTCCTCTGTGTCTGTATCCCTCAGTCCTTGCTGATTATTTGACCTTCACTCAAAAGCAAAATTGCACATTGCATTGCAACAACAAAAAATAAAAAAATCGCGCTATATAGCACCAAAAAATAAAGTACTGAATTAAAACCAAATTTAAATGCCAGTATTTATTAAACAACACTGCCACCATCTCTATTTAACTGTAACTATAAGTAAATGTATATACAGATAATTAAAATATATTACTTGGAGCATATAGCTGATTATATAAAATAATCAAATGCCCTGGAATTATATTATAATAGGATGTCCTCTATCATCCTCCCCCAAATTCTCTCAACTATACTGGCTAACAAAAAACCAACCAAACAAAACAAAACAAAAAAAAAAGGGAAAAAAAATCCAGTTTTGACTTTTTAAAACTAACTTCTCATTTATTAGCCCAAATGAAAAATTTTGCCAAAACTCTCACTTCTTCTAAAACTATTCAACTTTACTCCAGTGTGAAAGAACCAAACTAGCACCAAGAAGAGTCATGCCCCAGGTGCTGCATTGACACTGCAATGAAAAGAACTGGACAAAGTGCAGAGCTGCAGAATTGTCCTCCCTACCATCATGCATCATTTTGGGTGCGAAGGAAATCAATAATTACACTGCAGAACAAGGTGTGTAGTAGAAAATCATCATGCTGAATACACAGCTTTTATGCAACTCAAATGTGTCTTCAGTTTCTGCAAGGATACAGGATGAGCACTCCCTATGTTCTAATGAAAACAGGTTTCATTAGACTGTATTTCTGAAAACAATTCTGAAAGGTGATACTGAAGGTCTCTGTTTGCTGACAACATGAAATGGCCCTTAGGGTAAAGGAACACTGGATGTAAGGCTTGTCTGCAAACCAGGAATTCTGAGATCAAAACCAGGCTGGGAAATAGCCAATGCTAGTATGTTTATAATAGAACGTAATTTATTTCATATTTTAATGCATATGTATTTTTAAGAGCAGCACCAGCAGAAGAGCCCTCCTGAGATGATGAAGCCGAGAGCTGCACACCACTTAGCAATGAGCTTGGTGCAGACTGTCAGAAATTCTCCACTGGACCCTGGCAGCTTGCATGGACACAGGAAAGCTCCGAAGAAAAAGCAGGGAGCCAGTTTCCCACACCTGGAAAAAATGATGAGCACCGGTGGCATGTAACAGAGGCTGCTGCTCTAGTTTTCACTGCAAGATGATTGTGGTTTTTCCCACAGTATTAGTACTGCCTTTTCACGTGGTGTTCTATTTTTAATTCACGGTGTAAATTGCACTCAGTAATGAAAGACCGTGTCTTTGATGGGTTTCCCCCCTCCCCCAGCATACCTGCAATGAAAGCATTTGCCTTCTATGTGGAACACAATTCTTGTGGATGGTAAATTGTATAATTTTCATCATTTTGGAGCAGTGCTGAGAGGAGAGGGAAGGACTGGGGCAGAGTACCAAGGAGCTCAGAATTTAGGGTGTGACACAGAAGAAAGGTCAGGTTACAGAAAGGGAAATGTGCCCAAATTGGCTGGAAGCAGTGTTGCTGTCTGTTCTCGTTCAGGTGTGTCTTCTGAAACTGAGAGCGTTCTCTTCACTGTGCTGTGCTGAACACTTGTCACTTCTCCAGTGCCAGGAAAGAGATAAAGCTCGAAG
>VRYO01002719.1:0-16194 GCA_009812075.1 Sialia sialis | reverse complement strand
TAAGTGAGATGAAGGAGGAGAAAAGGGGGGATGTTTGGAGTGATGGCATTTGTTTTCCCAAGACACGGTACACATGATAGAGCCCTGCTTTCCTGGAGATGCCTGAACACCTGCTTTCCTGTGGGAAACAGTGAAAAAATTCCTTTATTTGCTTTGCTTGTGTGCATTTGCTTTCCTGTTGAACTGTCTTTATCTCAACCCATGAGTTCTCTTGTTTTTACCCTTCCCACTCTCCCCCCAAGTCTGCTGGTGGGGGAGGAAAGGAGCAGCTGCCTGGGGCTTATCTGCTGTCTGGGATTCAACCACAACTTGTCTAGCATCACTTTTTGCGGTCTATCTCCTTTTGACTTCACTAAATGCTAAGGCTAGTTCTTTACTATCAAATAAAATGCGGTAGGGTCTTTACATTGTTTCAAAGGGCACGTGGAGATAGGGCTTATGCACAGTCCCAGAATGGGCTTGCTTTTCTCCACACTGCAAGAACATTCCCTCAAAAATGCTTGGGGAAGTGCAAGATGGGCATTACTTACGAGAACTAGCACTGACTAAAGTTGTGGAAGCGTGCTAGTAAAACTGTGGATTATTGTGTACCAGCGCCAGTGCCTGTGCCTTATAGCCCTGGCTAATTTATTAGTAGAGATGTACCCAAATGCCTTGATGATTATTCCTAAAATTAATTTTGTGTTTATGTAGTGTAGGCCTACTCAGTGGCAATTTTTCATTGTAAGATTGATCTGATTTACCCACATTGCACTAGATCAAAGCCACTCTTTAATTAGGGTAAGACCAGAGGTCTTGATTCTTTCTAACTCCAAGCCCCAAAAGATGATCTAACACCCTGAAGATGAGGGTATTTGCTAATCAAATAAAACAGTGGGAAAAAGAAGATACTTTGAGTTGCCATTTGGCTGTGTCTGAAATCTTAAACTTATTGTCACCAGTATTTCATAAAAAAAAAAAAAAAATTTAAAAAAGCAGCAGCTGACTAGAATACCTGTATTATTATTGCCTAATTCTAACACTGCATAAATGGTACAATTTCAATAGTTACATTAAAATCTTTAGAAGAATTAATCTCACCCTTTCTGTGTAGCTGTTCAGGATGGAATGAAATGTATAATTCTTTCTGTAGTCATATTTGAAATTTCCTTCTGAAGCATTTTTATTCCCATCGGTAGGTGTGTATTTCAGAGAGAAGTCAGCACTAAAATGTTTATCTTTTTCTATGTAAACCTCTCGCAGCATTTTCACACGATCGTGGTAGTACACAGATGAGAAACTTTTGTCTGCTTTTGTCTGAGAAAAGATAGAAGAAAGGTTGTATAAGGAAACAGCAGGCAATAATAGAAAAATCTATGTAGCACTTTAAAGCTCTACTTATTACATAGCGCATCAATGCATTTTACAGCTCTTTTTGCTTTTAAATGAAAACACATGAAAATAGCACTACCTCCACAAACTATCTCATCAGTATCTGTTCAGTGGTTCAAAAGTGAAGAGAAAACTGCATTGACAGTAATGTAGTGAATATTAAATCTCAGCATGCAACACTGCCGAAGTAATTTATGCATGTCAACAGTCCCTTTGCACTGTCTACAGCTGACTTATGACGGAAGGGGAAAGGCAGGCATTGGTCTCTTCTTCCTGGTGACCAGTGACAGGATGTGAAGAATGGCCTGAAGTCGTGTCAGGGGAGGTTTCATTTGGATATTAAAAAGTTTCTTTACCCTGAGTGTGTTTGACACTGGAACAGGCTCTCCAGGGCAGTGGTCACAGCACCAGCCTGACAGAGCTAAAGTGTTTGGACAGTGCTCCGAGGCGTGATCCTTGTGGTGTCCTGTGCAGAGCCAGGAGTTGGACTCAATGATCCTTGTGGGTCCCTTCCAGCTCAGGAGATTCTATGACTCCATGTGAGGAATGATAGTCTCTCTTTCCTAAAATGCAGTTAAGATTTGCTAAAAGCTCCTGACTTCTGAAATAAGTCAGAATAACGATTCTCCCTTCTTTTCTTCTGGCAAATAAGAACTAATTCAGTATACCTGTTTCAATGTTGCTTATTTTAGTATACTTTGGCAGAACACCACATTTTAGCAACTGAAAATTGTTATACATCAAAACCAAACATAAATAGAGATCTCTGTGTCAGATTCATCATTTTGAGAAGGACTGGGTTTAAATTGTATTTGTCAAGTCCGTACTATTTAAAAGGCAAAATTGTGCTTTGATTTCTGAAAATTATTTGGTATTTTTTTCAACAATCATCAACATTTTTGGTGTGCAAACCTCACTGAAAGTCATAGTCTGAAACTTAAAAGCCTAACTTTTTTTTCCCAGTGGGATACAGAAAATAATCACTGGTTGGAAATAACAAGTAGGACTAGAATATTGTAATATTATGTCTACCTTTTTATCAATGGCTTTTACATGTCCTTGAAAATGTAGCTTATTTCTCTTCTACCTAGTAAAGTTGGGTATCGCAATCCTTTTTGTACACATTCTATTCCTTTCTTCTACTCAGATTTTAAACATTCCAGAAAGATAGTTTCATTTATTGTGCAAAGGTGCAGCACGAAATGTGGGAGTTTGTCTGGCATAACTGAGCTGAATTGCTGAAGTAAATGATAACATAACCTCTTTTCTTCTGAACTTCAGCACAAGCTTGAGCCTAAAAAGCTGCTGCCTGGCTCAAACGATATGCTGAGTCTTCCAAGAGTATGCCAGGAGTTGGCATTCAATTAAACACATCCTATGCTGCAAAGGAGTTAAACTTACCTCGTAGGTGAGGACAGCCACATTCCATGGCTTGCGGTGGTATGTGCGTGTGTTCCCATCACGCACCCGATCACAAAGGCCATTGAAAAAGTCATTGTCAAATGGGCTGGCCATTGGTTGCATCCCTAAAACATTAATTCTACAAGAGAAATACAAGAGGAGTTATACTTCAACAGTAGGTTGTCAGCACGCATGACCTGTAGACTAGAAAAGCTTTATTCTGTAAGAGATGGAAACTACAGCAGTGACACTGAATCTTGCTCATCCTAGCAGCTTGCCTCAGCTCTTGTAGTTTCTCATCTGTGTGCTGGAGATAGTTACATCTTTTGTAAAGTTCTTGAAGGATCATGTGTGAGAAATAAACAAATAAAAGACATTAAACCTTAAACATGGTGAAAATCTTCGGCATAAAAGGAGGGAGAAAACATTTTTGCTGACCAATATATGGATCAAGATAATTTGTTCTTGACAAGTGCATCTGTGAGAAAGCATTCCTTGTGAATTTAAAATGTACATCTCAACTGCTACATATATATATATACATATACATATATATATATATATAATAACTTATATTGGTTTGTTTGCTGGTAGGTACTTGGTTTTCAAGCATTTACAACATCCATCAAATCTTTAGAAGGAATATGCAGTTACTGCTAGCATGGTCTCTTCTTGCAGGGTGTGACCTAGTGGAATAGCAGCATTTCCTGAAGCATAAGAGAGGAAATCTAAACCATTACAAAACCAGGGAGGCAGGCACATCAACTGTATAGCTCTATGCGTCTATATACTGATGTACAAGAAATCCTTCCCTTAATTACTTATTGGAGGATTCTGTACAGTTTTTTACCCTTTTTTGCCTGTTTCATAAATTTCAAGCTTTTCAGTATTTCCAATATTTACATCTGGCAAATGTATAGGTATCTTTTTGAGTGTATAAAGTGGTAAACAAGTCATCCAATTCACCATTATCATTACTACATCTCTATGACATTTTCTCATGCAAAATTTTAGTTACAGATTGTAATAGAAACTTCTAAAATTGCCTACATACTTGGTTTACTTCCCCATGCTAAAAAAGCAGCATTTTTGTTCTTGCACAGTAAGAAATGAAACAGGTGTATAACTTTCATTAAACACACGGTGGTGCTGTGGCATTTTACTTTTCTTTTCTGTTCATTTGGATTGCTTCTAACTCTATTTGTAGGTAAACAGTATGTCAACGTTTTTTTTGTTTTTGTTAGAGATGAAAGAAATGCAGCAGGGTCTGAGAACAGAAAGATTAATTTCAACTTAGATTAATGATGAAAGCTCCTATAAACACCAGACATCCAGGAAGTGGACAATGCAATACTGGAAGAAAGCAGCACATAAAGTGTTGCAATAAAGCATCCCATTGTATAAATAGTCAAGAGATATTTTTTCCCTTTTAGACATGTATTTTAGAAAAGTAATTGACAATTATTGATGGGTTGTGAAATATCATTAGAAAATAATCTATATACATTTAAATAAAGTGTAAGTTTATTCCTGTGTCAGGTATGATTCTGTTTACTAACATTATGATTGATCTACACTGTCTGCATATTTTATCCTCACAAGTATACAAAATAAAATGGTAGCCAAGTATTCTTTCAAAGGCTACTTAGCACTTCTGAATACATACGCTGCCATGATTCATATGGAACTTCTGGGAATGTCACTGTGTCCAGTTTTTTCAGCTGGCTTTGGAGACAATCCCAAGCTCTTCACTAAGCCCAGTATTACTTTTTACTACATACCCATGTCCTGCAGTCCTGCCAACTTCAGACACATCAATATCAAGGTTTCGGCATGGTGGTCGTGGGTCAGATTCACAGTCATCCTCATCAGAATAGTCTCCACAGTCATTATCTACATTGCACACAAGTCTTCGCTTTATACATCGACCTGATCAAGAAATAAAACATTGCCTGAATGCATTTTTGTCAAGATGGACTTTAAATGGCACCCTCAGCTACTCTTTATTAAGATCTTCCTCTATATGTGTTTCTTCTTTTGTCAGGAGGGATTAAAATACTATGCTCTACTATTTTCAAATGACAAAATAACTCCATTCCACTCTTACATATATGTTAGTAGGATGACTAAGAAAAGTAAATGGCAGGAGAATTGCTATCATCCGAATAAAATGGTTGCAGCCTAGACTGTTCTAAAGTAAACTTCATTGTTAGGTTATTTAGGTTAGTTGGGGTTTTCTTATTTGCATTAAGAGAATACATAGAAATATCAATTCAACATCAACAATTTGTTTTTCTGAATAATTTAAATTTTTTGCTATTTGGGCTATGTTATATGAATAATATGGATATGTAGTGTCCTAAACTGTAGTGATTTTTGTTCTAAAGCAACAGGGAAGTAGTAACTTTCCTGAGTTTACATATCACAAGTTACACAAAGACTCAGGTTTTTCTTTTCCTACAGGATTTAAAGACTTTGGTAAATTAGATGCAGCATAATAAAAACAACACTGATATCATCAACCTCACCTGTAAGTGCCACACAATCCCTGTGAACTAGTAGCTAAAGGTGTACTTTCTAATCTTAAATTGCTTTATTTGCACTTGTATTTGAGTTAAAAGTAATACAAAAAATGGCTAGGAACTTGAAATTCATTGATGATCTTTATCTTTTTGTTTTGACTAATTTTTACTACCATTAACTTTTCCTAGTTTATTTTTATTTCTGATGAAGCTTGAGTGCTACATTTATATTCCTTGTATCACCTTACAAATTTATATCTTATTTTGGATCTAGATGCATGCTGGTCTCCCACTAGCATCTATTACACCAGTTAGATCAGTAAACTTCCATATCCATTCTATTAAAATTCCTTCAGTCCTAGTTTTTGTCCTGGTGATTTCTCATAAAACCTAGTGATTCAGTAGCTAGTGGGGCAGTTTAGTTGGAAGAGAGGATAGGTCAGTATGGTCAGCTTCTAACCATGGAGTGACAATTACAGAAGAATTTAAACTGGGTGCAAATTAAAATGGAAGATGAGAGGAATGTATTCCTTCTTAAGAGGTTTTGCTGCTGTGGTTTTGGCACTGTGGCTTTGAACCCATCTGTCCATGGACTGTTTTTAAATGCTAGCATGAGGCTGATGTAAGTTATTCACAGAACTAAAATGTGTTTTCTGAGTTACTGCTTTACTTGCTATGGCACAAAGACAAAACCTACCTGAACTGCACTGAAAGTCAGTGCCACAATCTGGTTCTGGTTCTTCAGGACAGACTTCACTGGTTTTACAGGTCTGTGTGTCTCCTAGGGCCTCTAGGCATGCTTTTCCACCAAACTGCCCGAATCTTTCTATACGTCTGGAGCGAAACTTGAAAGAAAAATAACATTATCAATACTGCTCAGAGAGAAAAGAGAGCTCTGCCAGAACTTCAGGGCTTCCAGCAGAGCTTAGAGATTTTCAAAAGTAAACATCTTTGGTGAAGCTGTTTGTTGAAAATACACAGACACAACCCACGAATAAAATAACATTGAATTAATAATTATCATTAGAATACTTAGCTAGTATGTAAAGGTGCTAAGTTTTCATTATTTAATTTACTTCACTATTTTGTTTCTTTCTCTCCAGTATGGAAAGGAATAATTTATATTTTGTATGTTTTTGAGTCTTTGAAAGAACTCCCTTAAGAAAATAAAAGTTTACTTCAGAAAATAATTTGTGGGTTGTTTTTTGTTGTTGTTGTTGCTTTTTATTTTAAAAAGGGAAAAATGTTTTGAAAAATAATGTTTTAAACAGAAACACACACATAACCAAAATAGATACTTTCTCTGAAGAAAACTTTTTGAATGAAAATACTTGAGCAGTATTGCATAACTGGATGTAGTATTCTCTTACTCTATGGCTTCAAACCTGACATTGTTATGGGTTTCATCAAATCATGAACATACAGTATTAAGACCTGCAATCTGACACTTTCTCACAAGCAGCAGGCAGACAGATATCCCTTTGATGTGACTTTGGAACAAAGAGTTGCAAGGACAGCTTACCCTTTGATTGGTGCATGGGTCACAGGGTCCCCACGTGCTCCAGCTGCTCAGTTTGCAGTCTATTGGAGATGGAGCATTCAGTTCCCTTCTTCCCCTGTAGAAAGCATTTTCTGGAGGGCTGTCAAACAAAACATGACAGTACAGTGCTGGGCTGTACATTAAATCACATGTGAGTTTGTATTTAAACCATACACCAATATTTTGGAAGCATCTTCAAGCTGATTTCTGTTTCACTTTCATAGCAGTACTTAGATGTATCAACAGCTGCCTAATATTAAATTCTTTGGTGGTTTAAAATTACATTAAAAACGACTTTGAAGACTTAATAAGCCAGGTCTTTCCCTCTTTTTTAGATCTCTGTGCATACAAATGCTTTTCTGGTGGGTCATGTTTCTGAAGAGAATGAAACAATAATACGCAGAGAACATCTGCAGTCTCCTATTCAGACAGTGGTTGTGCTACCCAATATGCAAAGCTGAAGACTAACACATAGCAGCACATCTCAAATAGATGTAGCACTTCAATAAATCTTTGTGATTTTAGCTAATTTACTCCCATGGTGTTGCACTTAACCCTGGATAAAAGCATAAATGCCTACCAGAGTTGAAAGAAGACTCATAAATAAAGGTGTTACTGGGTAACAGGAGAACTTACATTGCTGGAAAAAACAGAAATGTTTAGCTATCTTACTATTCTTCCGCTTGCCAAGTAGAATACTCTTGCAGTTAGGCCTACATTTTTTTTAGAATGACTAATAATTTTGGTGCTCAGTTTTAAATATCATTAAACTTCCAGTTCTCAGTATGAGTAAGGCCACAACTTAACAAAAATAAAGTTTCTTTAAAGCACCCAGTGGTGGATATTTAAAACAGATTCATTTTAGAATGACTTAGCAAGTTTAAAAGCCAAGGCTAGTAGTTTACTGGTGACCTTATGTTCGTTCAATGGTAAATAGCAGAGGAATAAAGGAGCATGGAAATCTGACTTTCCTTTTTACTCTCCGTGACTTATTCCAATTTGGCTTTACATGATGAGTGTTCATTCACTGTGGAGCAGTTACCTCTCTGCCTCTCTCCAAGTTAATGCTCTAGCCTCTGCTCTACAGTGGGACCTCCTTTGCTGAGCCCAGTTGGTTGGCAGCTCCTCCAGTATGAGGTACCTATGGGTTTTCATTGCAGGCTGGGCTTTGCCCTCTGCTCTTTGACCTCCTTACATGATACAAATATCACAGAAGTCCAAACAAATTTAACCTGATTCCATAAGATTTAGAAATCTGCAGTTTGGATGACAAAGAAATCGCAATGGGTCCAGCTTTCTGGTGCCATTTATTCCATTTATTCTGTGTTAAGTTGACATATGTACTAAGTTTTTATTGAGAAAAACTTTTCAGCTATCAAGCCTTAACCAACTCAGGGATCAGACTTGCCCAACATTTTGCCATGAAAGCCATTAAACAGAGAAACAGGTTGTCCAGGGAAATCCTAGAATGTCCTTCCTTGGAAATATGCAACACTATTGTCAGGATCCCTGGATAGCCTCCTCTAAAGCCCTGTTTTGAACCGAAAATCTCCAGGAGGTCCTTTCAGCCTAGACTTTTGAATGTATTCAGCAGTTCTGTGAAATTATGGAAAATTGTGTTGTATTTGAAATTTGGTGTAGCTCCCTAGCCCCTTCAAGACCTACTCTTTCATGTGTAAGTAGCTCATCTTACAGGTACCTCATACAAAGTAAGTGATTTTTCAAAAGTTCCTGCACAGATTTCTACTTATTTTCCACCACTCCGCATGACAGTCACATCAACAGTGGGAAAAAATTAGAATCTACTCTGGTAGACGGTAAATGGATGAGAATCAGCTTTTTCCTTACTATATCTGCAGGATGCCTTTCCATCTTCTTAGTGATGGAGGACTGCAAACTCTGAGTAACAAAATCTATTCTAGCATCTTGGGTTGAAGACTGACAAGTTGTCCTTAAAGAAGGAGTGAGAATCCTTAGATAGTGGACCTATAAGATATATTGAGGCAATTGATGGGCTGTCTGGAAGCAGGTACTTATCTTATTCTTAGCAATTAACAAGTATTAGGTGTTAGGCAAATTTACATTGAAATATATTTCTGAACTGCATTATTGCTGTGAAAATAGACCCAAAAACTCTTAAAGGTGGTAAGCATAATCATGGAAAGCAGCCATGTGCCTAAAGAAGCAATCAGACTCAAGCTACTTGTCCCAGAGGTTGCTGCAAGGCATTATTTAGAGTCTAAAGGAAAAGTCAGAAAAGACTGGGTTGAAGTCTCTAATGCAAACGGAAGTCTTGCCATCAACTGTCTGCAAACTAGAGCTGATGGTAGTCTCTGACTGACTTTCAGGAGCAACAGTTTTCATATAATTGAAGATCTTTTCCAACTGAAGTGATTCTGTCATTTTATGATAATCACTATTTAGCATCTTTTGCCAGACGATTCATAGAGTAGGGTTCACAGACCCATAGGCCTTATCCAGCATAATGTAGGAGGTTCACATGATTTGCTGCAGATTCAGCTTTTTTTGAATTTTCTTGAGGTTAGAGAAATAAAAAATTCAGAACAATCTTATTAAAAATTATTCATAAACTGTGAAACACCACTAATGCATCCACTGTTCAGATTATCTGGGAAATCAAAGAGACATGCATTCAACAACATCGTTTAAAAGAATCAAGGTGCTACAAAAATTTGAAAACTTGTCACCTCAACATTAAATTTAAAGAAAAAGTGCTATTGAAAAAACACATTGAAACAGATGCTAAGTCACAATTAATACAGGAGAGAAGTAATAGCAGTTCAGCTGTTGAAGAACATCACTGAAGGTGACAGTTGAGAGCACAAACTCCAGAGGTGGGCATGGAAATCAAAATACCTTCTCTGCTATCTTTTATCTTTTACTGAGATGTTTGAGAGACAGAAAGGCACCCTTTGGAAAGCAAAAGCCATTTCACAATCAGTACATAGAACGGTTTGCACCTTGTCTTGGATTGCACAGTACACTCTTATACACGTGCAGGCTAAATGGCTCTGGTGATTTGTTGTTGAGTCGTACTTCAAAATAGAGAACTGTTGACTTCATCAGTTACAAAATGGATGGCTCAAAAAAAGTCTTGATTTGGTGACCGACCAAGAAATAAGGCACATCTCTCTTGAATTTGAAGACATGATAGCATCACGTGAAAGCATAAATTTGCCAACTGTAGTTGCTAGTACCATCTGCAAACTGCACAGCTTTTGGTATGCTGGGAAGCCAGGCTGCTGGCCAATGTTGCCAGCTATGTATTCTTTCTAATAATCATATCTTGTGTCTGCACCATTTCTAACTGAACATGCTGAACCTCTGCTTTAATTGGATTTGAGTGTTATGATAATAATAATAATAATAACGTAAGGAGCAAGTGCTGGCCCAATCTAGTAGCTTTCTATGGTGGAATGCCTCCATCAGTGGATAAGAGAAGGGCTGCAGATGTCACTTATCTGGACTTCCATACAGCCTTTGGCATGGTCCCTCACATTATACTCTCTGAACTGGAGAGAGATGGATCCAATTCCATACTGATGGATGCATGAGAAAGTGGTTAGATGGTCACATCCAGAGGTTAAAGGTTAAATGGTTCAGAATCCCAGTGGATATCAGTAAAAAGTGGTGTCCCTCAGTATGTGACCAGTGTAGTTTGATATCTTTATTAATGACATAGACAAAGGAATCGAGTGCACCCTCAGCAAATTAGCAGATGATACCAAGCTGAGTGGTGTTGTTGACAGCTCTGAAGGATGAGATGCCATCCAGAGGGACCTGGACAAGATCAGGAAGTGTGCCCATGGGAATCTGATGAGGTTTAACAAGGCCAGGTGCTGGTGCTGCACTTGGATCAGATCAAGCCCTGGTATCAGCACAGGCTGGGCATGAACAGACCCAGAGCAGCCCTGCCCAGAAGGACTTGGGGGTGCTGTGGGTGAGAGGCTGGACATGCCCCAGCCATGGCACTCCCAGCCCAGAGAGCCAAACGTGTCCTGGGCTGCATGCAGAGCCCCGTGGGCAGCAGGGCAGGGAGGGGATTCTGGACATCTAGAGGTGACACCCACCAGGAGCACTGCATGCAGAGCTGGGGTCCCTGCACAGGAGGGACAGGGACCTGTCAACGAGTCCAGGGGAAGCCACTAAGATGATAAGAGGGATGGAGTACCTCTCCTATGAGGAAAGAGTGAGAGAATTGGGATTGTTCAATCAGGAAAAGAGGTGGTTTAGGGGTGAACTCGCTGCAGCCATCCCATACCTGAAGGGAGCCTATAAGGAAGATGCAGAGGGGCTTTGTACAAGAGTGTGGAGTGACTGGACAAAGGGGAACAAATTAAAAGGTTTAGATTAGATATTAGGAGGAAGTTCTTTCTTGTGAGGGTAGTGAGCCATTGGCACCGTTTGCGCAGAGGAGTTGTGAATGCCTCATCCATGGAAACAGACTGGATGGAGCTGTGAGAACCCTGGTTTAGTGAAAGGTGTCCCTGTGCACAGCTGGGATCTACAATATCATCTTGTCCCTACCTTCCTGCCATGTGCAGGGACATCTCCCACTAGACCAGGTTGCTCAAAGTCCTACCCAAACTGGCTTTGAACATTCCCAGTAATCCACAGCCTCCCTGGGCAGCCTGTTCCAGTGCCACACCACACCCAGAGCAAAGAACTCATTCCTAATATGTAACCACAATTTCCCCTCGTTCAGAGTGCACCCTTTCCTCCTCATCCTATCATTATAGTTTCTGATGGAGAGTACATCTCCAGGTTCCCTATGGGCACCTTCAGGTACTGGAAGGTCTGGAGACTGTACAAGGTCTCCGCACAACCTTCTCTTCTCTAGGCTGAACAGCCCCAACTTTCTCAGCTGTTGTTGAAGGGGAGGTGCTCTGGTTTTCTAATTAACCTCATGTCTTCCTCTGGACTTGCTTCAACATGTATCTATTATAAGACTCACATTTTTTTCATCACTTAGTTTTGACCATCCTTGTGAATGACACATTTCTGGTAGAGTAGCTCTTTAGCTGTTTTCACATGACCATTTCATAGGGAGTAGGCCTTTGTTCTCCCGGTGATACTTGCAGTGAAAACACTAAGGCTGTATTTCCAAAGATTAGAAATAGGCAGTCTAGAAGATTTTAAATATTAAGGGAAATACTATCAGCATAAAATTGTGCAGCTTCAGAAAGAAATAGATTGAGATTAGGTATTTTCACACAGCATGCAACAGAAAAAGATACCTGGGCTTTACCTCCCTGCAAAAGCATGCCTTCAACTGCTATCAGGCTCCTTCATTGTGTCATATATATCAAAATAAATAAAAAATAAATCATTGCTATCTGACTCCTTGAAATACGGCAAGAAGTAGTTTTCCTTGTCATAGGATAACTGAGCAAGGTCCCATTAAAAATGTCCACACTAGATGTTTATGCTCTCTGTTAGAGAAAGGAGACAGCTGCAGAATAAAAACACCACTTACCTTCTGTTGTCCCCCAAAACATAGGTAGTCTGTATATTGGATAGTATGGATATAAGCAGCAGAATAAAATTCATGATTCTTATTTTGTGAGTGAACAGACTAGAATTGTTGTGACTGAATTTGTAATTTATTTGTTCCTTTTGTTATTTATTACCAAGAGAGCAAACAAAAAGCAGTGTGTACTGAAGAATGCCAGTAACTGGCCATAGCTGCCTTACTGTAAGGGCTCTAAAGTCCACTTCTCAAAAAAATTCACCTTTTTCCTGAATTGAGGAAATCCTGTGAAGCACTTGCATGGTTAAAAATAAAGTAATTTTGTTTAACAGTACCTTTTGAATATAGGAAAGGCATTATGTATTGAATTAAGAGAATCATTAACTGCCTGTCATAACAGTGACTCATGTAAAGAACAAATAGTTCCTGAAGGAGAGCTGTTTGCAAGTTCAGTGTATAACAGCTTTGGCATCCTCATTTGGAGTACTGGACAACTAAAGCCCCAAGATGCTTTTTCCATTCCTCCTCCAGCCAATGCGTAAGAACAGCACATTATTTTTTGTGGGTTTAAATAAGACTAAAACTCTTTTAGCTTTCACTCTGTCACAAAAACCCAAACTGAAAGCCACCTCTTTAGAGAAGCATTCCTTTTCAGTAAGTTGCTGTAATCCAGATTTAAGGCATCATGTGTTGGACACAGTCACAAGTCACTCCCCAATAAGCTGCTGTTAAGCACTACATACCTAGATACAATCTTAAAATAATGATCCGGGGTAAAGATATTCCAAATTACCATGGGTAATTGAAAAAAACAATAAAAGTAGTTTTATTTCTTTTTCCTGTTCCCTGCTTTTTGTGACAAGGCGAGGGAAATGTATATAGTAAGGCAGGCAATTTCCCCCCCTGCTCAAGCCTTGATTTGGATTATGTAGTTTAAAGAAATTATCATCTGCTGCATCCTCTGTCCAGCTTGTTGAGTCCAGTTACAATAAACTCATTTATAAGGCAAGAATGCAAGACACAGACGCTTGTAATATTGTATTGTTTCATCAAATCTGCTATCACAGTTCCTGGTTTTGTAAGACAGGGACTCAGAGTAAACAGCCATTCAAAGTTAGCTAGCAGATCAGCAAGCACATTTGGCCAGCTTGTAGGAGGTCCTGCTCTAAGTGAGCATCCTAATGGCCCTTTGAAAATCTGAACAGCAATGATTTGAATCCTTAACTCAATTGCTGCTAAACATATTCCTTCGTATGGGCATTAAGGCAGTCAGTTGCCCTTTTTGTTTTAATGCTGAATTATATGTTGCCAGGATTAAAAGAAAACAAACCAAAAAACAAAACCAAAAAACCCAACCCCCCCAAAGAAACAAAAGGCCCAAAAGACCCAAAACCCAAACCAGACCCCCCAAAAATAAACAAACAAACAGATCCCCAAAAACTCAAACCAAACAAGCCCCACTGTGACTCTGTAAATCCCTTAAGACCTATATTTCAAGCTGGATAACAAATCTCTTGCAATGAGCTGTTTTCAAATCCTTAACCATCAAACAATATTAGAAATAAGCAGAATAGTATAAAACAGCAGCTTACTAATGGATTTATTATTTTTCTAGCTAGCTCTGTTAAAAGAGAATATGTTCAGAAGAAATTATATAACTGAGGTTTCCCAGCATCAGTGTAGAGCTTCTGCAAAGATGGAATGTACAAGCTGAATTATTGAAACTTCTGAGTGCAATGCAATTGAAGTACTCAGCTCCCATAGTCCTGCAGAAAGAAGCGTGAAAGCATCTTTAGCAGCAACAAGCTCAGGCTGAGCAGCCAAAGGGACAAAGTTCTAGAGACAGTTTTTACTAAATCAACTGGAGATTTTATTTTATAATATGGCAGAGCACTTGTTGAACAAATTCAAGAATTAAAAGAAAGACACTTTGCCATCAGATAGCTGCAGAACCTGTGAGGAATGATTCTCAGCAGGCTTTGAACTTCTAATGTCAACTAGACCATAAGGCTGAATTAGAGGGTACAGAATTAACGCCACACTGATGTTCATTTGGTATGAAGAGTTGCTTCTTTTTAATGTCATTAAGTAACAATACTACAGTTTTATATAACAGTGTAGCATCAATAAGTTTCTACATTTCCAGTTTTAGACAAATACTTAAAATTGTGATTTTATTTTTTAAATTTTTTTTATTTGCATTACAGAAAGTGCAAGAGAAATTTGTATACAAGACTAGTTGCATGACTGGCAGAATTGGGTACTAAGGCTGTATTCAAGTTGACTTTCTTTGCTCTCCAGTTTAGCAATGGCTTAAGCATTGATTTAACGATAACATTTCAAGTTAATACTTAACATTAATAGAAAAACTTCTGACACATCAGTCATCACCACTGGCCAAGAACACAGCTGTTACAGGCAGTTGTAACTGGTTCAAAAACCTCTTAGTAAAGAAGCTCTTGAGAAAAGGCCTGTTTTCCAAGAGACAGAGTACTGCCTCAATGGCACAGAGGTGGTGCCCTCTTCACAAGGAGCCTAGGCATGGAGTGAGGCCGTTGTGGTGTTTTTGTTTTCTAGCATGCTGGAAACATAGCCCGTTAACACCACGTGACAAATAAAACCAAGCACATCAGGGATTCACTGAGATATAAGCAAGAACCCTACCTGCTTATTTCATTTGTTTGCCAAGCCACCCTGATAGAAAAGCAATTCTCATAGACTTCCCTCCCTGAAAACTGCCATATTAGCACCAAGACAACAGTTAGTGTCCACAGCTACCTAAATGTTCTGCAAGAAGTTTTTCAGCTTACAGTGTAGGCCTTTAGTGTTCAGGGCTTCAGCAGTGCTGTTACAGACCCCGCAGTCCCTTAATGACACATTTATGGCAGAATAATACTTTTACTTTTAGTTAAATAGGCTAATATTACTTTCCTCTACACATAGTTACATTTGTGTGGCTAAGAGACCAAGTCATCTGTCCAGTCACCAATTAGAACTCAGTAGCATCCCCTTAACTTTACAACTGGCTGCTGCTGTCATAATAGGCAACTGACCTAGTTGTTTTAGGTGTGGAGTTTCGCTGCTAATTCGAGACCCTTAAGCAAAGGCAATACCTCTCCCCTAGGTACATTAAGTTCCTTTCTTTTGGGACAGTAAGTGCTATGTAAAGGGAAATGGTACAAGACACATCACTTAGCCTGCCAACCTCTCTGTAACAGAGTGCAAAGAACTAAAGTAAAGGTAACATCCACCAACTTGAATTTGGGTTTTCAGCGTGAGTCAATATCCCCATTTGCTTTGCCCTGAATTATCATCTTCACAGCATGTTCTTTGAGGGTCCATGCTTCAATCCACCTGGATATATTTTAGATTGCAGACATCATGAAACAACAGCAAGAATAGCAGACAGCAAAGTGAAACAAGTAGAAAAATCACGTTGAGACGAGGTCCAGTTATTCCATTTGTCCTTTTCTGGTTGCACCTAGTATAATGGAAAGGAATTAGTGTTAGCATGGTTATGAGTTGTGGCTTCATTGCTTAAACAGAGCCACTGAGCACAAAACTAAGGCAATAAATACCAACACTTGTCTTCTATGAGAAGCTAGACAGTATTTCAGGGCAAGACTGAACATTATGGCAGAAGATTTGCTAGATCAGTAGATCATGCTCTTCAGCCAATGGTATGAGATTTCAAATGACATTAGTTTCTAGCAACAAAAGTGCTTGTAACAGCTTTTGATTAAAAATCAGAGTAAAAGTCTAATAGCCTTATTCTAGTTTTATTCCAATTTACCCAGCATCCAAATCTGTAATTGAGGTGATTAAACTTCAGAAAGCTCTATGCTGTATACAGGGCACTTAATTCTAGC
>VRYO01002642.1:0-10344 GCA_009812075.1 Sialia sialis | reverse complement strand
CTATGAAGGCATTTTCAATAATACTGGAAAAAAATGAAGGCTGGTAGTAAAAGGCCTGAAAAACACTAGTTTGACACTGCCTCCTTACCATTTCTTGCTATTTTGTATCCATGGAATATTTCTAAAATTTATTGAAAACACAACCAATGTGGTGGGTTGATCTTGGCTGCCTACCAGCCCTCCATGCATTTGCTCTCTCATTCTTCTGCATCAACAGACCAGGGAGAGAAAATAAGATGGACAAGCTTCTGGGTCAAGATAAAGGCAGTTTTAATAAGAAAAAACAAAAGCTGTATGTGGAAGCAAAGCAAAAATAAGAATTAACTCACTACTTCCCATCAGCAGGCAAATGTCCAGCCACTTCCTGAAAAGCAGGGCCTCAGTATGTGTAGTGGTTGCTTGAGAAGACAAACACCATAGCCATGAATGTCTGTCAGCCCTGCCCGTCTGGTCATCCTGTGTGTGTGTGTGTGTGTGTGTGCCCCACTATATGGGCTGTTAGGAGGAAAGTTAACTCCATCCCAGCCAGGCCCAGAGCAACCAAGTACAAAGCAATAGTGAAAAGAACCAATATGCTGATTTGGCTTACTGGTTTTTTTGGTTTTTTTTAGAGGATACTGCAGCAGGATGAAACATTGAAGGTTGATTAGAAAATCCTTTCATTTGCGTTATTAAGAAAAAAAGTGAACATTTCAGATGTGCAAAGAGAGATGTCAAACTTGTAGTATTATTTGATATAGAATTTAGGGAGGGAAGCTTTGCCCATAACTTATCTTTTATTATGATGCATTTCAAACATAGTGCAATATAAAAATTCTTCCTGGAGATTAAAGGATGAAGGTGTTAGGAAAAGACAAGTTACAGTTAACTGGATGTGACTGGAATATATAAATCTTAGTTCCTTCATCTTATGATAGTGAGGAGGGAAGGAGGAGGAGGGAGAAGAGGATAAAAGGGTAATGCTGAAAGGTTTGACGTCCCTATCTGCATTTTTTCCCCTCTCCAACTCCCCAAAAGGACTTTGTCTTTCAGCATTCAAAGCAGAATACTCTTTATATACACACATATAAAAATATGTATATTAAGATGATCTCATTAGGGTAAAGGAAAATTAGATGATGCTCAAAAGCTCTCTCTTCAGAACTCTACGCTGAAATATTTAACTACTTAAGACAAAACAAACTACAAAAACATTTAGTTATAGTTAAACCACTGAGATACCAGCCAAGTAAATAATACGCAATTATTAACAGAATGCAATGTCCAAAATAATAATGGGATGGTGCTAATGCTAATTTTTCTTGGTGGCTTTAATTTGACCTTAAAAGGGCATGCTTTATTCTACACTTGAAAATGGCCTCTAAAGGAGATGTGTATTCTTCTGGCACTTTTCTTGCACAATTCTCCAACTTTAACATTATGTTTTCCTGAAATATGCAATTGTTGCAAATAATTTATGCTTATTATGATACGTGAAAAATACAGTTCTTTGTATGTCTTGGTTTGAAAGACAGGTGTTTGCCAAGGAAGGCAGGAACCTCCCTTGTAATGGAGAATATGACCCCCTTCCCTCCGAATTATTATAACTTGGAAATTAAGGGGCTTTTAGGCAAAGATATGGGAAAAGGAATAACAGTTCTTTACTAGTATGTATAACAAGGCAAACAAACAACAAACAAAACCAGAAACCCAGTAACAGCCTTCTCTCGGCTGTCAGGCCCTTTGGTGTAGTTACGGTCACAGCCGGCAGGGGCGCTGGTGGCTCCCCAGCTGGTCAGGGCAGGTGCGATGATTCTCCTGCGGCTGCAGGGGGCGCTGTGGCGCGACTTCGGTCATCTCTCTGCACGTGGACAACGGTGAGCACAGCCGGTAGAAGGGATGGAAAAGGGGCTTCCTTTACAAACCCCCTGGGGCAGCCGATCCTGGTGCCCCTCTGGATAGCAAATGGAGCTGTAGCAGGGACCTCGGAAGCAGAAAGCTGCAACAGCAGGGACGAACAAAATCCCGGAGTGGTAGACGAGAGGTATCAGAAACTCCGCAGCTGTAGCTGGAACCACGGGACGTCCCGGCAGGCAGGGGTTGCGGGCTACAGTGTAGCAAAAGAACCCGGAGCAGTGGCAAAGAAATGGCGGGGGCCGAGCGGTGGCAGCCTGGCTCCCGAACACAGCAGGGAGAGGCTCCCTGGGAAGGGGAAAGGGCTCGGGATCCCGGGGTTTCCCCTGAGGCACTCGAGCAGATGGTGAGAGTCTTTTTTTTTTTTTTTTTTTTTTTTTTTTTTTTTTTTTTTTTTTTTTTTTTTTTTTTTTTTTTTTTTTTTTTTTAGTGAGGAAGGTGTTAATAAGGTCCCAGCTCAGTGGCTGCTCTCACGGCTCACCCACGGCAGAAGCAGCAGGACAGGGCTGGGCTCCGGGGCTCCGGCGGCGGCAGTGATTTCCCTTCCCCCCCCCTCCAATAAGCAGCAACTCAGTCGTCCTCCTCCGACGCCGAGAGAACATGTGAGAGCTAGGAGCTGCGCCCAGCCCAAATCTCCAGATATCTCTGCCCTTCTCAGAGAAACCCCTCGGCTACGATAGTGCAGCCGGCTGCACGCCTCCCTCTTCTCTGTGGTTGCTTCTTTTGTCTCAAGTACCGGTCGTTATTGTTTCTTAGCAGAAAAATGGGGGGAAATTCCCTAAGAGAAAGAAACAAAAGGAGAAATCCTAAACCCCAACAACATACTAGTTCCAAATCTGATCAATTGCATTGTTACTACAATGAGAGAAAAACTTTACTCAACTTTGATCTTTGACCTTTGTCCTGCACAGACCACTTGCTACCTCATTCGAAGGCAGACACGGCAGTGTGCGGTATTGGGTGAAAGCTGAATTGCATCGGCCTTGGCTTCTACCAGTAAAATTAAAGAAGGAATTTACAGTCTTTGAACATATAGATATCAACACTCCTTCATTACTGGTAAGAACTGACAGAACTACTCGTTCGTTTTCTGGCATAAAAATAATGAAGTATAATAACTGAAACAATGTCAGCATGTAACTTAACCTAATATTTATTTGCTAGTTTAAGTACAGCTTTTCTTTTAAGTATTATATCAGTTTAACAACTCTTAACTGCTGGTATTTTGAAGGCCAAGTTATCCTGTACTTGTAGTTGCTTGATCTTTACAAGACGTAAAATGCATTTGTCGGTCTAAACTGATACTAACAAATTGTAGACTCTCATTAAGGAAGAAATATTTGTTGAACTGACCCTCTTAAATTATAAATAAAGAATAATCTATGAAGGAACAATACAATGCTTAATATTTTAGTGAGGGATTGCTAACTTAAAAATGAAAAGTAAAAAATTTACTGCAGTGCATAATTTATAGTTTCCATATGGATAGTTTTCTACTGATGGGGAGGAAATTATCACAATTGTGTATAATCCTTTTCTGAAATATCATTTTATTAAAATAACTTTATTATCACAACTGCTTTCAGTGAGGATTTGGTTTCAGTCTGGCCTAAAAATCCTTTCTCAAATTTTAATCTAGAGGGGAAAGAAAATTAGAAGACCATTGAAACAGATTTCTTCTGTGCATGAGTGAAAAATCAGCTTGCAAAGGGACCTTGCACAAACTCCATGAAAATCGAAGATCTCTCTTTTGACTCTAGTGGGCTTTGGATAAAGCCCTAATCCTGGTATTGAGTAAAATGAGTCTTTTTACCACAGATGAAAGAGAATTATTCAGAAACTGAGGAAATAGCAGGAGTAAACATAACAGTAGTTTAGCTTAGTTATTTTGCTTTGGAAATGCAGCTTAATGGAAAGCGTGAAGCTGTTCTAATTTGCTGTTAGTTAAATGAAAAGCTCTGCAGCATTATGTTGGGATGTGTAGGCTATGAAGCCTTTTGTTTTAAGCTATACAGTATTTTCTTTTAGTATTGTTTTAATCGTGGCTGTAGTATGGAGGACTGCAGAAAAAGCAATACAAATACACCAGTGGAATTAGGACAAACATTGTATCTGTATAATGCTGTTTAAACTGCCTTGAGACTTTTCTTATGAAAGCAGCTTTGTTTATCAAAATATGTAATAATAAGCACATTATGAAAATTATTATTTTCCTGTGTTGGTTTAAATACCTGATGAGATTCATGGAGCTCCTAATTTGATGGACAATTCTTTTCTTCTTGCAGTCACCCCAAGCAGGCACAAAAGAAAAAACTCTATGTTGTTGGCTTTGTACCTCAGGCCCAATATCTTTAAGTGCCAAAATTGAAAGAAAGGGCTACATCCCAGGTATGTGATCCTATAATCAGTTCTGTGTGGTTTTCCTTCCTTTTTAAAGCTGGAGTCTGTACTACTGTTTTTACATAAATGAAACATTAAGGATATTTGTACCACATCAGTCTGCATTTAGCAATCTTCTCTGCATACCCTGTTAACAAAGACAGTGCTACTTGTATCTCTAGATGGTTTAATGGCCCCGTCTGTTAGACTGGCATATGTTGAGTGTTAGACTGGTATTTTTTTTTTTATGTCTTGTTTTCCTTTTCCTTTTTTGAACAGCTCATGGGGATCTTGTTTCTATTAGCATCAGTGGATGTATTTTTCAGGTAGAGCAGTGATAGCAGCATTGTTATAACAGTATAAAGAATGTGAAAGTTTGCTTAAGCTGCCTTGTAAATGTAAAGAGAAATTGAAATTCTAGTGCATTTTGTTGAGTTTTTTGTTTGGGTTTTTTTTTCTCTTATTTTTTTTTTCAGGTGAATCAATTCAGATCTTTGCTGAGATTGAGAATTGTTCTTCCCGTATGGTCGTGCCAAAGGCAACCATTTACCAAACGCAGGCATTCTATGCCAAAGGGAAAATGAAGGAAGTCAGACAGCTTGTTGCCAACCTGCGTGGGGAATCCTTGTCATCTGGCAAAACAGAAACCTGGAATGGCAAACAGCTGAAAATTCCACCTGTTTCCCCTTCAATCCTTGACTGTAGTATAATCCGTGTGGAGTATTCACTGATGGTATGTTGGCCAGTCTGTTTCACTTGCGAGAGTGAGTAGCTTCCAACATGCCATAAAAATTTCTAGCACAGCATTTTGTAATCATTAGTTATGAAAGAAATGCATGTTCTGGTATTAGTGTCATGACAGAAGGTCTGGTAAGTAAATTTAGTTTAAATCATGCAAGTTCTTAAAGCAGCTATCTGTCAACTAAGCAAACATTTAATGAGTAGACTACATTTCCATGTGAGGGCTCATGTTAAGACTCTTCTTAACTTGAAGAACTCGTGTCTCCATAGGGACGTGGGCCCTAAAAGGGGCTATTAGAAACAAGCTCCTCATGAAAACTTTAATAGAAAGATAATTTAGACTAATACTTATGAAATGCTGATAAAACCCCACATTTTAATCATATGCTTGTTTCATTTTTCTTCAGGTATATGTTGATATTCCAGGAGCTGTGGATTTATTCCTTAACTTACCACTGGTCATTGGTACTATTCCTCTACATCCATTTGGTACCAGAACATCAAGTGTAAGCAGCCAGGGTAGCATGAACATGAATTGGCTTGGTCTGACTCTGCCTGAAAGACTAGAAGGTAACTTGATAATACAAATCCCAATCAATTCGCTACTCTCTTTTGATTTTTTTGTCTGCTTTATTCATTGCAGCCTTGTTAACAGAGTCAAATTACATCCTTTTATAATAAAGCCCACAGGAAATCCATTGGGATGTTTTCTTGCCACCTGCTTGTTCTGTGTAGAGAAAGAGACTTTTTTCCCTCCCTGCCTTTCTGTCTCTAGGACAGGCAGTGAAATCTAGCTTCTTTGGAAAGTGGCAGAAATAAAAGCACAGGATACCAGTGTATCTGTGCATAGATTCATTGCTTCCATTTCCAGTATCCCAATTGCATCCTTGGTTATAAGGCATTGTAGCCCATAAATAGCAGTTTCTAGGCTTTCTCATCAGCCTTAGTAGCCAAAGCTTTGTGAAAAGATAATATTATTTTCTATGGGAAATCTCTCATGGCCAAAGAAAGAATTATGTATTTCCTTCCTTCTCTTTTTGCATATCTAATATCTTGCTTTTTTTAAGTACAAATCTCAGACCTGGAGACTTCTGGAGTACAGAGGACTGCAATGTTCTGTCATTTCTACCTGTGCAGAGATTAAATTATCTTTGGTCTGTTTTAAATTTTAAGGGGATAATTAAGCTTCAATAAACAGTGGTCAGTCTGTCTTTGAACATAAGCGTAATAGTAGAATAAAACAAAAGAGTTTCCCTTTTTTTTTAAACAATTTTTAAGTAATTGTTTATCTGATGGTGAATCTTTCACTGGTCGAAGTTCAAGATTTATCATGTTGTATATTTGTCATGCATAAGAACTTGTTGTTTGAACTGTATGTACCTTCTTCCTCCAGCACCTCCTAGCTATGCGGAAGTGGTCACAGGGGAAAACAGACAGTCTGGTCTTGCACCTGTAGCTGCTTTTGATGATTTTCAGAGAGCACTGCAAGGACCATTATTTGCATACATCCAGGAGTTTCGTTTTCTGCCTCCTCCTCTATATTCAGAAGTAGGTATATCTGTCAGACTATGATGATTTATATGTTGTTTGTGACTGTTTTTTTTGGTTTTTTTGGTCTGATGGAATAAGTTTACAAACCTGTTTCTCCTTCCTAAAATTGGAAGAAACCATTAAAATGATGAACATGGAATTAGTTGGTTTTGAGGAGGATTTTTGTTTTATTGCAAGATGCAGATCAATTGCATCAAGAGTTTTCCATGCCTTTTTTACAGCATGGGTTGCCCTATAATTTATTTTAAAAAATTTTTGCATGAACTCTGCAACCTTAAATTTAAACGGTGCTCCATGAGGTGCCTTGGCTTCTCCATCATGCTGTTTCCTGGAGCTGCTGACCTGGGAGGTAATTTTTTTCTTGGCAGCACTCTTCCCTAGTCTAATACTTTCTGGAAGTTTTCTAAGCATTGTTTGCCATTCTAGAAACATAATTTTTAAAAATTTGTGTATTAAAATTAAGGTTTCAACTCTTTCACCTCTACTGCTTCGTAACATTTTATAGCAACCACTAAACTGTTTTGCCTGCCTTTGTGTTTAAATTCTGTGAATGTAGGCCTTTTAGAAGTTTCATCTAGAAAAGCAATGTATTGGTATTAATTTATGACTAATGTTTTCTGAAGTTCACAGTTCTTCAACACTTTTGGCCTTTACAAAAACTAAAAATGCAGCCACTGAATAATCACAAATGAGATGTAAATTTCAAAGCTTTTCATGTTGTTTCTATTTTCTTTTTCAAGGAAAAGAAGTGATATAGGACAAATGAAAAAAGTGTCCTCTGGCCAAACTTTGTCTGAATTGATCCACTTTAGGAAAATAGCATTATGTAGCACAATTCCCCTTTCCCCCTCCCTCATGGTTTCAAATGCAAAAAAACCCGGCTATATCAAGTTAACTGGTTCAATGTTGTCTAAAAGATGCAAGGTACACTTAAACTGTTCTTACAGCTAGATTTTTAGACCTAAGTTAGCAGGCTTTTACCCTTTATTTCTCCTGTAGAGAGAAAGAAGACGTAAGGTTTAGAACACATGAACTTTTTGAAATATCCCATAGGATATTTGAGGATTCACTACTTTAATTTAAAAGTAGAATGATTTTTTTAATTGATAAATTTCTGCTATTTCAAGAAAAACTTATTTGCTTCTCTCAATTAAATATTTCTTAAATTATGTTTCCAGTGATGTGTGTCATTTTTTTTGTATATATCAGATAATTCAAAAGACTTCTGTGTGAGTAAAAGAGAAAAATTTTTAATAGCAGTTATTCATGCTTATCCTTAAATTGCCATCAATGTGGAGTTTAAAGTCTTTCAATGGATCTAATATTTGTGTTTATCCAAAGTTTTGTCTAACTAGAAGTTTTTCAATTATTTCAATAACCCTTGGACTGGAAATGCAACGTATCATTATAATTGTCTTAAACTTGTGACTTTTTTTTTTTTATTCCTAGCAATTGATGCTGAAATGTACTGGGTTGTTGTGGCTTTTATTGTGGAAACCCTGAGAGTCATTCCCTAGTTAGGGAGACACGAGAGGCTTCTCTCACAGCAAACCCTGTTCTGTTATGCCAACGTACCCGTTTTGTTCCCTCAGTCGGCTCCATGTCCCCTCTCTGTCCCTCAGTCTTTCAGTCACTCCCACCCTGTTTCCCCGTTGGCTCCCATGCCCTAACCCCACATTTGTACCGCCCCCATGTCCCCTGATAATTGGTCTCTGATGCTCTCCCCGCCCCTACCACCCGTATACTTGAACCTAGACCCTCACCGAGGCTCGGCTTTGCCTTTGACCCTAGACTATCCATGTGCATGGCTGAAATAAACATCTCTGTAGAACCCATACAAAGGCCCTTCCTGCCTCTTCACCTTCGACCATATTAATAGCTATCCAGGCCACACCATTTTATTTAGGGGTTTATTTTGGGGGTTTTTTTGTTGGTTTGTTGTTTTTTTGGTTTTGTTTTTTTTTTTGGGGGGGGGGGTGTTATTTGGTTGATTGTTTGGTTGTTTTTTGTTGTTTTGGGGTTTTTTTCTTTTTCTTTTGGTTAGATTGAGCCAAACCCAGATCAGCCCACAGATGAGATACCATCTTGCCCCTCTTGTTGATGGAATCCATAAAAAGCTGACTTGACTTGGGTTTTGAATCACACCTTCTGTGTTGAAGATCAAGGTGTCATAGTGGAGACTTGCTTTTAAAGGAAATGGTATTGCTCTTGCCTGTATGGTGAATAAATGAAAAGAACCTGTGATCATGCTTTGACACCTACAGCACATCATAGGACTGCTCCACATGCTTGAAAACCCACGTTCCCCTCCCCTAAATAGTGGCACATACTAGGAGCAGCCTTATTAGTGTGCAATCAGGTGTTTCAAAACACTCAAACCATGTTGTAAGAGAGGAATGGTTGCTTTCTATGATTCTATGAAAATTTGCACATGCTTATTACTTATGTTATACAGTTAAGTGTCACTACAACTTATTCTCATTTGTGATGGACTGTTGTTACTACCCCCCCTCCCCCAATTGTTTGTGATCTGCACAACAAGGAACAAAAGACAGCTTTGCCAAAAAAAAAAAAAGGAGAAGAGATGAAGGCTGACAAATGCCCTGACTTTTTCTTTTCTTTTAATTTGATGTAGCCTGGACTTTACCTGCATATGCACATGCTCAGAATTGTCCTAGTAGGCTGATCCTGTATCACCTCTTCAACTTTGATCCCATTGTGGATTTATTTACAAACATTTCATGCCTTCAAAGTCAATCCTTGCTGTATGTTTTGCAGCCATCTGTAGTAGACAAGCAACAGATAGGTGGGGGAAGAGATAACAGAAGGAAACTAATGAGACATGATCAAGATTGTATACCTTCTTAATTTCTTAAAAGAATTTGTTGCCTTTCTGCTTTTATTGCAAAGCAGTGTTTTGTTACAGACTGCCTAAAGATCACTTCATCTCAGGTGAAATCATCGCTTGCCAAACTGTTAGAATGTTGTTTGTTTTATGTTGCACTGTTATTTATATTTGTCTTTTGCTTTCGTTCTTTGAGGGCGATTTTCTTACAAAGTGAAAGCAGCACCAGCAGACACTAACAAAGTGTGAAAAGAAGGTGTGGGAAGGGGATAATCATATGCTTTCCAGGGTTCACGGGCACAGATATCTTAACTATTAGGGATGGGAAGGAGAAGGTTGGTTGGTTGGTTTGTGTTTGGTTTTATTTAAATAATATGTAGTTACCTAATCATCAGAAATTATATGTAAAATGAGTCTCCAGTAGAAAGTGTATTTCAGATTGCAAGAAAAAATTGAACTATGGCAACTAAGCAGCAGCTCAGTTTGCCCATTTGGTATTATCTTCAGGGTTTATGATACTCTGTCACAGAATCATAGAACACCAGATTGGAAGGGAGCTCGAGGATTATCTGGTCCAACCTTTCTTGGCAAAAGCATGGTCTAGACAAGATGACCTAGTACACCTAAGAAGCATCCAATGTTGGAGAATCTGCCACTTCCCTGGGGAGATTATTCCAATGGCTGATTGTTCTCATTGTGAAAAATTGTTCTCTCGTGTCCAATTGGAATCTCCTGCGGAGTAACTTGTACCTATTACCCCTTGTCTTTTCCATGCAACTCCCTGTAAAAAGGAAGGCTCCATCTTCTTTGTACTCACCCTTTAAATACTGGATTATGGTGATACGGTCTCCCCTTAGCCTTCTTTTCTCAAGGCTGAACAAACTCAGTTCTCTCAGCCTTTCTTCACATGGCACCTTCCCAGTCCTTGAATCATC